>JARHVA010000208.1:560000-735000 GCA_037957365.1 Torreya grandis
ATATTTGAGAGGCTAATGATTCTAAAATAAATTGGTGTATTTTAAAATAAATCACATTTTAATAAGAGCCACCAAACTACATTTAATATAATGTCTTAAGAATATACTTGATTATCTGAGCAAATCAAAGACTGGTTGGTAATTCAAAGCTTATTCATCATCTATTCACCCTTGGATTAGTCTCAAAACCTTAATGGATCAGACTAATAAATGACAATATTTTCATAGGGAATCTTGGAAAAGGATAAGAAAATCTATATAAGATCTAAATTTTGAGTCTACCTCGTAAGGGCTATATAGGCAATCTCCACTGTAGGATTTCTGGCCTGACTGATAATGGAAAAAGGCCATGAACAGAACCATAAGTATCTCTATCATGGTTATGAATGATTGTGTGGAATTAGAACAATTCCCCATCTATCTCCCATCCAAGTCATTGATCTATCAATGACCCAAATGAAGCTTGATAACTAGTCTAACCTCTATTGCACGAATAAAAGCTAAGATTGAATGGAAATGAAAATCACTTCTAACACACACTAGTGGTCATCCTGTTGAGTATTGTCATTGATGTCAAAGGTGAATATTATGAAGGTTGATTAAAAGGTGCATGGAAGAGTATTTGAAGATAAGTCATTGATGTCAGCATGGATGAGTGATCCTATGAAGTAACATCTTGTGAAGGTGCATCTTGCATGGGGTTGATGTCAGAGGTGATCAAGTGCATATTTGCAGTGTCATTCTTGAAAAAGAGAGTGTTTTCATAAGAGAAATAGAAAAAAATCTTTTTAAGAGAAATAAAAGTACAAAATTTTAAGACAAGTACATAGAAACCATGAAAGGTATAGGTACAGGTCAGATTGATATCATGGTCAGCATGGAAGGTATAAGTCATTCATGATAAGTGCATAAGAAACATAATCATGACATGAAGAGCCATGAGTATAATGAAATGAATGAACACATGCATGTGAAGGTCATTTGGAATTTTTTTAGCATGTGATCAAGGTATATAAACATCCATGAGAGTTTTACAGTGAGCCTATAGGGTTAGGACCTTCAGACTAAGCCTACACCTATACCTCTCTTAGACCCTGCCTGGCCTAATGAGGTAGGAATATCAGATTTCAAGGAAAGTATACATATGTGAGCATGAAAATAGGTGATATAATTTTTTTTAGGTATGTTCAAAATTTTTGAGGTCATGGTTTGAAGGATATTACATGAATCGGTGTTTTAAGGCTTCTTGAGTTCATAAAAGGAAGTCTCAAGACTCGAGAATTAATTTCAAACATTCTTTGGAATGTGTAACCTCTACATGAGAACCTAAGATATTAAGGAGAGATGGGGAAGTGTCCTATATAATATATTTAGGCATTGGTTTTGGATTTAAGGGGTAGTCCTTTATGAACAATTGTTAACACCAAAACCTATGTTAAACTTCCATAAAACCCTAATAAGGACCTGATGTGAAAGATCTTGTTCAAATCAGCTCAAAATGGATTAAAATGGCTAGAAAAACTATTAAATAATGTATTAAATTCTCCCAATTACTTGTAGGTGGTGGTGGATAGTTAGATGAGAGATAAAATGTGTAGATATAGTCTTATTTGTCAAGAAGTTGTTGTAGCTCTCAAAAGTTATATTGGTCAAGAAAAGCAAATGGATGGGAGAAGAAGCTAGAGACTCATTTTTCATGTCCATGATGATTTATGGATAGGTTATAGCCTTCAAATATTATAATTTGGTCATCCAAGTTAGCCAGTCGTAGACAAACCTAATGGTGCAAATAGTGCAAAACCCAGGAAGAGATGAGAAGATGGATTTAAGGGTCTGAGCATATCAGATTGATGTAAAAAAGTGCATGAAGAGTTTATTTATGACTTTTAAGTCATGTTAATTCTTGGAATAATTTTTTGAGGCCAGTGAATATGGTGAAAAAGTTGCTCACAAAATGACCTGTCTGGTTTAGATAAGACTATGTGATATAAGGTCAATAAATTGGTCTGTAAGACCAATATTTTCTAATAGAACATATGATAGTTATATCTAATGATGGTTTGGAGATATCATAAGACCATTTACAAGCATCAAGAGTCATGACAAGTGTCTACATAGGTGTTGGAGGACTAATTCACCATGACTAGTTTTTGAGGTAAGTTGGCAGTTATGAGTGAGTTGCAGAGATGTTATTGAACTCTTATTGCATGAGTAAATGTGTTAAAAGTATTTGGGGATGATATTGAGGTGATTTCCTATCTGTATACATGTTTTTTTTTTCATGATTGAGTAGCTTAATGCCATTTTAGCTTCATTTTTGTAAGACATATTTTTCAGGTACACATGCCTAATAGGGCAGTTTGTCCTAAAGGAGATTTCATGGTTTGAATGAAGGACATATTTCTAAACAAGCATGGAGGAGGTCAAAAGAGTTTATTGGATAAGTGGTTCAATGGTTTTTTATCATTGGAGAAGATCATCTGGGCCCAAGAAGATCAAGTTTTGGTGTTAAGATAGTAGACTTAATGCAATTAAGTCGCTATGAGATCTAAAGGATGAGCAAGACGAATAGTGGTTATTAAGTTAGATCATTATATGTGATTGAATATGACCTTAGGGTCATATAGTTCTTATAAACATGCTTTATATGCCCTAGTTACATTACATGAAGGTGATCAATCATGAGAGGGAGATCATACAGTTTTTGAGTATACATAGGCCTATTATGAAAATGAACTACAAGGAGTGTTTTCATGAAGTGGTTGGATATAAAATATCTTGTAAAGCTTAGAGGTTGTTATATGGGGTCTTGAAATCTCTCTAGGTCTTAATATATTGGTAGCATAGATGAACATAAGTTACAATATAAATTTTGGAACCTCATTGTCTTGTCTCCATATCATTGGCATTGTAACATTGACTTGAGTCGTACATCGAACATGAAGCCTTATCACAAAATATTATATGGATGTTCAGTTCATCTTGAATATAAAACCTCAAACCATTTACATATCTTGCAACCATTTTTTCTTATATTTCATCATGCTCCTCTCATATGGAAGCTTATAAAAATTCATAAGTATATTCTTGTATATTGTGATCCTTTTTTTTTTATTATAAAATATTTTATATAGGGTTTGTGTATAATCTACAAGAGGAAATTTCTCCCTCAAATTTTTCTCCAGCTTTTTGAAGTGTTTATTTTTTCTTTACCATTTCTCAGTCTCTATTTATGTTGGTGGTCGTAGCAAATCATTGCATGAAACTTCAATTTTGTGCATGCAAATGTCAATTTATTTTATTCTCTCAAACTTTTCCATTAGATTTGTTTTTTCTAAGATACCTCCATACTCTAAAAATTCAATGTTGATTCCTTCAATCCTTCCCTCTAAAGCCTAAACCATTCTTTCTTCCATTGATGGTGGTTGTTATTATTATTCCTCATTATATTAAACTTGTTCCTCATGTTTTTTTTCTTCCTCTATTTCCTCTCTCTATTTAATTTGTATTTTATTTGTGACAATTAACATTAATTGTTACACTTACCTCTGTAACTATTACATAACTCTGTTCATCTATGCAATTCCTCATCATCCTCTTGGCAAATTTACACCTACTATTCAATCACAAAATATTATCCAAAAATATAATTTAAAAATTTAATAAAAATTAATAAATATGTTACCTCTAATATTCTAACTTTATCTAATACAAAATGATGAAACCAAAGACTAGCAAAGCAAAAACTCCTAATAGCCCTGGTTAGCACTTAAACTTTTGTGAAAGCAATAAATCATTATTGATTATTCCTGATGAATAGAATAATTAAATAAGATTATTTTAATAAATATCAACTCTAAATTTGAGTTTAAGTTAAAAAAAAAGTTATAAATAAATAAAAAACCTACCTAAGTTAACTTGGCTTCCTATTCCTAGACAATGATATTTTTAGTAATTTTTTTGTGCAATTTTGGCAACCACTATTTTTAGTAAATTTTAAGTGCAAGTTTGGATTGGCATAAAAGTCTAAAATTATCCTATCAAAACTAAAATTTTACTAATGGGTTCAAATTTCAACTCAACTTCACGGCTGGTTACAAAAATATTTTATTTTTAAAATTGGAAAATTCTCAAAAAATATAGTAAAATGCATTTTTGATCACTTAGATGTTCGCATATGGCCTATTTTTTTTTAAAAAATCCCTAACTATATATGAATTATTATGTATAGATTACTATTTTAGAGACCTTCATTTTGGTGTGAACAAGATCTCAATCAGACTTACAAATCAAAAGATATGGCCTCCAAAAGATAGGTGTCTGCATCACTATACAAAGTACCCTTGATCATGCCCATTGCCAATACCATGGTTCCACACATAATTTTTTACCCATTTTTTCCAAATGATCCATAGACACTAGCATCAATCTTCTTTCTCATCGACATCAAGTTCCTTGCAAGACCAAAAATGCAAAAAACACCTAGGACAATCTTGATATTCCTATATTTGAATCATATCTTTACCATCTATTGAACCACAACCATTTAGGTTGGTTTAACTCCGAGAAATGCATCACCATCATCATACTATATATATTTGAACAAACAATTCTTTGTATGAGTCATATTGTAGAAATCTCCATAGCCAATCAAGCATGCATCATTGCATTCATGCAAGCTTGAGGCTATGAGATGTACGTCTCCATCTACATCAATAGAGATATTCTCACTATAAAATTCAATAGTATCTATTGGTTTTACTTTTTCCACATTTTTTTTTTGCTTTGTAGCCTTTTTTGAATTTCCTTGTCTTATCCCAGTTCCAACACTTTTTCAAGGACCTACATGAAGTTTTAGATATTCCTCTAGATTTCTAGTTCTTATCACCATTCTTCAACTTTCCTCTCTCTTGAGTGTGACCTCACATGATCAAGGTGTCATTTGTTTGATATCTTTCCATATAACTTATCCTCATATCCTTTGATAATAGTGCTTTCACTACATCTTCTAGTGTTAACCTTGATGTAGTATTAGTGATTTCTATCACTAGATTATCCTATAATTATAGAAAAACTCACAAAAAAATTATATAACTTTGCTCCTAATTCATTTTTACATCCATGGATGAAACCTAATTGACCACATTGTTTAAGGCATTCAGGGGATTTGAAACCAAGTCACCATCACTTATTTAACAATGAATATCAATTATTTCACAAGAAAATATTTTTCATTAGTGAATTTGCAATGTACAACATTCTCAGTGTTTCCCACAAAATCTGCATAGATTTTCCAATTGAGACATTTAGTAAACATTGAATCCAATAGACGTAATTTGATAAACATTATCACTTTTCTACCAAATTATTCCAATAATTTTGATTTCAATCTTTTGTGTCCTATATATGCAAAATTAATCCACCAACCTATTTCTATCAATATATCCTCCATTTTCAATTTCCATAATTCAAATTTATGAACATTGATTTTATCAATTTCTATTCTTTTGTTTCTAGTCACTTTCTTATCACAACATTCTCTTACCAAAACTCTCACTTTAAGGAAACCATTCCAACCTACATAAATCTCACAACTAGTGGCTCTAATACTAAATATTGCAAATCAACTCTTTCACTACAAACAAACATAAAAACAAGATTTATACTAATTTAAATCTTAAACAAGTATTGTTGATGCACATGCAATAATTTCCTTTCTTCCTCTGTAAACAAGAATTGTTGCTAACATAGTTGGGCAGAATACGTGGATGCCCGATCAATCCATATGTTTAGGTAAATGCTGTAAACTGATATCATCCTCCAAATCATTTATTATGTTCAGAATATTGAGGTGTCAATTACACGCATGAATTGCCTATCACGTTCGTTCGGAAAATTTGAAAGATGGACAAAGATGGACCTGCCTTATAGGAAGATTCCTCCCTGCCTCATGTGGAATTTAAATGTTTTATTCCACAGAATGAACTACTTATGGATACAATTGTTAATTAACAAACTCCATTCCACCATAGATATGAATTAAGAAGGCAAATCCCGATGAGTTCATACATATATGAGTAGATCTATCATATTGTCTCATTAGGCATACACATTAATAACATGGGTGCAATAAATTATACTAATACGTACTATTTTATTTTTCTTTCAGTAGATGTGTTCACTTAGATAAAATTATATTCTGAATATGATTTATTATAAAATAAGTTGGGTTATAGATGTGATTAGTTTTTTATAATATTAAATATTATATATCACGTTTTGATAGAATATTACACAATATTATTAAATATAAATTGTACTGTAATCTAAGTCTTTTACAACTATTATGAGTAATATTTTATTTTAAAATCTTAAATTTTATTACACAATATTATCAAGTATAAGTTGCATTGCAATCTAAGTTTTCTACAATTATTAGTATTAATATTTTATTTTAAAATTTAAAATTTAATGAATATATCCCATCACTACTAATGAATTCCAATTAAGATTTAAATTTGATGGATGTATGAACATTTTTTCATTTTTATATTATAAAATATAATCTAATGAATTTAGATTAAAATTTAAATTTGATGGATGTATGAACCTTTTTTTATTTTGATAGTATAAAATATAATTGAATTTTTTAAAATATTATATTAAATAATAAGATTTAAAAATAAAATAAAATTATGAATTATCAAATTTTATAAAGGATTATAAATTTATATGTTTAATTTATAATAATTACATATTTAATCTTCTAATGTTTCCTTCTTTAGAGTTGGATTGTCACAGCGTTTGAAAGATGATGCTAAATAGATGAAAATGATAAAAAATTAATGTAATAGATGATGGAAAAAAAGGACATTAAAAACGCTCCTAAAAATTGAAAACATGATTTGTAAAAACAAAACAAAAAAACATAATAATAATATTTAATTTAAATTAATTATTGACAACTATATTAACAAAATAAAATCATACAATATAACAATTGATAAATTTCAAAAGACTACTTTTTTACGAGTACATTGCCATAAATTTATTTGATATCTATCCTCTTCTATTCTTAACTTAAACCTATAATCTTATTCCTCATAATTATAAATTAAAGAGGTTCATATTCTTATCTTTAATGTTGTTGATATTCTTATTCCTTCAAAGTTGATATGTATTATTATTCCTCGTAACAAGATTAATGACAAGTTAATATTCTTAATCCTTGTAAACTTATTCGCAGCTCCTTAAAAATTAAGGGAAAAGAACTTGCGAATAGACGAATACGCGGTAGCAATGTCATGTAGATTATTTTTTCAAACCTGGCGATCATAGTTACTCGTGGATGGATTTTCTCTACATATCTGCACAACATGGTAAACTTTTGTTCCTTTTTTTTTTTTTTTTGGTTTCTTTTTTTCCTTTTTTTCATATATTGGGTAGAATGGATCTTAAATTGAAAGAAATTAATTAATTTGAATCAAAATTAAATCTGTCCTTATACTCCAAGGAAATTCAAAACCGTAAATAGTAGAATAATATCTACCTAATATACATTGAATGCCCTTTCCCATTCCTTTTAAAAAAAATTATTATCTCAATTCTTTACATTTTATGTAATATTTTAATCAGACTCCCCTGGAGATTTCTTCAAAGAGCCGGTTTTCTCCTATAATGTTCCAATTCTCTTATAATCATTTAGAGGCAAATTTTAACAAATTCAATATCTAATATAAAGATTTATGATTACTTTCTATTTTTTAAAATTATTTACGGTATACTTTTCGTTATTTGTTGAGGGTTGAAAGCTTAACGAGTTTAAGGTGTTTATTTTGTATTCTAAACTAGTTAGCCCTGCTAATTAAAAACAAATTTAAGGTATCCAACATTTTTTAGAAAGTCGAAAAAGAATGTTTTATCAAGTTGTTTGTTGTCTTATAATATGCAATTATCTTATGGCATTTTAATTGAATTGTTTGCTCTCTCTTACCTTCATGTTCAATTGAATTGTGTTATAAAACTATTTATTTCAAAATATATGATAAGTGCCCCCATTGAATGTTTTGGCTTGATTATACGTTTATTGAGATTTGAATGTTTTCTTAAATCACAAAGAGAGGATTTTAGATGATTTCATTCTATTAAGATTTTTTCAATAATAATGGTCATAATTATCTTCGATTTAAAAAAAAAACAAATACAATTTGAAGATACGCCTGAGCAGTTATTAATTTTGATGGACAGTTTGCCGTGTTTATATGCGATATGCAGGTATTTATGTTGGGGAGAATCTTGTGATACGTTTTACACCTCACGAAGGAAAGAAAAATTCTTCAGGGCCTCACTCATGCTTCGATCGCTGCTGCCAGAGTGGAAGAACTGGAGTAGTGCAGACATGCTTAAATTGCTTTCTCTTCAATGAATATATCTATCGATATAAATATGGTGTTTCTATATAGCATAAATTTATGAGGACAACAACGAGCACGGATTTCAGTTCAGAATCCCCGGAAACTGTAATTAATCGTGCTAGGTACCATCTTGAAAATGGGTTCGGAGAATATCACTTAACTAGTAACAATTGTGAGCACTTTGCTCTGGACTGCAAGACTGGACGCCGTCTACGGAGTGGGCTAGTAGACTTTTGGATCGCTCCTATCCTTCCAAAATGCAGCTGTGAATAATGGATATATGTGATAAGACTTGTTTAATACTATAATCATATAACTAAGTGATGGCCAGTAAGGAAAGAGGCTAAACTTTGATGGCCGGTAGACTTTTTAACATATTATGTCAATTACTAATTTTATTATTTTCTCTATAATTTAGATCAATTCTTTATTGATTAGTGATAAATGGTGTCAAATTTTTATTGATTAATGATAAATAATATCAATTCAGATATACTATTATATCAATTTCTCATCGTTCATTATTATTTTAATAAATTAAAATAAATTGAAATAAAATAAAATTGAAGTTTACTCTCTTGTTAATATATACAACTTAAAATTCCAGAGAATAAAAAAACTATAAAAAAAATAATAGTCTATGGTCATTATATATATATATATATATATAGAGAGAGAGAGAGAGAGAGAGAGAGAGAGGGAGAGAGAGAGAGGAAAGGAATCATAAAATCTTAGCAATGTTTTCATTTGTTTCCAATTTAAATTTAGCCATTTTCAATTAGCATTGGTTTGTAGGTTTATGTACTTCTACAACACGACAATCACATTACCGATCCTCAATAGACCTAGGTAGGACTTTTTACAATTTTATTGCATTGAGTACGGTTATCATTCCACCCATTGAGCGGTATTTGTAACAATCCCTTATATTAATAGTCATCACCTTCACACTTGTATCATTTTATGCAGCTTTAGCTAGTGGAGCTCTACATAATCATGGTGTTGAAGATTGCAAGAAAATTTGCCCTGAAGATCTTTCATGAAGTATTGGATCTAGCCCAAAAAATTGTTTCCCTGATATTGTGCTTATTTTGCCTATATTTGATAAAGTTTGTAACTAGTTTGAATCTTTTACACTTATGGGCCGAGTCCCCCTTTTGAATTTTCTCAAACATCAAGTTCAAAACCACTGGCAACCCCACGGTGTTAGGTTTGATGGTGTGCAGAACATGACCAAATATTTCTCTTTATTTTGATTTGCTCATGCTTACCACTATAAGGATATTCTAAGCCATGGTCCCTGGTTCATTTGGAAAGCCCTGGTGATATTTTCTAATTGGACCATAGAGTTCCAAGTCTCCAAGAAAGATAAGCTCAAAATATAGTCACGATTGAGTTCCCATGTCTTACTCTGCATCTTTCGAGCTTTGTTGAATAGCTTATCAAACCCTTGGGATGTTTTAATTTGCATGAGAAACCCAAATTCTACATGTGTCATCCACAAAAGTGAGTCGATGTTTAAATTGACCTAGCCAAGGATTTGAAAGAAACCATTAACATATAAATCGGTCAAACCTAATTTTCATAGTGTGTTATTTACATTAACCTCCCAAACACTTCTTTTTTCTATCAATATTTATATCAGATGATTTTAGAATGCCCTTAAATGGATACCTCTTGATAGGATCCACAATAAAAAGTGTGCCACAAAACAAACAAAAGAATTCAAATATGAATGGGTGGACAACTAGGATTGATAATAAGAATGCTTTGGCATCTCATGGTGTCTCAAGGCTGAAACCTATTGTCTATTAACCCAAAGTTGGTTTGAGACCCAACTTCTCTACCCTAAAGGATAATCAATCTATGTCGACGACTACGAAGGTATCCCCTCCGATCTCCTGCACTGCACAAAGAGAGATTATTATTTTGCCTTCATAAATCTATGTTTCAACCAAGTTACCACAACCCTAATTTATAGTGAATCTCATGAACCAAAAGGATGATGTGGTGTTATTTTATCATAAAACTATGTTTAGTCAATCCTAGAGTCCCTCTCCTTAAAATGATGGAGATTATATTTAATAAAGACTATGGCCTTCCCAAGTGAGCTACTTTCTGCATGACAAAGAGATAAATATTTCCTTCGCTAACAATTTTTCAGTCCTCAAGGACCTTGAAGAGGTAAATAACATGGACCTTAATGTTTCCCCATGCTAGTTTACTCTTGGAATGTTTATGGTCTAACTAAAGCGACCTAAAAATACACACTTGGGGATAATTGTCATAACTTTCATAATATGAAAGTGTTGTGTGTATAAGAAGTTAACATTTTAGATTTATTTCTTCCATCTATTTTTTTCATTATTTTTATAGGTTCTTTCTTCTAAGTGTCAAATCATGAACCTAGACGTGGAGAAGTCATCATTATGAGCATGTTAGAGATTTCATAAAATGTTTTTTTGTAGGGTATTTGACCCTACTCATCGAGTGGTTTGAACCCTTTTTAATTTTGATGATCAAAATCTTGGGATGGCCAACCTATATGCTTCCAATGATGCCATTGAATGATCTTTACTCTAGCCACTCTTTGGGGATTTCAACATGGTGGAATCCAACAAGCACAAGGAATTTAATTTCCCTATGCGTTAGTGTGTATGGGAGAAAGAAGCATGGTTTTACATGCCAAATAAACTTAGTTACTTCGATCATAATCACAAAAATAAAAGAAACTCAAATTATTCTTGGTTCACTTGGTATAAATTCAAAGAAGGCCAAGATAGGGTGTTTACAACTTTGGATTAGGAATTACTCATAGAGTAAGACTTGTTCTCCTTCTCTACCTCTAACACTCACCCACTTTCTATTATTGATGATGCCATGGTTTTGGATCACCAGCTTATTGAATTTTACATTGAATGGAGATCCCATCAAACTAAAGTAACTAAGACTTAGTTCTACCTTAATACATAGAACTCCAGAACATATTAGGTATATCTGGAACCTAGTGCCTAGACCTTTAGGATACATAGGATGGATTGATTGGTGGGTTGATGCCACTACTTAAATTACCACTTGTTTACATTTGTATGTTAATTAAGTATTTATCTTTAGATAGAGTGATCATGAAGTGTCATACCATGAATTCCATATGATTTCATAGGAACTTGATATCTTATCATTTATTGTTCACTTGTAATATTAATCTACTCAATAGATATAAAAACTCAAAATTGAGGAAGCATACAAGGCCTGAGGATCAAAACTCTGAGATAAAATTATTTTTTTAAGATTGAGGGATAAAGATATCAAAAAATTCCTTTCTATGTTGTGTTTTAAATGAGTTATAGATATATTCCATTAAAAATGCTAATGGTATGCTTACCAAATTCCTGGATGTCTTGCAAGTTGTTGTGCATTGCTATTAGGAGATGTTTTCCTCTCAACCTTCTCCCCATCCCATAAACCAACACTCTATAATTTTTTTCCCCATACAATCTATCTCAATCATAGATACTTCCTTATGATATACATATTACTCTAAATGATCTCAAGGAAGCTGAAATGCATATGGGTTCTAATAAATGCCTTGGCATTAATGACTTCCCTTGTGAGTTTTATTAGGTCCTATGAGACACTATTGGTCTTTATCTTCAAAAAGTCTATTTTGAAGTTATTTTGTCCACCTCCTTAGGAACCCTTGTCAATTAGGGTAATATCAAATTCTTGAAAGGATAGAGATCCTAATCTAATTACCAATTGGAGACCAATAACCCTTCTTAATGCGTCTTATTCAATACTTTCTAAATCCCTTCCCTTAGGCTAAGACATATTCTTCCCCTAATTTATATAAGTGAGAAAGCCAAACTTTTCAAACATAGGTATATTCTAAACAATAATAATGTAGCTTGGGAGGGTATGAAATGGGTCAAAGACTTTGGTCAAAATACCATGTTTGTTAAAATTAATTAAAGAAAGCTTATAATGGGATTTATTAAGCATTTGACATTGCTATGCTTCAAGAGTTTAGTTTTGGCCCTTAGGGTTTTCATATTGTTAATATGTTTTATAAATAAATTAAATCTTGCATCACCATTAATGGAGTTCAATCTAGCATATTCATGCTATTTAGGCCTATTATGAAAAAATTTCCCCTTAGATCCCTTGTTCTATGTGTTGGATTTGGAAGGATTAAACTATCTTTTGGCCAACTAATTATAAAGAGGATTGGTGAAAGGCATCTCTCTCCCCTTCTATGACCAACATATCATCAAGGAGAATTTTATATATGATTATTTTTAACCCTTTTATAGGAATAAGGTCTAGTATATTAAGTTGTGGAGTGCCATGATATTGGTTGCCTTGAAATTATAGTTTTGGGCATTCCCTTTTCCTTTTTGACCTTCCCTTATGATATTTGATCATATGTTGTTTAGAGGGTTAAAACTAAGATTTCCTATTGGATCCCTTAGCCTATTTCTCTAGCAAGGAAGTTATGAGTTTGATCCAAGATGTTGGATACTACCCAAGTTTACTATTATTATTGTTGAGATCCTTAAAAAGGTACATATCCTAAGTTACATAAGTTTCTAAACAATTTTATTTAGGCTAATTCAAAAGGCCATAAGGATTTACATAGGGTAGCCAAGGATATATACTATAGGCCTAAATATGTTTATAAATTTGGGATCATTGACATCATACTCCAAGGCTATGATCTAAGTGTTAAATTGGTTTATCCCTAGAAGGATCCTATGACAAATGTCACACCTAGATGTTTCCAATTCTAGAACATATAAGTGATAAGCACGATCACTTAGAACATTCTAAGTTTTTTTACTATGAAAATTTTCACACTAAAAATTAAAGTGAAAAAAATATAAAAAATATGAAAACATTTCCTAATAATACCTTAGAAGTACTAAAATCTAAGTATAATACTTTGATACCCTCATTTAAGCAAATAATTAGGGAGGAATGGAAGATGGGTCCTGGCTAATAGGAAATGTTATATACCCATGTACAATTAGAAGATGAATAATAAATAAGAAGGAAGGAAAAAATTCACTATAATTTCATCCAAAAATAACTTCCTTAACCCCTAAAAAATATTGTAACTAAAGATAATGCGGTGCAGTAAAGGGTTTAATGAAAATGTTAGTAGCCTATTTAATTGTAAGAAAAAACTCATATGAAATGAATCCATCCTAAATAAGTTACCAAATAAATTGAATTTGTATCTAAATATGCTATGTCTACTAATGGTCATCAATATTATAAGAAATATAAATATAAAACTGGTTTTCACAAAATAAATTAGTAGGGTTGTACTAGGAATGACTGAACTCATCCAATAACTGTTAAAGCCATAGGGTCTCGTAACTATATTTGATATCTCATCAATATGCAACTTCAGTAGATGACAAGGAAATAGTTGTATTCCTATTACATCCTCATGCGCCTAGATTTAAACTAAGAATTTATAATAAATGAGATGTATATTATCATGTATCAACATCTCATACCTAATTTGAGTCATCATAACCTGAAGTCTATGAAGTGCCTTGTAGTGTGTATCAAACCCCAATATTAGTAATCCCCTAAATGTAGTGCTCATATGACTCTCATGGGGTTCTTGTGACAATCATGAGATGAGGTTAACAACAAAGGTGAAGTTAGGGTGAGTGTGAGTCAAGTATAAGAGACTACCTACTAGTTACCAATACAAACACATGACTGAAATGGAGTAGGGGTTGGCTTATAGTCACCCATATTAAACTAATGAATCAAATATGTGTCATACTTATGTTGTTGAAGTGAAATCCCATGAGGTGACTTATGAATCAAAATCCAAGGAAATAGTACAGAAGTCCGATTTTTGTCATATCAAACTACTTCATCAATTTAAGATTAAAATCCTAAATTATTGGGTTGGAGTTTTTTATTAGATTAAAATCATCTATATATAAAATAAGTATCAGAATGTGATCCCCCATGACTTTGGATATACACATTCAAGTTGCAGTGGCAACGATATAAACCATAAGTGAGTATAAAATAATCCATCTTCTTAAACCAAACATGCATACATTTATTGAGCCCATAATTATATTAACATAGTTTTCATATTTACAAAGAGTGCACAAAACCTAGAGATTGCTCCATATATATAACTTTGAAAGAAAGCACTCTTCACATCCATTTGGAAAATTGACCAACATTTTATTGCAATAAGATAGAGTGAAATATAAAATTAATACATTTTATCAATGGGATAAAATGTCTTAGAGTAGTATACCCATTCAACCTAGAAAATAAATTTGAAAATAGACATGTTTTTTACTTGTCTATTAAAACATCTACTACATATTTGGTCTTTTATCCCCTTTACTCCATATAAGTGTCAATCACTTAGGAAATGGTACTCTATATAAAGTATAATTATTCATTAGATATGAATACTCATCCTACATAGAAACATCCTACTATGGTTTTCCTGACACCTCAAAAAATAATATGGGATAATATAAGATGGTATGACTCAATGTAATAACCTCGATGACTCTTATTCAAGCAAAAGTTCTATTTTTTTTAATATTAAACAATTAATACATCTTCTTAGGTATAATTTGAGGGTTTTTCATACTCAATAGGTAAATTCTAGATGTCTATGATCGATTAAACTAAGGAACATAAGGATCAGCTACTGAAGAATCAATTGTCTCAAGATTAGAGCTAGGCCATTTTTTCATAGGGAGATAAGGAGGTGGACAAGTAGGTTATGCATTATGATCATCATCACTATCTAGAAGAAATACTTATGAAGTAGAAGGAGGAATGTCAGAGGGAGAACAAGGTTATGAGGGGTCCACTAGGAAAGTACTCATCAAATTTGACATCTTGTCATAGTAACACATCATGAGGGATAAGGTGACGAATCTAATAGGATTTAAAATCATCATGATAGCCAAAAATAATAAGTGGTATGATCTTTTTCTCCATAGCCTTGAATTTGAGTCAATAACAAACACAAATTTAGTACTCTTGAATACATTAAAACTAGCTACATGAGGCTTGGTTCAAGACCAATATTCTTTAGTAGTTTTGTTCTATACTTTCTTGTGAGGAATACAATTCTAGATATAATTGACATAATTTATAGCTTCTTCCTAGTATTGAAGATCCTTATCTCTAGAATTAATCATACATTTTTGCATATCTTTTATAGAGAGATTTTCCCACTTTGAAACACCATTCTATTGAGGGTTGTAGTGCACTATCAACTAATGAAATATTCATGTGCTATGCAAAAGTGTTGAGATGTATTGCATACATATTTTCCCCTTCCCAATTTTTCATTCATATTTGTTTGAGTGGAAGAGATGAATGTTTCTATACAAAATCCTTAAAGACTTTAAAGTTCTCAACTACTTCACTCTTATAGTTGATTAAATATAACAAAGTTTTTATATACTAATCATCGATGAAGGTGAGTGCATATTTGGATATGAAAAAAAAAAGAGAGTGGAAAAGATCATGATATCACTATGTATTAGCTCAAAAGGGGTTTTATCTTGATATGCCTTATCCTTCAGAAAATGGACCTGCTTTTGTTTTTTGATCATACAACCATGAAAAAATCCATAAATTTAGGATACCTTGGGAAGGCTAATTATCAAATCACATATACTCATTTGCTTCAAGTATCCATGAATAAGATGCCCAAAATGTTAATGCCAAAATTTACTCAGGGGACTAACAAAAGAATTAAAGAAGATTCAATAGAAGGATAAAATATTTTAAAGGTATAGAGACATGAACTATCATCTACATAACTAGTAGAAAATATACCTTGTATATCTGATAATTCTCAATTTATATGTTGTGGAAATTTTGGGAATGTGTAACACATGATTGATACAACCATCCTACATTTGAATAGTGTTGGAGTCTAAACCATCAACTCTAATAGAGTTACCCACTTTCTAAAATATGAGAAATAATAAATAAGATTTGGATAATGTGTAATGTAAATTAGTGGAATTAGAATAAATAATCCAACCATATAATGTTTCAATCAATGTCGTATTAGTGAGCCATTTCCCTTTGATTATTAAAGGTGTTGAAGAAGAAGTAATAAAAAATATTGTGTTTCTTAACAACATCTTCTAATGCTTCCATATTATTAAAACATATAAACTCAAAATGATTGGCCCCATGGAAATAGTTAGATGGACTATAAGTGTTCTTTGATTTAGACTACTATCTCAATTTAGAGAGATTATAGGTCTTAGTAGACTCTACAGGTATATAAGACTTAGAAGATCGAGAGACTTGAGCAAGGGGTTCTACTAGTTTGGTGGAGGGTATAGTCATGGCTTTAGTTTATGTTTTCCTTTGGAGGATGTAGCAACTAGTGTGCGAATAGAGCTAAGAATACCATCAAGAGTCATTAGCTTGGTTTGCTCCCTAGTGAGTCATTCATAAAATAGCTTAAAAGTGGGCCATTTAAATTATTCACCCAAGGAATCCATAGTAGAGTAAAACGTTGAATCAAAGACACTAAAAATATCCTTAAAATTAGATAGTATTATAAATATGGGCTCTTTATTAGATTTTGTTTTCTAGTGGCATGAAATTGGGACTTAATGAGTTTTAATTTTTTTTTATAAATTCTTTAATAGTGGAAAATCATAAAGGCAAAAGTGAAGAGAGTTTTACATCAAGTTGTAGTAGTTTGAATTCATTAACTTTATCAAAGAGTGCATTAAACTCGTCTTAGGATTACTTGGAGGATATTGCATCAACAATGTGAAATATAAGGGTGTCAAAAATGTTGAGGCCAATCAAATCAAATTCCTTATCTTGTCTAAATGAAAATATAAAGTTGTCCTTCTCTAATGTGAAAGGATTGAAAGTATGAAAAAGAACATGTTAAATTCCTTTAGATTCAAATAGCTCTTGCATCTTTGGTTTCCAAAGAATATAGTTTGAAGTTTTGAGTGGCTCAAATAGTTGCATGTTCATGGTGGAAGAGGTATACATGAGAGAGTATGTGCAAGGACACACTTGATGGATGTTGAGTACCATTGATAATTCCTCTGCAATTATACAAAAATATCTTTAAGTTATCTTATACCACCAAAAATACATCCAAAAATCTTACAAATGCACCAAAAATATCCCTCCTCCTTAAAAAAATATTAAAATTATATTACCAATACAATTGATTTGGGTGATTACAAACTGATTTATGGTTTTTTAAAATATTATGACTTAGATAGTCTTATGAATAAATCCTTAATGTTGTTCCACTTTCAATGCTACACAAAATATCTATTATTTCTGCTCGTCCTTGGTGAAAGGACTGGAAATGGTATATGGAAACTATGTTTGTAATTACACTTCCCGAATTGGCTACGGGTGATTTACTCCTCACATGCCTATGGTGGACAAGCTTAATTTTCATTGGGGTCTTCATTCTTTAGTTCTTACCTGGTGCTTCTACTTTCAAACTATCTAGGAGGCTTGATTGAAGCCTGAGTTAGCTCACTGTTCTTGGTGTATGCTATGTCAAGGATTTCCTATAGGTAAAAGACTTGTGCATTTAAGAATTTTCCTCCCCAAATATCCTTTTTGTGTCCATCTGGAAACATTCCCTCATTGATTCTGACACTGCTTCAAAGCCCAATGGGTCTAGACATGGATTCATGGCCTATTTAGGCCTTTCCAACCCGAGTTTTTCTAGTGGAAACATATCCTTCTTGGAGATAAACTCACCTTTCCTTTTAGATACACCCAAGTTTTTCATACTTTCAGAGTGGAGATTCTATTTTGGTTATGGAAAGAAAGAATAATGCAGTGTTTAGTAATGTTTCTTTAGATTGTAATTTTTCTACATTTAACAAATCTTCTATTATTTCCTATGTGCTTTTGCAGATTCAAGTATAAGATAATAAATTAACCATAGAGCTTAACCATATTCAGGACCTTCTCACTCATTGGGGAGATGCTCCTTGTGCTATGGCATGGATTCCTCCTTCCCCACCTAGGGATAATAGAGCTATTGGAAGAAATGCTAGTCCTCCTCTTAGAGGTGGTCATTGACGTAGCCGGTCTTGGTGTCATTATCATAGCAGCACTCCATATCAGCGCATGTCTCCTCTTGGACAACGAGGTTGGCAATGCCTACCTCCTTCCCCTAATGGGCAGGATGGTTGGGTGCTCCTCCTTTTGTGTGTACAAATTCTTAGGGGGCACCACCTAGAGGTCAAACAAACATGTTGGATAAGTTCCCTAGGTTATCTCTTTCTATTTCTCCTACTCAACAATAGGAAGATGATAAGGACACTGCTCAGGATTCTAGTTGGGAGCCAATTCTAGATGGTAATGACTTGCCTAGCTCAGATTGGGGTCTAGATGATATGGATCCTCCATCTTCTGACCTTGCACTGGTAGTTTAATTATGTTTCCTTTTTTGTTTATGCTATTGTGATAACTCATTCCTAGATGGGATCTAACAATATTTTTTATTTCTGTTGTGACTGGTTCTTAAACATGACCTAATTTGACTCGAGGTGTGCTTCCATACCACCTTTTTTTTGGTGAATTATTTGTATATTATATACTTTTAGTAATATATAGATAGATTTCATCAAACAAACCAAAAAAATAACAATGATCACAAATTTTAAGCAAATGAAAAGAAGTTTGAAGATCAAAAGGCAGTTTCAAAAATGGTCAACCATTGAGTGCATGGACCACTAAAGATAGGGTCTGAAGGTTTTTAATTTTACTCATTAGAATCGGATGATTGAAAGATAATTGAGAATACAATATTCTAATTTTCTTACATGCTTTCTCCCTTTATTCTCAAACATCAATATTTATTTCTATTCTCCATCACATTTTGTTGTTAAATCGGCTGCATTATTTTCACGGTTTCGCCTCTTAAACATAAAGAAAGAGGCCTACTCCATAATATTTAGCAATGGAACAATAGCGAGATTTCGATGGCATGATTTCACACCAATTCCTATAAAGGATCAGAACAACCTCCAACATAACAGTTGTAGAACCAAGCAGGAACAAAGCATGGAAGCTTAATTAAATAGAAAAAATAAAAGCATAGATAACTGCCAATGAAACATAACCGCTACGTATAAAAAAGAGCTCAACAAGCTATGGAAATTTGCATTCACAAGTTCTGCAAGACCTCCTTGACAGTAGAAAATCAGTTTCACGTAGATCCGTAAGAACAGCGCAGAAATTATGAAGACCAATGAAAATTGTTGGAAAACATATATTTTTTTAATGGGAAAAGACGGAACGTACGGAAAACTTAATTTTTTTTTTTTAACGGAGCAAAAATAAAAAATTGGCAAAACCTCATCTAGGTAGAAGATACTAAATGTAACAAATAATTTATAATACTATATACATGTGATAGTGATCTAAAATTAGAATCTCAGAATCTCGTATGTCAGGTATGAGAACTATCTCTTTCTACTATTTTCAATCATGTAAGAGATGCTTATAATACATTTATTGAATACAATTCACATAAAAATTCTTATTTAAAAAAAAGTTGTAAAGATGTACATTTTAATGTCAATCTAGAGGCTTATGTTTTAGCAATGGGTTAGATGTCTATGTGAATATGAAATACTATTGACGATATATAGAATCTAAGCTAGAATTAACTAAAATATGCAATGAATTTAAAGCAGTCTTGTTGAGGGTAATCATACATTTCAAGAAAAAGTAAATGGAAACAATGTATAAGTTAGTTCTAATTATAATCTTTCCACAGAATAGCAATGGAAGATACACACAAAAAATAAATACTACACACTCAAAAATAATATGTTTCGGGGTAATTTGTGTTAGAGATTGGAGATAATTTATCCACTCCTCATGCATACACAACAGTTATCAAACAGTTAGCTCAAACAGTTAGAGAGTTAAGCAGTTTGCATGTAAAGACTAAAATTAGTCTTCAGTTTGTTTTTCTAATTATTGTTTGCTTTCATATTTATTTAAGAAACCCATGGGCATAGCTTTGTAATAGAGAGCAAGATAAGCAAAATCAAGAAGATCTGCAAGATTCAAGAAGATTAATAAAAATCTTGTTCCATGATTACTGTAGCAATCTGAGTGTGTTTTTATGCTTTGTTTTTTATTTGACAAATTAATTATGAACTCAAAGAACAAAAAAATATTCACTCTAAAACTAAATTAGAAAAATGCAACTGCATCCACATGCAAAAATAAACTATACTAACAGATAAGAATATTTAAAGTAAACTACATATGTCGGCCTTGCCTTGATTGGCTTGGAGTTTTAACCCTTCCTTAGCTACAATTAGCTTAATTCGGATCAATTTTTTCATTGATTCGTGGAATATTAAGAATGATGATATTTCTATGGGTTGATTACATTTCTACTAAAAGTAGTACAATTCTAAATTTTCCATTTCCTTCCAACTCACTGATTAACTTTCTTACTTCAATTTCATCCTTATTTAGATAATTCTGACATTGTTTATATTTAAATAATTATTACACAACTAAACTTAGAATCTAATATTTTCACCAAAATATAAAAAAGTAACTATTGCAACAATGCGAAGAAAAACACTCAACAAATGGTCTAATGAGGAGATGAGGTGTAGGGGAAATTAATGTACTATCCCATGTTTTGTAGGAATTGTTTTATGCTTAAATTCTAAGTTTAAATTACAGAAAAGTAATGATGTAACAAATAGTGAAGAATACCTACAACCATTTTTATTGGTTAAACAGTCAATTTTTTTTTGCGTTGAACAGTTTATTTCTATGACGAGTAACACTAACATTAAACATGCAATAGTTATAAATGGGTACGAGTATCACATATCCTGCATCTTCCTTACTGCAGGGATGAGCTAAGTCACAAGAAGCTCAAAAAGGTATACTGTCTTTTATTAAGATTAAAATAAAAATAATTACAAGAGTAAATCATACTAATTTATCGAAAAAAAGGTACTCTTAAACTTGTAGTCATTCTATGAGCAACAATGAAATACGTAGTATCTATGCTTAATACATATTCACATGAGGTACATTTATAAGTTATCATTTACACCATCATAACATATCACTCATCTTCTAGAAACCAAGCTAGTGTTTGATTTAATTTTTTATTAATGTTAACACGTAGCATTCACATATAAATCTAAGTCTAATGAGTACAATTTTAATGGTTTATTACACATTACTATTTATGGACACAAGGAATTGGGTACTTAAGAGTTTTTATATAATTCATAGGTCTATGAAAAGGTATAATTGTCATTAAAGATTAGGGCAGGTCATTTAAATGCTCAAATTTATAAACAAAGTGTATACACTTTTTGGAGCAAGTATGTGTTTTCTAAATGTTTATGGAAGTCCAGAACCATTTTCTATAGTGTAGAACCATCTTTGTTGATTACACTTTGTTATTATTTCACTCATTTTCCTTGTGTTTACCATTTCTTCCCTTATATTGATATATACAACCTATCAAGAAAAACTCTTTTTCCAATGTGAATGGGTATTATAAGTGAAATGAATGGGCTGAGTTAGCCTCATCCATCCCCTATGCTTAAGCATTATTTTTGCATCCAATAATATGAAGAGTGAATTCAAACTTAACATATTTTTTCTACTTAGTTGAGTGTGTGCAATCAATATAATACTAACATAAAATGCAGTATTATGTATGAATTTCAACACTTGACAATCTGTAATTTGAACTTGCATAGATGTTTAGATCTAACTAAGGGATTAATATTTTGAAGGGTTTCAAATGGAAACATCAAAATTGTTCTTCTAAATGTGTAGAGCAATTTATTGTGACAAATAAATGCTACATCAATAGGTGTAGATACAATTGATTCTTTGAGTAATTTCTTTCAAAAAGACATTCTTAACATATAAGATGAACCATATGGAGATTTTTTATCTAGAAAAATTACCATTTAAGACTATGTGGATAGATATACCTCATGTATAAAAATTCAATTTACAACACTATTTGAGGAGGCACAAACCTATATAGAGATTAGCAACAATGATCTAAGATCAGGGGGTAGTCTATGAATGATATAAAGTTGTTTAGGAAAAGACAATGAAAATATTACGTATCACTTATAATTTTTTTTGAAAGTCGAGCCCATATGTGTATGAATGGCTAATTAATAATGTAAGAGTCATGTATGCATGAATTATACAAGCATGTTAAATATTGGTCAAAATAACATTAACAAGTTCCTAATACCAAATACAAGTATCTACATTCTCCCTCCTTTTATTATAGTAATTGAATTTCTAAAATAAAAGGATAGAATGTGATATTCTAGGGTAATCACAATGGGTGTGCTCAATTAATCACTAAGTGTTGTGCCTTGCTCCATAATAACCCTCAATGAAATACGTAGCAACCAATTTTTCACTTATGATATCAATGTGAAGTAGACAATTAACATACGTGAAATGAAAATTTTAAGGAATAAATACACTTGTATGTATGCAAAACAAGATATCTTTCGGATATAACATATAATTTTATGATCATGCCCTTTTTAGATTATTGTTTTGAATCATGGGTTGAGTTGAATATGACCCAACACTCAATTAAAATAGAGAAGTGCATTGAATTTAAGTTACATAAAATTTTAACCCCTATAAACACACAATATTTGTAAAATTTATTCCATTAGGGGTTCAAATAAATATGATAAATTTCTTAGAATATTCATACATTTATAATTCATCTTTTATATATATATATTCATAAATTTATAATTCATCACTCAAATTGAATCATATATATATATTTATTACATGATTCAATTTGAGTGATGTTTGAGTATTTATTACATAATTCCAAAGTGTAAATTTTGTTTAATGTTATACATATTTTATTCATATGTTCTCAATTTGATAACCTAATTAATTCATGTGCAATAACTTGTTCCAAAGTATCATGATATCTATGAAAAATTTAACATATTCCTCCCGTATTCTCTCAACATAATGATCTGTGTAATCCAAGCCATACAATATGTGAAATGCCAGTCATGACTCTATAAACTTGTGACATATGCATTGCATATTTCTCCAATTATATTCAAAACCTATCATAGTATGTTTAATACCTACAATAATATTTGTAAACCTATATCATTTTTAATTAATATGTGCCCACAATGTAGAATATATGACTATGAATGTATAGTCTCTAACAAAATCCACTGTATATGTCCACATTTTGAGCTAAGGGATATATCCCTTGAATTATTCATCTCAAAATAAATATTTATATGGGTCATGCTATATATAAAGACATATATGTAGAGTAAAGCATGTAATAAATTTTGGAGAGTATGCCATCATGGTAAGAATAGATCATATGAGTATGTATGAAATATGCATTCTGAAGCATACAAGTGTCATGTTAAGAGAAATATAAAAATAAAGAACATAGTAAATAGTTAATATATAAATGATGATCCATAAAATAATTAGTAACTATGTGGAAGGTCACAATAGATAATAATAGGACTGTGTGACATAGATCACAACACAAACCTCAGTAGACAATCCTAGATTTATATATACATAATAAAATAGAATCACACACAATGTCATGGACATGATGCAACAATAAATAATACACAACATAATTTAATTTCACATAAGGAAGGAACCACATAAAATGAATAATCAAATTGTACACTAGACAAGAGCCACATACAATGGATTACCAAATATCACACAAGTCAAGATCTACATATAATGCACAATAAAATGCTACAAAAACCTAATTCCAATAGATAATAGATAAATATTCACTCAAAGTAGTAAAAAATCAAGCATTACATCATGTAACACATGTTATAGTAGGGTTTTTTTCCCCCATATTTATTTATTATGGGATTTTTTCCCTCACTTGGATTTTTCCTACTTTTATGGAGAAACATGCTTATGTGTGCATGTTAACTGGGTGATTAGAAAGTAACTCCCTTGACTAGATATTCTAGGTATGGAAATTACTCATCTATTCTTGGCCCTATCGACCACCTTTTTTAGAGGAGTTACTTGCTTAATTTCCTATATGTACTCATCTCATTTTAGAGATTTTCAACTTAATGAAAGATTAGATTTTGCTTTGCTAGTTTTTTTTTTCTCTTGTAATATTGTCTTTGAGTAATTTCATTTTGTTTCAACAACATTATGGTGTGCATAAGATTTGAATCGTGTCCTTTGCATTCGTGTTATCCAAAACTGGTGACATCTTTGATATGGTACTAGAGCCACCCATGGTAATTGCATGTATGGTTTTTTGTTGTTGTTATGTTATCTTTTGAAATCATGATATTTTTATTTGAAAGATAAAATTGATATATAATCCATTTGTGGGAGTTTTTATCTTTGGTGGATTCTTTGTTTTTACAGGTCTAGTTGATTGGAAACCATTGCCATGATTTTTGTGGTTTCTTTATGATTATATGTTTCATGTGTCTTATTACATTGTCTTACAAAAGCCCTGCATGCCTCCATACAACATCAGGTTTGATCTACTATGTTTGGTAATAGCTTGTGTATTTGGCTTCAGCTCAACCTCAACTAGTTTTGTGTGTTTAAAAGACCATTCAACCCTGGTTCTATGTTGCTTCCAGGAGGCCCTTGTCTATAGCATTTTCACATGTTGAGTCCACTCTTGTTGTGCATGAGTTATTCAAGAAAAAACAAAAGACTCCTAAATTTTTAAAAGGGTTAAGAGTTTCTTCCAAAATAAGCTAAGTCTATTCTAAGTTTCTACTAAAGTTTTTAAAATCTAGCATATTAAATCAACTTTTTTTTAATAGCTTTATTTAAAGCAAGGTCAAATAGACTACTTTTCATTGAATACATAAGTAATGTATAAGAGGATTGGTCAATTTTAATATTGTTAGTGGAGATTTTTTTATTGTTTTATTTGATAAAAAAATATATATTGTGGGCAATACTTGAAGAGGAAATATTATTCATATTTTCACTTTTTCATTTTCTCACTTTGTGTACTCATCTTGGACACACTTTTGACTGAGTTTGACATCCTCACCTAGTCTTGTAAATCATGTCTTTTTGACATTTTCACTAGTTTTTATAGATTTATTCTTGATTGTACTCGATGTATTTTGAGCATGCATTATTTGTAACATTCAAGGGGTTCATGTAATGTACCTAGAGGGGTATACTAGTATAGTGAAGAATCTCACATGAATTAAAATGTGGAGTGGGATAGGTAAGAAATAGTATAAGTATAGGGGCATATAATGTTATAGGGCATTGAAGAGTTATTTGTAATTGAGCCTGGCTTAAAGGAGGTAGCTCCCTCAAAGTGGCAAGTGATTATGGAGTTATTCCTTCCCATCAAAAAGGAATATTTTAGAAATATATTTAGTATTTGTGTGTATGTGAGATATTAGGTTCTTATCATCTAGTATCAGAGCGCTTTCTAGTTTTAAATTATTTTTTCATTGTAATAAAATTTGAGGTATTCTTGTAGTAAGTGTTTATATTGCAGGCATATTTTGGAGCTTCATGGAATAAGCCTAATATATCCATTACATATTGGCATTTTTTTCAAAAATCAGATATACATATCTATCTCTTGTTTCAGTCAAAATTTGAAGCCCAAATCTATCATTTTCAAATGTTGATTTCAATTTTTTCTCATAGAACACTTGACTGGTGTTTGTTGAATTGCTCTCATATTGTAATATATCACATCAAACCATTTTTGGGTTTTGTGAACCTAATTTACAAATTTCTAGAATAATTTGAATTTTTAAATTTTATTTTGCATTGTATAAGTTATCACATTTTTAGTAACTACCTATATTGTAAAAAAATATTATTGGGTGTATTGTAAAAGATGCATTTTTGATTAAAATTGATGTCCATTTGATTGTAATCATGGGGAATCCTATTTTATATAGAGGTAATTTCATTGTGTCCTTGACTCAACTTCATCAAATGGGGACCATCCAAAAATATCAAGCAACATTTGAATAATTCACCAACTAGACTATAGGCTTCTCCGATGCCTTCTTCCCATATTGCTTCATCAATGGTCTTAATGATACAATTAGATATGAGGTTGAAATGTTTAGTCGTCACATGATGATGGAAGCTATGGGATTAGCCAAGCTCACTGAAGATTTCATCAAATTACAGTCTCCAAATAATGCCCCCTTATACCATAAAAACACCAGAGTAAGCACTAGAAGTGCCTAAGCCTCCTCCAACAAGTCCATTCAGGCAACCACCATGTTTGAGTAGATCCTAGATGAGCTCATGCTGATAATCATATATCTCAAGCAAGGAATTGAGGTTCCACCTCTCTCAAGAAATAATGCTAAAGGGGATGGCATATACCCTCAGTTGGGTCACTAGAACAACTATTTTGTGTTCCCTTAATCTATATTTGAGCATATAATTGTCACATTTCAAATCTTAGTACTAGACTCTAACCTCCTAGCTGATCTATCTTCTATTGAGGTTATTTCATACAGAGTTCTCTATGTACTTCCATCTCATACTATACTTCTTTCATTCACACTATTCATGTCCATGTTCATATCCCAACATCGATAGAAGAAGTAGAAGTAGAAATGAATGCATGGTAGAGCTTCTATTTGGTCTTCAGCCTACTTTTGTTCTAGTTTTAATTTAGTCCTCATCCTATTTCTTATCATGTTTCAAGAGTGAAACATATTTAAGGGGGATGGAATGTAATATACCTAGAGGGGTATAATAGTATAGTGAATAATATCACATGCATTAGAATATGGAGTGGGGTAGGTAATAAATAGTATAAGTATAGGGGTATATGTTTTTATAGATCATCAAAGAGTTATTTGTAATTGATCCTAGCTTAAAGGAGATATCACCCTCGAAGTGGCAAACGATTGTGGAGTTATTCCTTTCAACCAAAAATAAATATTTTAGTATTTGTGTGTATGTGATATATAAGGTTCTTATCAGTTCACAATTTCATAGTTTAGGGGAGTTGTACTTTATTTTGGGTTACTATTTCTTTCTAATTTCACTTTAATTTTTGAAACAACAACAACTTGCACACTCATGCTACAACTCAACTCAACACTAAAATGGACTCAAGTTTAATCAAGCCACTAACTCCCTTTAACTATCATGAATGGAAAATCAAGATCGTAATCATTATAAAGAATAAAGTTTTGTATAGGATAGCCATGAGTGATGAAACTGAACCTAGCATAGACACAAAGAAATTTAAATGGTATAACCATAGTGATAAAGCCTATAGGCTATTACATCTTTCTGTAGCACCTAATATCCTCTTTAACTTAGAGCCTTCCAAATCAACTCATGATGTATGGACCATTCTAGGAAACTAATTGGGCAATAATATGTGATGAGAGGTCATGATCTTGAGAATGAACTCATTAGCCTAATTCATAGAAAATTTGACACCCTTTAGAATTTATTTAGTAATTTCAAGTCCTTGAAAATCTATTTGAAATAATGTGAGATAAGGAAATAATATGATCAAATTATTATTTATATACTCTCTTAACTAGGTCCTGACTATTCAGTCTTTGTCTCTACTTTCCATGCCATTAAAAGTGCTTTGGGTGCTACATGGAAAATTCCCTCTTTAGATGCTTTCATTGCCAACTTAATCAAATAAAAAGATAGATTGATCCAAATGGGTACATAGAAATCTATAAAGCCTCAATCCCTAATTGCTAGGAATGGTAAAACAAAGACTTCAAATAAATATAAGAAAAAGAAGAAGGATCAAGAAAATAAGAAAGAATAAACCTCTACCAAAATCAACACTGAAGCCTCCTCTTCTAATGACGAACCTAAGAAAGATAAGGTTAAGTGTTCCTACTTTAATAAAAATGGAAATAAAGAAAATAAGTGCATGACAAAGAAAATATATCACCTAACTCATCTCCTCGAGAAGAACAACATAGGTGTTCCTGAGTCCATCAAGAAAAATTCCTCTACCCAATATTATACTAAGACAAAGGGAAAGAGGAAATAAAAAGAAAAGGGCAAGGCTCTTGTAGCATTTATATCTTTAATATTTTCATGGGTTATTGACTTCAGTGCTTCTCACCACATGGGCTCTTCACTAGTTAAGTTTTCTTCCTTAAAGCCTTGTAGAATGTCTTCCATTAGTTTGGGTGATGGCATTTCTATACCGACTATAGGGAGAGGGTATATTAAAATGGAAGGAAGAACATTCAATAATGTTATAAGTATCCCTTGTCTTTCAACCAATTTCCTATAAGTGTATCAAATCACTCATATCAACAAAGGCATGAGGGTTGATTTTTTATCATATTCATTTATCATCATAGAGTTGTAAAGTGGTTCTACATTGGTAGTGGGTAGGGTATATCACCAAGCTAGGTTATACACCTTCTCACATTTTGCACCTGATTCTTCTCTGACTACATTTTTGACTCATTCAAATGGAGAAAAAAAATTATGGCATGAGTGGTTTGGCCACCTTAACTACCACTACCTTGAATAACTTAGTAAAAATGACATGGTCATGGGCTTTCCTTAAGTCCAATTCTCTAAGGGACTTTGTGAGGTTTGGTCTCTTGGAAAGCATCTTGAATCAAAATTTGACAAAGGAAAATCTTGGAGGGCTTCACAAGCATTGGATTTACTACATAATGATGTATCTGGGGCTTTTCTCAATCTATCTATTAAAAGAGATAAGTACATTTTCACTTTCATTGATGATTTCTTGAGATATACATGGGTCTAATTACTTAAGCAAAATTTTGAAGTGTATGAAGATTTTCAAGTCTTCAAGGCACTTTTTGAGAAATCCATCAAGGTTATTCAAACTAAAAATGGAGGTGAATATGTTAGCAATAGATTTGATCAATTTAGCACACAAAGGGGGTTGATTTTTAGTGGATAGTTGCTTACTATTAGAGGTACAATCATTGAGAGGGTGAGGGGGGTGAATCAGTGAGCCCAGATAACCCAACTCCAATTCCAATCCTTTCAAACTCTTAAACAATTACCACAAGCATTCATGAAACATACACTCCATTTATAGAAATGAACAAGAAATATAATAAAGATCACACACATAACACAAGATCTATGTGGGAAAACCTTTTGGTGAATAAAACCCACTCTCAAGCCTGTAACACATGAACTACTTATCCTATAAGAGATTATAAAAAAGAGACTAGTCAAGTCCTTCTAACTAGAATTTAGTGAAACACCAATTTCATAAGGAGCACCTACCCCTAAGATGATCAAATACTTTTGAATGACACCCTTGGTTAAGTCCTTTAGACCTAAGGCCTTTAGTGAAACACTTGTTTCACAAGGAGCACATACCCCTAAGGAAGATCAAGTGCTTATGACCTCCTATGAAATGATCACCTCCACCTTTTAACTAATGCCTTCAACACCTGATGATGGACTTCTGATAACACAACCCTTTTTACTTATTTACACACTCACAATACATCCAAAACCACCTTTTGGATCACTCTACAATTCTTATCAATAACTCTATCACAACCATAACATGACCAAATGGTCATACACATAGACCACACTTCTGATCTACTTCTCAAATCAACCACCAAGCTGACACACAAACATCCAAAATAGGCTTTTGGATCTACCTAAACCACTTATCTCATAATCAACCTATAAGAGTACTATTAAGTCAATATAATTATGACTTACAGGTCATACATACAATCCTCAATCTACTATGCTCATCAACTCATCCACTGGGCACACTTACTCTCCTTTTTCCTCTACTCAGTATTCTCACTTGCATTTACTAAGTCTAGAAATCATCATATTTGATTTCACCTTTTATAGAGACATCATGAATTATCATGTCCAAAAATTTCCTTGTTGTCCATAACACATGCATTCACCCTTAATTCATCTTACATGGATCACATTTAAGCAATACCCACTTTCAAATAGGCCTAAGTCACCTTTTAGGTCCTATGGAGACCCATTTAGCTCTTCCACACTTCTCTAAGCATAATAAGAATACTGAATCACTTTATAACACATGGAATCATGAAACATGATCTATAGGTCCCCTTTAAGTGATAACTACCTTCAAAACACCCTTTTGCTAAAGCTCAATTTGCTCAAACAACATTCTGTGCATATAGTCATTATGAATGAATACATAGTCAAATTATAACCCTTTGTTCATATTGAATATGATTAGTCAAACCTTCATAATGCACATAAATTATCCCCACTGAGTCTAAAACATTTTGTAACTATTTTCTCATCTTCAAATATATCAAAATGATTAAGAATAACTTAATTACCCTTCTCGGGTTACTTACATAACATGCACAAACACACAGTAAAATTTGAACCTCAATATATTTGACTATATAAAATTTCTTATATTCAAATATATATTTATAGATGAAATTTTGAGTCTTATAAAAATTCACTTTTTATACCATGATCAAATTCTGCTTGGATCAAAAGATATGGCCCAAAATCCAGACACTGGTCTTTCCTTCATTAATTTTAAATATTCAAATTAAGACGATCATAGTTAAACCTCAATCACTTTGATCACATCTCATGTCCTCATATCTTAAATAAAATGCACACCATCGATCTTATTATAACTTTAACTTGGTTAAATTGTTAAACAATAAACATGTTGACCTCATCTCATGTACCCTTGAAATATTGAATAAACACACACTATCGATCTCTACAGATGAGCCTAGTCCTTATCTTTTAGTGCTCACTATTAGATCTTAGATCTAATCTCCCATGATTATGCCACTTGATATCTCTATGTGCCTTTTGCATATTTAAATCTTTGACTTGATGTGTGTCATTAATCTTGTCTGTATGAAAACTTGCAAACCATTAGATCTCCATTTGGTTTTGAAATTTACCTTATGTAAAAATGACTAATTATGAGAACCATTTCAATCTACTTGAAATTCCAAATTTTCACAACTATATCTTTTGATTTGCTTCAATCGCATGTCCTGATATTTTAACCATAAAAACTAGGCATAATACTGAACAAACCCATATAACCATTTCTTCCTAAGGCCTTCATGTGTATGAGATATGCCATCGCCAAAATGATTACTTGGTTATTTATTGAACTTAAATAGATAACATAGTTTAGATCAGATTCATTTCACAATGTTGATCTTCAATGTGATTAAATGTAGAACATTAGATCTATCTTGTAAATTTGGCTAAGTGTTGGAACTTAGTGATCTTCTGTCTAAGGGGCCAACTTTACACCTTAATAACTTTTGTTGTGCTTCATCTCATGACTTAAAACTTGGAACATATGATATAATCACATAGGGGAATATATCCATATATCATGCTACTCTTGGAACCTTCACACATGCCAAATATGATGTCATCAATATGACTACTTAGATTTTTAGACCACAAACCCAAATATGCCTAAATGAACATAATGGAGAACTAGATGAATTCCACTGATGCACATAAGCACTAAAAGTATAAAATATATATTATAGGACCTATTTCATATCCTAAAATCACTATAATCATCCCTACACATACTTAACCATGTAAACTTTAACGATTAACCAAGCCTTCTTCAAGCATACTAGGACAAACACATTACACACTTTGTCATTGACACATAGACTATCAAGATATTTAATCCACTCACCTGGAAACTACCATGACATCAGTGAAAACTCTCCAACAATATCCCCCTTTTTCATTGATGTCAACACCCATCATGAAATAATATACAACTCACCTTCCTCTCTTGTCAAGCACTCTCATAATATGAATCTTATTCCCCTTTGACACAATGATAAAGTGGGAACCAATTAATCATAAATTCATAAAAATACCATAAATAGGAGAGGACCACCTTATAAATATGATACAAACTCCCCCTTACCCTGAGCCTACCTCTTCTTTTCCTTGACAACTTCTTCTTACTACATGCCAACACTCTCTTCAACCAAGCACTACAACCAATGAAGACAGAACACACAAAGAGACCAAAAACTAATTTAACTCACAAATAAACATCTAAGAGGGACTCCCCATAAGATATTTGATCCATTTATCCTTTTGAGCATCTTCAGATCTCCATACATCATGAAGAACCATCACACAGGCTTATTAGCCATCTCTCTCAATCCACCTCTGGGACCACCAATAGAACTTTATGCCACTCAGAAAATAAGAAACATGCTCTAAACAAAATTCATAACTCACCTTGAAATACTCATGCCTTGATTTTTTTGGATAAATTGAGCAAAAACATCAAATCATCATACTAGCCCTGTTTAGACTCATAGCCCTACCTAAAAATTTCAAAACCCAAAAATTTTAGTAGACACACCTTCAAGACCTAAAAATTCATATATAGAGAAATATTATATGCCCCTTTAGGCACACCAATTTTAATCACCTAGTTCATCCTCTACAACATACTTCCTTCATAAACTTACTAGCTAATTAGGCATCCATCTCGATAAAAAAATAAAATAAATTGAAAAATAAAAGCCTTAAAATCTATATGAATCGTGATTTGACAACCCATTTGGCCCATTAAACATATTAATAATCCTTATACCTCAAATCATAAGGTAAACCACTTTTCTAGCATAGCTCAAAATTCTAGAATCTTAAAACAAACAAGGTCAACAAACCTCCTTCTGGTCAATGCCCACCTTTGAAACTTCTTACACACTTGGAGACAACCATCACACACTTTTGAAACAAAATTTGAGCCTCCATACCTTTAGGAACCCATACATCCTATAACCCATTTTTAGGCTTGCTTGCCCTTGAGACATAACTAAGAAAACCAAGAGCACTCAAAAATCTCTAATTTGACTTTAACATACCTTCAAACCCCAAAAACACCTAGATCGTGCCATAATAAGGTCAACATACCTTTCTATGAAAAATATCATCTTGACAACTCACAAATCTTCCTTTGCTACCTGGAAACCTTCAATCTGACCCTGTAGACTAAGCATACACAATTATCAACATGTCAAAAGGACAAAAACATACCATGACATCATTCTAACATCATCAAATCACTTTTCCCATCTTATCACACCACATTTAATTAGATAAATTAATCTCTTGCCTTCTAGGACCTTCTAAAGAACGCCACAACAATACTTGCTTCTCTACTGAAAGGAGTCTCTTAAGAAGCATAGACAAAGATCTCCTCTACACCATAATGTTCTAAAATAAAGTGAAGCCAAGAGTGGCCCACATATCATTAGTAACCACTGGAATCCTCTTATATCTATAAAACTCCTTATTCTTCTTATTCTTAGTTTGAACTTTCATAACTTGTTCCTTTTATACATCACTCACTTTCTCTTTTATGATAGAATATACAACATTTGGAGAAACTATGAAATATTGACATACCTTGATCACTATAGTAGCTTCTTTGCATTGTAGAACATCACCTTCAGATCTTGTCAACATAGGAACCATGCTTGAAGCTTTCTCACACACAGTGGGCTGCTCATTAACATCCAAACACACCTTAGAACTAGCCTCAACCAAAACCTTGGTCTTCTCCTTGAGCTTGGCCTCTTCCTTCACAACATGATAAAATAATGAGAGCTCTTGGCACTCTCCAATTTTTGTAGAATTATCCACCATAAAAAAAAGATTACTTGGACCTATAGACTCATCATGACTCACACTTACCACCTTTGGTTTCCATGAGTTAACTTGCCTTCTTTCTTGCATTCTAGGAACCTGCTTAAACCTATTCTATCTTGTAGGCCTTTGCTTGCATAATATAGAAATGTGACCTCTCTATTGACAGTTGAAATATATTATACCTCTTGCAATAATATTATCTTTCCTTTCTTGATTAGAAAAAAATCTTGCAATATGTCCATTCTTTTGACAATTGAATTAAACTAATCCTTTTGAAGAGGACTCACTTTTTGCCTGATAACCCTTATCATAGTTCCATACAAAATCATTTCTAATAGGTCTCTTGCATTATTTATCTCTATACCCAAACTAATTACTTGTGTAACAATAACCATTAAAACTTGCATACCTCATGGAATTTGGTTGTCTTATCTAATTTGTATTCATTCTACTAGCATCTTCATTCCTTGACTGATTGTTGACCTCCAAGCTCTAATTTACATCAGTCTTCATCTTGTCTTGAGTTGCATTTTCTAGTTCTTAATTGTATCTAAGACCATTCTTAGCACTTGCATGCTTTTGACCACTTAGAATATTGTCTAGATCACTTGAGCTCTTTTCAAATATCATAAATGACTTCATCTTACTAGATGTCTTCTCTAACTCAACTTTTAGTGACTCATTTTCAATTAAATACCTTGAAAATTCATCTTCTTTAGCTTTCAGGCTTGTAAATAGGGTTTCTATTTGATATCTAAGATTCTTGTTTATATCTTCATGCTTATTGGTGTCTTCATTCATTCTTGCTTCATACACATTGAATTTCTCCTCATAGTCCTTGATTTGTGACTTTATCTTCTTGTTAATCTTCTTCTCAATCTTCAATTCTTCAAGAAAATTCATCAATTTAGTCTCATAATCCATCTCATCTTTATCATCATTTGAATCACTCCAAACAGACTCCTTTTGATATGAAAAACTTCCTTCGTTATCCATGAAGAGGTACTCATATTTAATAGGACCATCATTTTCATGATCATATTATGAGTCACTACCCTCACTCTCATTTGATGAGTTGTAATCTTCTTTGGTGTAGAGACTTTTCTTGTCCTTGAATTACTTATTCTTATTGTCAAACCTTCTGAATCCCTTCTTTATTTTATTAGACCTATATGTCTTCTTGTCTTCATCTTGGTCTTCACTATACTCTTCATCATCATTCTTATTATTCTTATAAGGGCACTTGTTATCAAAATATCCTACCTCTCCACAATTGAAGCATTTGAAGGGTAGTTTACCCTTATACTTTCTTGACCCTATTTTCAATTTCCTTGTAAACAAAATAATTACTTCATCTTCATCAGTATAAGGTGTGTCATCCTCCTTGAGTTTCTTATCTTGTAAATTTTTTTTGGCTTCATTTCTATCTTTAATGTTGCTTCCTTCTTTGGTGGTTTATCATCATCGACTCTCATCTCATAGGCAGTAAGAATGCCATGCAATTCATCCATCTTCAATCGAGTAAGATCATGAATTTATTCTAATATAGATACTTTAGAATCAAACTTGAGAAAGAGAGACCTTATTACCTTTTGAATTATATTATCTTATTCAAGATTCTCTCTAAGACTTCTAATGTGTTCATAATCTCATCAACTCTCTATAGAAAGGATGCCACAAAGTCTTCTTCTTTCATCTTAAGACTCTTAAATTGTCTTTGATGAGTGTGCAAAATTTTAAACTTAAACTTTGAATATAATTCATAAATAGTCTTCAATTTATCCCACATTTATTTGGAATATATAAAATGGATTACCTTGGTGTATTTAGTCTCTGAAAGACCACATGTAGTAGCATTCATCGCCTTAGAATTGTTCTCAAACAACTTCTTATCTATAGTATTAGATGGAGGAATAGTAGGTGTATAATAACCATCCAAAATAGATTTCCAAGTGTCAAATACTAGGGACATCATGTAGGTCCTCATCCCTACTCTCTAAAAACCATAATTGGATCCATTTAACATTATTGTTTGCTTAGTAGAGATATCTCCTTTCATTTGATGACTACCCATATTGTACCTTGGATCACCTTCAAGTTGTCAAGCCTTTACCAAAAGACCAAATCTGATACTGATTATTAGAGGTACAATCACTGAGAGGGGGGATGAATTAGTGAGCCTAGATAATCCAACTTCAATTCCAATCCTTTCAAACTCTTAAACAATTACCACAAAAATTCATGAAGCATACACATCATTTATAGCAATGAACAAGAAAGATAATCAAGATCACACACATAACACAAGATCTATGTGGTAAACCATCTTCTGGAATAAAACCCACTCTCAACTTGAAACACATGGAATACTTGTCCTATAAGATATTATAAACAAGAGACTAGTCAAGTCCTTCTGACCAAAATTTAGTGAAACATCAATTTCACAAGGTGCACTTGCCCCTAAGATGATCAAGTCCTTCCGACACCTTTTGGTTAAGTCATTTTGACCAAAACCCTTGGTCAAGTCCTCACCTAAGGCCCTTAGTGAAATACCTATTTTACAAGGATAACTTTCCCTTAAGGAAGATTAAGTCATTCTGAGCTCCTATGAAATGATCACCTCCACATTTGAATTGATGTCTTCAATACCTGATGATGGACCTATGATAACACAACCCCATTTACTTATTCACACACTCAAAATACATCCATTTTTTTTTGGGATCACTTTACACTTTTCAACAATAACTATATCATAACCAAAACAATATGACTAAATGGTCATACACACAGACCACACTTCTAATCTGCCTCTCAAATCAACCACAAAGCTCACACACAAACATCCAAAACAACCTTTTGGATATTACTAAACAAATTATCTCATCCTTAACCTATAATAACACCATTTAACCAATATAATTATGACCTATGGGTCATACACACAATCCTCAATCTACTCTGCTCATCAACCCATCCACTGGGCACACTTACTCTCATTTTTCCTTCGCTCAGTCTTCTCACTTTCCTCTACTAAGTCTATAAATGATCATATTTGATTTCACCTTTTATATATCCATCATGAATTATCATGTACACAATCTTATTTTTCAGCCACAACACATGCCGTCACCCTTAAGGCATCTTACATGGGTCACCTTTAAGTAGTACCCATTTTCAAATAGGCCTAAGTTACCCTTTAGGTCCTATGGAGACCCATTCAACTCTTTCACACTTATCTGAGCACAATAAGAATATAGGATCACTTTACAACACATGGACCCATGCCATATGATATATAGGTCCACCTTAAGTGATAAATACCTTCACATTACCTTTCTGCTAAAGCTTAATTCTCTTAAACAACATTCTATGCATACAATCATCATGAACAAATACATAGTCAACTTCTAACCCTTTTTTCATACTTCATATGATTGGTAAAACCTTAATAATGCACACACCATTGAGTCTAAAACACTCTACAATTATTTTCTCATCTTTAATTATCTCAAAACCATCGATAATAACTTAATTACCCTTCTCAGGTTACTTATAGAACATGCACAAACATAGTCAAATTTGAAACCCAATATATTTGATTTTACAACTTTTAGATCTTGAAATATATATTTTTAGATATGCCTTGGATTCCTCTATAAATTCACTTTTTACACCATGATCAAATTCTATCTGGATCAAAAGATATGGCCCAAAAACCAAACACTGGCCTTTCCTTCATTAATTTTGAATATTCAAATTCAAATGGCCATAGTTAAACCTTAGTCATTTTTCTTGCATATTGTGTCCTCACATCTTAGATAAAATATGCACCATTGATATTCTTCAAAATTTAACTCAACTAAACTATCAAACAACAAACATGTTACCCTCATCTCGTTCACCCTTGAAATATTGACTAAACACACACCATCGATCTCTACGGATCAACATATTCCCTACCTTGTAGAGCTCATAATTATATATTATCTCCAATATCTTGTGATTGTTTCACTTGGTATCCCCATGTGCCTTCTACATATTTGAATCTTTGACTTGATGCATGTTGTTGATTTTGTTTGTATAAATGCTCGTGAACTATTGGATCTTTATTTGGTCCTGATCTTTACCTTATGTAAAAATGACTAAGTATGGGAACCATTTCAATCTTCTTGGAAGTCTAAATTTTCATATCTATATCTTTTTCTTTTCTTCAATTACATGTCCTAAAATTTGAACCATATAAACCCATCATAGTATTGAACAAACCCATATGACCATTTCCTCTTGAAACCTTCACACATGCAATATATTCCATAACCAAACTACTTACTCATCTCTTTCTTGAACTTAGATAAATAATGTAGTTGAGATAATATTAATTTTGCATCGTTGATCTTTGATGTGATCAAACATGGATCGTTAGATGTGTCTTACAAATTTGGCTAAGTGTTGGAGCTTAGTGAACTTCTATATGAGGGGCCAACTTTGCACTGTAATAACATTTGTTGCATATCATTGCATGACCTAAAAATTGAACCATATGATATCCTCACATATGGTAATCTATCCATATATCATATTTCTCTTGGAACCTTCACTTGTGTGAAATATGATGTCATCAATATGCCTACTCAAGTTTTTCTACTACAAACCCTAATATGTCTAGATGAACATAATGAAAATTTAGATGAGTTCCACTCATGCACACAAGATATCAAATAATATAATACCTCTTATATGCCTCTTTCACATCCTTAAATCACCACACTCATCCCTAAACATACTTAACCATGTAAACTTTGAATATCAACCAAGCCTTTTTCAAGCATACTAAGACAAGCACATTGCACACTTTGTCATTGACACATAGACTATCAAGATACTTCATCCACTCACCTAGACACCTCCATGACATCATTTACAGGCCTCCAACACTTACAATCCTTCACAAAAAAGAGTTATAAAACACAAGAACAAGTCCTTGAAAGAGAAGGCTAGCTATATGATTCACTCTATATCCTTAGCACCTTAGTATTGGGCTGAAGCCATTAATTGTGCTTATTGTATTCAAAACAAGTTTCCTCATAAATATTTAAAAGGCATAACACCATTTAAATCTTGGCATGGAAGGAAACTTGAAGTTGAGAAATTTAGGTTTTTTAGATATCCAACTATGGTACATACACATAAAAGATACATAAAGCTATGGAAACTCAGTCCAATCTTTTTATCTTTATAGGTTATCTAGAAGGTGTCAAGGGGTACCTCCTACATCCAACCACACATTATTTTTTCATAGAGAGAAGTGTTCAATTTTAGGAGAGTCCCAAACACTCAACACTTAATCCTTAATCTCTTTCATTGGATTCACTTTGACTTGATGATTCTTCTTCTGACTCGAATCATCTAGAATAGGTTCCTAAGTTAGGATCTTCTTCTTTTTCTTCAAGTTATGATAGCCATGATAGTGATGAGGATTCATCCACATCCACCTTTGGTCATGTTTTAGAGGATGAGGAGTCAACACCTGATTTTCCCACATCCAGGCCCCTTTGGTCTAGGCAAACCTTTAAATGTAGGTACTTGGGTAGGGGATCTAACAGATTACAGACATGCTCGATCACATTATCAGAGTGCACGACATGCCTTATTTAATTTAGTTTCAAATTTACAAACATTTCCATAGGATTCAAGCATATCTGAGTGGGATAGTGATATGTAAGAAGAATATTCTTCCTTAATCAAAAATAATACTTGGGATTTGACTTCACTTCCTAAGGGAAGGAAGATGGTTTTGTTTAGGTGGATATATCAGACCAAATTTATAATAGATAGGTTAGTCGATAAGTACAAGGTGTGATTATTCTCCAAGGGGTTTTCACAAGTAGCTAACATTAATTACTTAGAGACCTTTACACCTATTATAAAGATGACTTCGATCCAACTCACACTAGCTATTATCATAGTACATGGTTGGGATGTGTGCCAAATGGATATGAAGAATGCCTTTCTTTACATAGACATTTAGGAATAAATCTACATGGAGTAGCCACATGGGGGTTTTTAGGATTCATAATTAGTTTTTAAACTTAGGAGATCCATCTATGGCCTTAAATAGGTCTCTCAGGCTTGGTATGCCAAGATGAATTCTTTCCTCCTTCATGTTTCACTAGGTATCATTCAAACCTCAATGTATACTTCTTACAACATGATGACTCTTTATTGATATTGGTCCTTTATGTTGATGATATTTTGATCATTTGGAGTTCTTTATCATCTATTATAGTGGTGAAGTCATCTTTATAGGATAGATTTGACATGATAGACTTGTGTCTTCTACATTACTTTCTTGGAATCAAGATTTCATACTCTAATATAGGTATTTAATTTGCACAACCCAAGTATGTTCTTGATATTTTGACTCAATTTCACATGGATAATTTTAAGCCATCTTTGACTCCTTTTCTATTAGGAGTCAAGTTTGAGGCTAACTATTCTACAACTTAGGTTAATGCCACTCAGTATCAATATATTATTGGTATCCTTACTTATCTGACTCATACTAGGCCTAATATTTCATATGTATTGGTACTTATCTCTATATTCATGTAAGAACCCCATGAGATGCACTGGAAAGCAACTAAAAGGATTTTTCACTATATTAATAGCTCTTATAGATTTGGGATTCATTATAGATTTGGCACAAAGGTTGACATGGTTAGTTTTATAGATGTAGATTGGGAAGGCAATACTCAGAATCACAAGTCCACTTCAGGTTATATTTTTTCTTTGGGTTATGGTTCTATAAGTTGGTCTAGCAAGAAGAAAAATTCTATTTTTATATCATCTATAGAGGTAGAGTAAATGTGATATAGAAAAACAGGTCAATCTTTTAGATGACATAACTTTTGAACCATAGATTTGTATGAGCTCTTCCACATGCCAAAATGATCATCTCAAAAATTTAGTCACTATCGTAAGACACTCTATCTTATTATATTTGTTTTTGATATTTTTAGAGGCCATACATTATCATCCGAGGGTCTGAAATTATCGTTTAATGATTTTTTCAAAAATTTTCTATTTTTAGAAATTGTATATTTTTAGGACCAAACATCAAATTAAATTGAATTTAATCCCATAGTATAATTTTAGTGTTTAGTTTATTTTTATAGATTTTTAGAGTTGCACGTACTTTCATGCAAAACTTACAAAAAATAATAACTACTAAAAATAAAAGTTTTTTTCAGATTTTAGTTTTTTTTTGAATTTTTCATGTCAACTCCAATTATGAGTTGAGGCTTATTTAAGCATGGTTTGGGTTGTAATTATTTCAAGTCAATCAATATAAATCAATACAATTTATTGTTTTCTAAAGCTTTGCCTATTGATAATTTATTATCTTGATAGTTTTCACATCCATTATCTGGTATGAGAGCAAGGTTGAATCTTGGAGGAGTAAGAAAATGGTGAGAGGACAAGGAGGTATTACATAGATGAACCATAATATACAAGAATTGTAGAGGTAAGTAAAAAAATTAATAGAGGTTATCACCAAAGAAGAAGACAAGGTGGTGATGAAGTTGAGGAAGACATAGATCATGATGAAGAAATTCAGCAAGAAGAAGAAGAAGAAGAAGAAGAAGAAGAAGAAGAAGAAGAAGAAGAAGAAGAAGAAGAAGAAGAAGAAGAAGAAGAAGAAGAAGAATCGATGGAAGAGAGGATGGTTCAAGATTTAGAAGGAAGAAATGAAGGAGTCAAATTTGATGTTCTAGATTATGGAGGCATTTTAAAACCATAGGATTTGATAGATTGGATGAATAGCATGGAGAAGTTATTTGAGTGGAAGACTATGAAAGAAGACAAGAAGGTAAAGTTTGCATGCAAGAAATTAAAAGGTCATGCAATGATTTGGTGGGATCACTTCTAGAAAAAGAGACAAAAAAAGGTAAAGAGAAGATTAATTCATGAAAAAAGATGGAGAAGAAGATGAGAGATAATTTTTTTCTGTGGATTATGCACAAACCTTATACAAAAGATTTCAAAATTTGAGGTAAAAATATCATAGTATACAAGAGTATACAAATGAATTGTATAAGATTTCCATACGAGTGGAGCATGATGAAATAGAAGACCAAATGGTTGCAAGTATGTAAATGGTTTAAAGTTTACTATTCAAGATGAGTTAAGCATGCATAGAATTCTTTACATGGAGGACGCTTATCAATTAGATTTGAAGGCAGAAGAAAAATAAAATAGATAGAATTTCAGAATAACATCTTTTAGTCCAAGAAGAGGTGAATCCCATCCAAATAGGGGATGAGGTGGGTTTAATACCACCAGAGGTGGGTCTAATACTAATAGAGGTGAATCATCACATGGTGAAAAAAGGTAGGATGAGAATAGGCAAGGGTTTCAATACCAATAAAGAGGTAAAGGGTTTCAGAGAGGATGGTTTTATAATTAGCGTAGATATTATATTTGTTATAGATGTGGATAAAAAAGGCACCGAGCATTTGAGTGTCTGCACTATCAAGATCAAGAAAGGATGTAAGAGGATCACCTAAGAGTGAATCTAGTTAAGGTTGAGGTAGAAAAACAAAATACTGAAGTTACACTAGCAGATGTTGGATAGAATCTCATGATGAGAAGAATAATGATCACTCTAAGGAAGGAACAAGTGTAAAATAAAGAACATGGTGATGCATGGATGTAATCAAACATTTTTTGAACAAGATTTACTTTAGGTGGAAAGGTATGCAAAGTAATTATAGATGGAGGTAATTGTGAAAATATAGTTTCTAAATAAATGATAGAGAAATTAAATTTGCAATGTGAAAAGTGTATGAAATCATAAATGCATCATGTCTATAAATATATCATTTATTGGAAAAGATAGAGTATACCTACACTTCTTATTGGGAATACATTTGTTAAGCAGGAGCATGACCAATATGGGGATCCACTAGATCTGATTACGAGATCACTTATCACCATACACCATGTGAGGTAGGGTTCCAAAGCCTACAGTCTAACATAGTCATGCAATAACCCTAAAAGAGTCTTAGGTTTAATGTTCACCTATTCTAATAAATAAGAAAGTAAATTCAATCTAATGCACACCAAATATTTTGGCATAAAGTGGGGGTTAAAAATGAAACAAACAACTAAACTAAACATGCACAAAAGACATATACTCATGTCAATGTATATATAATCATAATACATGGGAAGAGAAGCACAACTTCATAATCTATCTACTCTTACCAAGGAGAAATAAATTTAGGAACACTTACCTTGAAGATGAACCCATTGAGCCTCAATCTCTCCCTTGGCCAAGGTGCTTTGCAAAAGATTGTTGTGGTATGTAAGGATAACAAAATCAAATCAGCTCTAGGCTACACAACTTATCTATGCATCCAAAAGACTTCTCCACAAGACAAGATCCATCTATCCAAATAAAGTATGGAACCCTAAGATTTATTCCTCAAGTAGAACGGTCAAAAGCATATGTTCATTTTCACTTATTCTTCTTTGCTTCTCTTCTTACAAATGGTTAGAAATTAACTTATATATATATATATATATAGGTGGATCTTGCCCTTAATCCTACTAGAAATGTTGGCTATACAGGGTTGACTTGATTGACCTTGTATGTTTTAAAGGATAATTCACTAGGTCTGAGCTAGGTTGATTGAAAGGATAACAAACCTAAAAAGTGAAAAATACCCCTAAACTGTACAGGGTCGATCTAGTTGGTCTAGTACAACTGACTGCCCAAAATAAAATTAATGTAAGAAAAGGAGGATGAAAAGAGGAATTTGACTAGGATGGGTAAAGATGAGAATAATAATATTAGGGTTAATGTTTTAAGAAGACAAGTGTGTAGATGGCAAGTGGAAAAAGGGACACCAGTCTTATGAAGCACCAATGGTCTACCCACCCCTTTTCTGGTGCATTCCTTAAGGCATGCACTTAAAGAGATTGAAACTTGACAGGTTATTGCAAGATGTAAAGTGTCAGTAATTAATAAAAGTTTGAAAATATTATGTATATACATATGCCCCACTAAAATCTCATCACGTGTCACGTACGTGCAACATGGGATGGTGTTTTGGGATAGAACATGATAACACACAACACTAATGCTAAGTAAAGTGCAGTAAGTAGAAAATAAAATAAAGGAAATAATAGAATTGAAAAATATATACCTTTACTTACCTTAGTACTATATATAAAGAAGTAGACTACAAGAAAAAGTGAAGGCATCCAATGTGAAGAACATTAGTCAAACTTATAGAAGTTAGTGCAAAAAATAGCCAAAAATCATTTTTTTTTGGAATATGGGCATATGATAGTGGAAAAGAATCTCTATGTCATCATAAATCCAATGTATTTTATGGTTTTTAAAAATAGATGAGTAAAAATAAAGTTATAGGCAAAACAAGGAATCTACTTGAAAATAATTGAAAAATTTGAATTTTGAAAAGTGTTTTTAAATAGGGGAAAAGACAAGTCATTTGTTATTTTAACTTGTGAAGGAGAGAAAAAGAAGCTCTAGAGATCAAACAAGATAGGATGGCGAGGAGACAACAAGACAAACAAGGACACCTAGAAGTAGCAACAAGTGCACTACAACTATGCAACTATGAATCTCAAACTAGTTTTTGAAATTTTTAGGGAATTAAGTGTATTTTCAATAATTTTAAAGTTTAAGCATTTTTAGATGTCAGAATGAGACAAAATTAAATTCTATGGGTATAAAATAGAAAGACGGGAAATGGGTTTAGAGTAATTATGAAGAAAGTGGTAAAAATGCACTTTTTAAAGGAAAATGCAAGGGGTCAGTACACAAAATGAACTGGGTCAACCCAATATGCTAAAACTAGGTAGAATCTAGAGTGCCAACCAAGTAGGTATGGGAAGACCCTGTACATTCTGTAGGCTACCAATCTAATGTAGTTTGCCAACTGATTTTAAAGGTATAAAATGATAATGAAACACTAGGAAGGGGAAAATAAGAGGGTTGACTTAGATTTTAGAGTTAACTAGGGAAAAAATAAGGAATTTTTGGTCAAACTAGTTTGACTAAAGAATGAGAATAAGCATGGAAAAGCGTGTAGAAAGCCAAAAGAGGGATAGAGTGGCCCAAAATGACCAAAAGAGGGAAAGAAGGATTGGGTAGGATAAAAATAAGGTAAAATAAAAAATAAATAAGTTTAAAATAAATTAGAATTGGTTTTGATTTAAAAATGTAAAAAGAATGTATTGTGATTGTATATGACACGAAGGAACCGATACATCCTTTATTATCTATTGGTTGCAGAGATGATGGAGGTTCTAGAGATTGGTATATGTCTTGGTTACCAATTTTATTTGAGTGATTTTTAGATGGAGATAGGGCTATACTAGTATCCATAGGTATAGGAGGCATAACTAATATGTATAGGATCCCCATGAGTGTTGATCTATTAGTCATGTTCCTCAGTTATTATGAATGACTAACACCTTTAGATGGGAGGTGGATGGGGATGTGATAGAGCCATCACACTAGAGGATGTCCATGCCATCCTCATACTACCCATAACAAGAGCATTAGTGGCCATAGAGATACTGGACAACATAGAGGAGAGGAGAGCCTTATCCACATGGGTTATAGGATTAGACATGATTTTGGGAGGACAAAGAGTTAGTATGGATGATGTATACACATAATAGATTTTAGATATCTATAAATATGTGATAGGGCTTGTAACACAATGAGTGTTATGTCACAAGTCATATGGTAAGGTACCATTATTCGTGGTAACCTTGAGCAGGATGATGTTTGAGGAGTGAATTCTATATGAACTAGGATCTATCATTTGGGTCTAACTCATACATGATCTATATGAGATGTTGGTCAAAGGGTAGAAGACCATGGGATAAATCATATTACTAAAAACTTGGATAAATGAGAGGTTTCTTATGTATCAACTGGCTAGGTTATACCATTTAGTTGATGATAAGTTGCCTTGAGTGTAGAGATGGAGAGAGGACTAAGTAACATCAATCATACCCCATGTGCTATCTCTACAATTAGTGAGATGCATAAATGTAGTGTGGTGGCCATATGAGCACAAAGTGACTACATATATGAGATGGCATACAATTACACTAATGATATCAAGGATAAATGTGGTCACACCCTACACATGGTGGAGAGAGCCACATATAGTGGTATGAGTACCTAGATAGATGGGCTGCCTCATCTAGTGACACTGATACTAATGCCCAAGCAGTAGGATTGGCATGTGAGGGAACCATGGAGAAGGAGAGGATTAAGACCACTAATAGTGAGACTAACACTTAGACCACATCGTGAGTGACCATAGATTGGTTAAACATGGTGGGGAACAGATCAAGAGGATAGGAAGGTGGGGAAGAGATACCAAATGTATGACTACCAATTCCATAGTAGGAAGATTTGTGACAACCACGGACATGATGATGATGGAGATAGTAGGAGATAGTAGAGATCAATGCCATCCCTGATCAGTTAGCATAGGGGCTAGAGGATGGATGATAGAAAGACTATTTAGGTGTAGGTTGAGATAGACATGAGCAATGACAGAGGGATTTGAGCTAAGGAGGTATCTTCTAGAGGAGGTATTAGGAGGTCACACAGATGGGGAGATTATGTTAGGTGGTCATATAGATGGTGAGACCATAGTAGCTAAGATACATATAGATAAGAAAAGATAGCTAAATTATTTATTTAAGTTTTTATTTTGAAGTAGAGATAGATAGATATTTTGAGATATAATAGTGATATAATATCCATTTGGGGTGATTTTACATCTATATCTAAGGATATAGAGAGACGAGGGTCCCTAGTGAGGGGATCACTCCATGATGTCATAACTAAGATTCTATAGCCATATGACCCTACTGCATTGGAGGACCCCATCATACCATCTACCTTAGCTCAGGTAAGCTAGTTTAGACTAGTTGAGGAGGTAGTGAGAAAAATATAGGCATAGAGAGAGAGGATACAACCACCAAAAGAGATGTGTGTAGGCAAGATTTAGGCATGACAAGCCTTGGTTAAGGAGAGAGTTATGCATCTAGCCACAATGACATAAATGATAGAGATCCAAACCCAATTGATGTAGTCACAAGTGTAGGTAGCACACCTATAGGGATATATAGAGGGATTGAGATCTTGAATGACCTTTTTATAATGTACTATTTAGAGGAGTCAGATTGAGGCCTTAGCAAGCAATGTGGCTAGGCCATGAGATAGATATGATGGAACCCAACCATAGAGATGGACCATTATATATGGTTTTTTTTGTATCAAATTCATGATATATATATAGATATATACACAACACACACACACACACATATATATATGTATATACATGTATATATATATATATACACATGTACATATATATATGTATGTATATATATATATATATATATATACATGTACATGTATATATATACATATATATTATACATGTATATATATACATACACACACACACACACACACACACACACACATATATACATATACATATACATACATATATACACACACACACACACACACACACACACATATATATATATATACATATATATACATATATATATATATATATATATATATATATATATACACACATATATATATATATATATATATACATATATATATGTATATATACATATATATATGTATATATACATATATATATATAAATATATATACATATATATACATATATATACATATATATACATATATATATATATATACATATATGTATATATATATACATGTATATATATATACATGTATATATATATATATGTATATATATATATATGTATATATATACATGTGTATATATACATGTGTATATATACATGTGTATATATACATACATATACATATATATATATATATACGTATATATATATATATGTATACATATATATATATGTATACATATATATATATGTATATATATATGTATATATACATATATATATATATATGTATCATTTTATCATATTGATGTTGATTATGTATGTTATCATTATGGTTTACTATGGCTATTTATTATGGTTATGGTGGTGGATGTTTTGGATATATTTCTTTCTAGTACATGTATTATAGCTTTGTTGTATATGTTATAGGAAATATATGAGATGTGGCTTCTTTTCTAGCATTATGTAGGATACATGCATGGTTAACAAGAAATAAGCAAAAGGGACTTGGAAAAATATAATCAATAAAAAAATAGACTACACACTATTTCAAGATGGGAAATGTGTAATAACAAGAAATGACTAAGTATAAAGAATCAAGAAATGGTAAATAAGATGGTAAAAAGGGATTTGTTTTTGAACCAAAGTGAAAGATATTTGTACCAAATTAATAAAAGTAAAATCACACTAAATCACATTGGGAAGTATGAAAATAATGTAATAAAACTGAAGGTATGTAAAAGGGCACAAATGATATAAAAATAAATTAACTCAATCAATTATATTATATCATGTTGGGAAGTATAAAAGAAAATCAGAATTTTCAAAAGATTGGTCTTAAATTTGTCACACTAATTTAAGCTGGGAAGTATGAAAAATTCAAGAAATGGTTGTATTCTTACATGCACTAGAAAAATAAGAGTAAAATAGAAATGAAATAAGCATAAAATAAACTAAATTAGGCTAGGAAGTATGTCAATGACATGCAACTTCATAATCAATCACATATTATCTCATATTTGACACATGTAATTTTAGATTGTGACTTGGCATTAGAAAATTTTGTGAGGAATGTTGGAACCTATCCATGGTCTTACACTGCAATTCAAAAAGAGACCACTGCAGTGGAATAAATAGGGAAAATTAGGTAATCAAAGATGTGGGTAATAGGAAGGAAAAATGTGGTAATTTGTGAGGGATGTTGGGTCCTATCTACCATCTTATAGAGCAACTCACAAATGAAATCCCAAGGGGAGTGATCAATAGATAAAATAATGTTTCTTAATAAGAAATATGAGGGATATAGGGAATGTAAAAATCAATAATTAAGCATATTTATGAAAATACCTTAGGATATAGGAGGCATACTAAGGACATGAGAAGAAACTAAGTGACTAGTGGTCGTCTATGTACAAAGGAAACTTGTTAGCTATAAACACAAAGCTTTTTAGGTAAATAGGTATGCTACTAAGATCAATTCATGAAAGTAGATTGGTACAAGAAAAATTAAAATGGACCTACCTTCCCATGACATATTCCCCATTTTTAGGACATCTTATAGAGCCATCAATCTACTACAAAGATTGGGTAATTCTGTGATAAAGTAGGTAGCACTAAAAGATTTTTTTACTCTCTTCTAATCTAATGGCCTACTACAACCCAAAGGACCTCATGTATACCATGAGGCCAACTATGGAGTTTGAGATTCAACTAGAAGAAGGATATGTGCTTTAAATCATGTCTTTTAGTATGATTGGACTTTTAAGAATATTTTTTGCCTTTTGATATCATTACCTTTTGTTTTAAATGATTTGGCCTTTACATTTTTATGGCTTTTAAATTTTTATGGCTTCTTAAGATTCCTCCTCCATACGGACTTGGGATGACCAACCATGAGAGATGTAGTGATACCAATGAACGATTTGTAGGCTAAGGCTAAAGGAAGCTAAGTAACCAAAGACAAATACTGAATATGAAACTTAGGATCGATAATGAACTAGCATGTGATCTCAAGTCTCAACCGTGTATATGCTTGATTTGTGAAAAAGGAAGAAGGGAAAAAGGAGATATAAAAAGTGAACCATTGTAAGGAGATAGTAATGAGTAAGATTATTTGCTAACTAATCACATGGTAAAAGGGAGACAATGACCAAAGGGAATAGGGTTTATATAACCAAGTCACAATGATAATTAACCATGGAAAATTGAGATAAGAAAGAAAAGATAAAAAATAATCATATGTGAAATATAAATGATAAGATAACAAATATATAGTATAAAAAGTAAGATCACCATATATGATGAGGAAAAATTTGACATAGTGTCAAATGATATAATAGATAAGTAAAGATAAGATTGGAGCACACATCCAACCCAAATGAAAATGTGAAATCACCATGCATGTGATCATAAATACTAATAAATCTATCCACACACATTATCCAAGACATCAGATAAATCACTATGAAGATGGAGACAAATTGCTACTAATGTCTCGTCAAAATTTAATGAATATTGGGCAAATACTTATCTTCTAATCTCCTCCATAAAAAAATTGGGAATGCTCGATGGATCATATTTATGAGGGAAATTAGGCAAGGGAGGTTTAGGAGAATGTGTGGGAGTAGGTTCTATGAAAGATGCAAGAATCATCAATGGAGAAGGATCCATAGGTGAAAGAAGGTCCATAGGTGAAGGAATCATGGGTGGTGGCACAGATGATGGTGAAGGGACTATAGGGGGTGATAGAACTATAGGAGGTGGAGCCATGGGAGAATAATAAGGATATTTATTTTGGGGATGACCTATGGGATGAGTGGTATAAGGTATGAGAATGGCTATTATGTGATCCTTAAGATGTTGTTGAAAGATACGATAATGATCAGTATGATGGGTGATGCATAGATGCAATAGATAATATACCTCACCATACTTGGGTAGATATTCAGGTAGTACCTTTGGTGGAGGTATGGCTTTGTCTGATTATGGGGAAGAAGGATTTAAGCTATCAATATATTATCACAACATATGACATTTGGGTGGAAGAATGATTATCTTTCCCATAGAAACAACATATACACTTGTGAGTGGTTTTAGTAGAAGAACTCATAAAAGGAGGTATAATAGAAGTGGAAGAAACTAAAAGACATTCATTAGCCCATTTGGTGGGCAAAGGAGACATCTTAGGCAAGGGTAGCAAACTATCACCAAAGGAGGGTCATGATGAGGAAGGAATGGAACTAAGCTCAATGAAAGGAGAAATAGAATTAGAAATAGGGGTAGGCTCAAAAATAGTAAGAGTAAAAACAAGATTAAATATATTAGGCTCTATTAAGGGAGGAATAAGATCTATATAAGGTTTAAAGAGAGTTACACTAACCTCAAGGGTAAACCATTTATGAGGGTTAGGGTACCTATAAAAATGGTAAGGCCCAGTCATAGCATGATCCATGAGTATAGTCCTACGTGGATCCTCAAAAACTATAGGTGTTGGCACCATCTCTACCCTATGATAAAGGTAAAATATACAAAAATTAGGAATTATAAGTGAAGTAAAATGATGATATGCATGAAAATACTCAAGTAAAGAAGAATGATAATGGACAATCTTGACATCATGGGCTTGTATAAGACTGCCTAACAATGGATCATCTTAGGAATAACCATCATCATAATTTAGGGTGTGAAGATCAATGACACAAGTAGGGCTGACCTTATCATACAAGGAAGTGTGGTGAATAAAATGCCTAATATTGGTCAATACTATGAGAATAGCAGTGCAAGGAGGCTTGCGAGAGTGAAGTTGCAAAGAAGCAGGAAGCTATGATATGAGGTGAGGTGAGAGATCAATTTTTTTATATTTAGGTTAATCTCATTGGGCTCATCATCATTATAATATAAAAGGTTATTAGGAATGTTACCAATGAGCTCAAGATTCCCACTATAACCTCAAGTTCAATTAACAAGAAAATTAAGATGCTACGACTCATAGAATGGAATGCTAGGCAAAGTCTCAAGAGTAGGAATCTTGAAGACACTATAGTCTTAGAATTGTTCAAAATTATAAGGGTTAGTGTCACCTTGAATCCTATAAATGGATCCATCATGAGGGAATTTAAAACATTGGCAATAAAAATAAGCAATGACTCTCATATGGTGAGTCTATGGCCTATCAAGCAAGATGTTATAATAAAGGGGAAATTTAAAGAACATCACCTTTACACAAATGGTGATAGGTGGGATGGTAATGGGAAGTCACACACAACGTAGAAGAGATATTCACCTTCTATCATATTCTTGTTAGGTTCTAGATGTATACTTGAGATTATATTCTAAATATCCAAGGGTCTTAATGAAGTCAAGAGAGGATATACACGTGACAGAACCCTCATCAATCAATGCAAACTTAACTTGGATATCACCTATTTGAACACTAATGAATAAAGGAGGATCATCTGCATGAAGAAAAATCTCATCAAGAATCACAGAAGCTATGGGAAATTTTAAGGAAAGAAAAGTGTCCATATTTTAATCAATGTTAATAGAAATCTCTTCACATTATTGTAATATACTATCCTCAAATCTAGATAAGGCTACCTCTTATCCTGCTAGGGGAAAATAAGGAATATTCATCTCAACTAATAGTTACATAATATGGTTTCTATGATGGTGAGAAGTCCTCATAATCTTGAGGAATAGAATTTGGGATGAGAGATTAGTGAGCTCCGCAATGGGATCCCACTCATCATAACCCATAAGAAGGTTGTTAGATACAGGTGCATAATGGTTAAGAAAGTCCTCGAAAGGAGGAGCCAAGGTGCATTGGAATTTTTTTTGGTAAAAAGAAGAAGGTTTAGAATAAGGTTGTAAATAATGTTGTGATGATGAAGTAGTTGTTTCAAATTGATTTGGAGAAATGGTAGAATAAGTGTTGGTAGAAGCTTGGTTATCACTAGGTTTTGGAAGATAATAGAAGAGTGGTAGAAATAAAATGGGAAGTGTTATCCAAGGGAGAATCATAAATCATATCATCAAAGGTTATAAGATAATCTTACCCCAACTCATTTAAATGAGTTGGAGAATAGTCCTGAATAACATGATATGTTCTAGATGGAGGAGTGTAGATAGGTTAAGAATTGATAAAGGTAACCACCTTTCACATATTAGTCATGATAACCACATTTTATTTAGAAGTTGGTTCAAGAAGACTTTTCTACATTATTGGTGAAATGGGTGGGCTTGTCTAAGGTGTCTTGAATAGGTTGATGATTAGGAAGAGGATCTTTGTAGATAGTCAAATGAGCATTGGCTTGGTTTAAGGCTTTGAGATTTATCATGTGTTTTATAATATTTTAAAATCAATTTCATAAGCTTGTTGATACTTTAAAATGATGGAATCATGATCAAAATTAGGTCCAATAAGAAAGTCCATAGCTAAATTATGAAGTTGTCTATATGTCTCATGATAATCACCCCAACTAGCATGAAACCAACACAACTTGTTAGGATCATACCAAGATTTCATAGGACAAGTAGGGTTAAACTATCATGGAAGAGGCATAGGTAGACACTCAAGAAATTTAGTTGAGGGTAGAGGTTTGTGAATGTTGATGTTATTTAGTGAAGCTAAGTGAGGATTGTTATATTGTTGAGACAAGGGAGATGATTCTAAATATTGGTTGGGAACAATGGCTTGAACATTGTGAATGGTATAATAAGAATAAAAAACACCATCATTGGTAATATTATAAATTTTATTCTTAAGTAAGAGATGAGGACCCACAGAAGGTTGGGGTGTCTCAAATTGATGCATAAAGAAATCTTGTCATTTATCTTGGTTAATAGCCTCCTTTAATGTACGTGGAGAGAGAGAGAGAGAGAGAGAGAGAGAGAGAGAGAGAGAGAGAGAGAGAGAGAGAGAGAGAGAGAGAGAGAGAGAGAGAGAGAGAGAGAGAGAGAGAGAGAGAGAGAGAGAGAGAGAGGAGAGAGAGAGAGAGAGTGGAGACTCAGTATTGTAATTTAGGAAAAAGGGCATTGGTAAAAGAGATGGAAAAGATTATCATCAACCTTGTTATGTTCACATTTATTTGATAAAGTCTTCCATATTTTAACAAAGGCTTGAACGGTTTCATTTTAGTTTTGTTTGCAATTTATGAAATGGGCCAAAGTGTTTTTGAGAAGATCACTAGTTTTGAATTCTTGCACTAAAGCATTAACTAAATCATCCAAACTAGTAATTGAATGTGGTCTAAGTTGATTGTACCAATCCAAGACATCACCTTGTGAATGTTTTGGCAAGGAGCTTGGTATCAAGAAAGGTGTTTAATTTGACCCAATCCTTATACAGATTTCCAAATGTCTTAAGAAGAAGAGTAGGATTGGTTGATCCATTATAAAAAATTATAGGTATTATACCTCCTATGTCATTGTTAGTAGTTTGATTAGTGAGAGGCTAATTTTATAGATGATTGATGGTTTTTGTTGATTAAAGGAGGTTGAGGAATGATATTGCCTTGAGAATATTGAAGAGGAGGTGGGGGAAATTTTTTGTTATATGTGCCCCAAGCCATTGGTTGTGGATGAGATTAAAGGTGGAGAAGGTGTTTTTGCATTTTCATCATTTGATTTTTGTTATGAGATTGAAATGTATTCATTTGATTGAGAGTTTTCAAAAAAAATTGATGTGTTTGATTAGCACTGTTAGAAGCATTAGAGTTGGTATTAGTGTCTTGGGTACCATTATTGGCATTGATAGGAGCTTGAAAAGAATAATGAGAGTGAGATGCACTAGTGGGAAAAATTTAATTATGTAGTAAGAGATGGACTAGTGAATGGTTGAGAGGAAGAAGAACTAGAAGCATGATTTACTTAGGTAGCAAACGAAGCACTAGTAGATGGATTAGGGATAGTGGATCTTAAGAAAGGCCCACTAGATGTAGAACAAACCATGTTAGTGGATATACTAGGCATGAAGGTGGAAGAAGTTAGAGAAGAAGAGGTTATGGCATGAGAAGGGGTCATAATAGAAGGAAGAGGTTGAGAATTAAAGAAAGTGTTAGCCCCAAATCCATTTGAGAATGTAGGAGTAGGTGAATGAGGCTCTTACACTTGACCAATAATAATAAGATTGTAAATGGTATAAGTATCTTTTCCTTGAGGTTGAGGAAATTCAGAGATAAAAAAGAGAATTTTGTGAGTATACTCTAACTCAGGTTGGTCCTCTTAGAAAAGAGAAGGATTATGATGCAAAGAGGTATTAGTAGGGGTCCCATAGTTCATTATGTGATTAGAAATATAAACGTTACTAGAGGATCCCTACTCTATCTATGGGAGACCCTTTGAGGATTGGTAAAGTTCATCATGTCTACTGACTAAAAATCAGTGTCATTATCAAGGAGAAAGTCTATGATGAAGGGAGAGGAAGAAAGATGAGAAGGAAAATAATTGGGAAGTGAAAAAAATAGTACAAGATTGATTAGGTTGACCTAACACAAAAATAGGGATTGCAAAATAGTATAGGGTTGACTAGGTCAATCCAATATAGTGAATAGGAGATAGAAAAAGAGGTAAAAGGGGTTGTAAATAGTAAAGGGTTGTCTGGGTCGACCTAGTACAATAGATAGGAAATAAAATAAAGTTTGTAATAAGTTATGAACTAAAATAAGATAATTTTTATATCTAATCTAGGAAATTTAAAAATGAAGGGAAATAAATAGTCAATTAGATCAATGTTAGCCAATCTAATTAAAACACACAATACAAAACCTTGCATTAATGCTAGCTAATGTAATTTTTTGCACACAAAATTGAGTAAAGAGTAAGAAATCAACTTGAAAAGTAAAGAGCTAACTAATTGGTCAACCTAAGATGTTTTATTAGATTATTAATAAATGATTTTAAATGTGATGGGAAGTTGGTTGTAAGCAAGGAACTAGATAGCAATCTAAGGATGGTTTCAGGTAGTTTGGGATAAAAGGGACTATAGTAGAAATAGTATAGGATTGGTATTAGGGATTACCCCCTCACTTAACATACCACAATGATAAGGGTGTTAGGTGCTTAGCTAGAATATATCATTAACCACATTTTATACTTAAACAAAGTATCAAGTCAGCATCCCCTTTGTTGATGAAATGCAAGTAGGTTGGCCTTGGGTAGACAAATATTAAAATACTTGTTTAGATTATGTGATTTGGTCATGTGTGCATAAAATATAAATAGTGAAACTAAATAATTAATTAAAAACCCCTTAATTAGACTATGTGAACTATTCTAAGCAAGAAATCAATAATAAAAGAAAGGTAAACTAATTAATAGCATATAGAGATTAATTCCAACTTGAAACAAGGTATAATGTTGACACTATATGCACAAAATATAGAATAAGGTCGATGGGGTTGAACCTGTTTTATGAAATCAAGGTCTAAAAATGAACAGGGTTGACCATAATTGATCGAATTATTTAGACAACACACAAAACATATAACTGGGTCGATAGGGTTGATCTAGTTGAATATGTAGGGGTAGTTTTGAAGACTACAAAATATGAAAGGAAAGATATAAAAGAAAGAGATAAAGAAATAGAAAGGAACCTTGGTGGATCAGAGATGCTAAGAATGAAGATTTCTAGTCAAAAACCTTAGAATATTCTTGAAAACTATGCTAACTGGGTTGACTAGGATGATCAAGCTTTGAAAAATCCTATTATTGAGTGCCTAGAATGTCCAGGGTCAATCTAGTAGCTGAATCTAGATACCTAAAAATGTATAGGGTTAATTGGGTTGACCTAGTAGTCTAAATTAGAAAAGTCTAGAAATCTAGAAACCTATATTGGGTCATCTGAGTTGATCTAGTTGCCTGTTCCTAAAAACCTACACACAAAGATTAGAATTAGGTCAACATAGTCAATTTAATATGACATATATATGATAAAAATAATGCTATAAAAATGAAAGAAAGTGAAATAAATCTTATGAGGGTTAGTTTCATGTCAGGTTCACTAGAATGTATGTAATCAAAAATGCATCATGTTTATAAATCGATCTTGGCTTGGAGAAGATAAAGCATACCTACACTTTTGATTGGGAATATATTTTTTAAATAGGAGAATGACTAATATGGCGATATTATAAACTTGATTAGGGTATCACTTTTCATAATACACCATGTGAGGTAAGGTTCTAAATCCTATAGTTTAACATAATCATGCAACAACCCTAAATAAGTCCTAGGTTTAATATACACCTATTATAATAAACAAGAAACTAAATCTAATCTAATGCACACCAAATTTTTTGACACAAAGTGGGGGTTAGAAACAAAACAAACAAATAAAATAAACATGCATAGAAGATATATACTCATGTTAATGCAAATAGAATCCTAATACATGAGAAGAGAAGAAAAATTGCGTTATCTATCTACTCTTACAATTAGGAGAAATAAAGTTAGGAATAATTATCTTGAAGATGAACTCATTGAGCCTCAATCTCTCCCTTAGCCAAGGTGCTTAATAAGAGATTATTGTGGTATATAAAGATAACAAAGACAAATCAACTCTAGGATACATAACCTATCTATGCATCCAAAAGACTTCTTCACAAGACAAGATCTATATCTCTAAATAAGGTATGGAACCCTAAGCTTTATTCCTCAGGTAGAATGGTCAATAAGTAGATGTTCATTCTCACTTATTCTTCTTCACTTATCTTATTAAAAATGGTTGGAAATGAACTTGTAAATATAGGTAGATCTTATCCTAAATCATCTCAAAAATGTTGGCTACATAGTATTGACCTGGTCAACCCTATATATTTTTAAGGACAATTCACTAGGTCTGAACTAGGTCAGTCGAAAGGATAATAAACCCAAAAAGTGAAAAATACCCCTAAACTTTACAAGGTCAACCTAGTAGACCTAGTACAATTGACTGTCCAAAAGTAAATTAAGTTAAGAAAAGGATGATGAAAATATGAAAATGATTGAAATGTGTAATGCTGAGAAGAATAAGATTAGGGTTAATGTTTTAAGGAGACAATTGTGTATTTGGAAAGTCGCAAAAGAGAAATAATATTATGAAGCACCAATAATCTTCCTACCCCTTTCCTAGTGCATCCCTCAAGGCATGCACTCAAAGAGATTGACACTCGATAGGTTCTTGCAAGATACAGAGTGTTAGTAATAAATAAAAGTTTAAAAACATTATTTGTATACAAAAAACATCCTAATCCTTATTAGATTTCATGGTTTAAGAAAGATAATGAGGTTACAATAAATAAAAGGTGCTCAATCAAGTTTTCTATAAGACTGACTTATAATTATGAAATATGGTGTGATGTTATTCTGATGGATGCATGCTATTTGTTATTAGGGAGACTATGGCAATTTCACAAGAAAGTAATTTATGGTAGAGAAAAGAACACATACACTTTTTGGAAAGGTGGTACAAAGGTAGTTTTGTTACCTCTTAAAGAGGAAGATAAGGCAAAAATCATGATCTCTACTATAGAATTTATCCAAGATATGAAGGTAGTAGGTTGTTGTTATGTATTAGTAGCAAAGAATAAAGACACATAAATGGTTTAAATACTAACAAAAATAGAAAGATTATTGAAATAATATGCAAATTTTATCACTGATGCATTACCAAATGATTTACCACTAAAGAGATATATTCAACATCACATTGATTTGATTCTATGATCATCTCTACACAATCAATCATCTTATAGGATGAGTCCAATAGAAAATGTATAATTAAATAAATAGGTTTTTGAATCGTTAAGAAAGAAGATAATAAGGGAGAGTATGAGTCCATATGCAACACCAACATTTCTAACTCTAAAAAAATATGGAGGATTGAGAGTGTATGTGGATAATAGAGAATTTAATAAAATTATAATCACGTATAGATTTCATATACCTTGTTTAGATGATATGATGGATGTGCTTGCAGGAGAAAACTATTTTACCAAGATTGATCTAAGGAGTTGTTATTATTAGATTAAAATTCATGAAGGAGATGAGTGGAACACTACATTCAAGACTAGGGATGGCTTATATGAGTGGATGGTGATACCCTTCAGATTAACTAATGCACCTAACACATTTATGAGGATGATGAATACAATGTTATGAGAATATATTAGTAAGTTTATGGTTGTTTATTTTGATATTCAGTAAGATTAAATGTTGACCAATTTTGGTCTACATACCAAATTTTTCCTAGTCTAAGAATCCAATGGAAGAAGCAAAAAATCTAAATAGGTAATTTACAGAGGCTATATCTCACACATATGGCAATATTAGGAAAAGGTGATCACATGGGTTTGTCTATCTTGGTCCCTATTTGCTATGTGCTAAGTTTCAAATCATCCACCAGAACATGATAAAAGTTGTGTATGTTAAAAGTTCACTCCTCAGTTAGATTTTGCTAAGTTTCCCATACTTATCCAAATAAGCTAGAATGTCTCCAGGACATCATGTGAACCAAATATAGACTAGTTAAGTTGAACATTTTATATCTTTACTCAAAAGGCTTTTGAGACTAGAAAATCAAATGGGTTCATCCCTTTCAGTATCAAGAACATATTTTAAAAATTTGATGCCTCCATTATTCTCACACTTCAAGATCCAAACCTTCAAAGTTGATAAAAAATGAACCTGCAACATGAGACGTTCACATGAATGATAATTTTAATAAATGAAAGTAAGCATTTAGGTTCAAAAGGTCCTTAAAAGGTTTAAAGTTGGCTAAGATCTAATGGTCCATATGAGCTCTCATATTGACACATAAGATCTAATGATCCACACTGAGTCAACCAAGTTAAAAGGTCCCCAGGTTAAAGCCTTTAAAGATATATAAGTTAGACATAATCCAACAGTGCAAAATAATCAAGCCAAGATCCAATTAAGTGAATTCACTGAAAAAGGATATGTCCAAGATAAATCAAGGGCTCATGTTCAATTGTACCAATGATCTGATAGAGTGAAAGAATTGACAAGAAAGTGGGACCAAGGAGATTAACAAAGCATGTGCACTCATACATCTTAATTGGATGGAACAAGGATGGTCAAAAAGTTAGCGAGTCCAAGGAGATAATGAGTTAAGGACAAGTGTCACAAGCATGTTTAGTTGGAATAAACTCAATGGATCATGGCCATACCCACACATCAAGATCAACAAAGTGATACAAGTCAAAAAGGGTTAGAAGTCCTTAATGATGAATACAAAGAGGACAAGTGTCCAAATTTATTGGGTACTAATAGGAGATTGATGAAGTACTTGTACTTATTGATCTAATAGATTGAGGATGGTCAAAAAGTTAGCAAATCTAAGGATCAAATGAGTCAAGGACAAGTGGCACAAGCACATTTAGTTGGCATAAAATCAATGGCTTGTGAGAATCTGTGTACATCAATATTAATGGAGTGAGAAAAGTTAAAAAGTGTAAAAGGATCTTGATGATGAATACAAATAGGACAAGTGTCCAAAGTCAATGGGTCCTAGTAGAAGATCAAAGACTCACATGTATTCATACATTCAAATATAACAAAGCAAAGTAAATTCAACAAGTTAGTGTATTTATGGGGTGAATGAACATAAAGATAGTTGAGCATGATGTAGACAGTCCAAGTTAGCAATCGATAGCCAATAAAAGAGAGAAATCTTGGGACATTTTTGATGAAAGTTGAAGAAGTTTAAATGGACCTAAGTAAAGCAAATGTGAAAGAGCTGAGGTTAGAGGCAAACTAGAGTTGAACCAAGGCCATAATTTAGAGACAAAGAATTACCATTAATGTTACATATAATGGATCCTTTGGGTCTAATGCAAAATTCAAGGATGGATCAATGACTATGAAGCAAAGTCAGGTAGTTTGCAGACTTTCATAGATATTATGAGTATGTTAATACCAATGGTCTAAGATTGGTTTTCACCTATAGTGGACCTATGTCTCACCTATCATCATTGATTATTTTGATAATGTGAGTATAGTTGGCCACCTAATGTAGATGTGTCACTTTTTAGCTAGTTCCAAGACATGATCCTTATAAATAGATCAGGTAGAGGTGGCATGGAGTATCGATATGAAGATGTGGTAGTTACATAAGGATCATGGAGCATTAAATTCTTTTACAAAGATTTTCAAATTGTGCCTTCTTGATAAGATCCCGACTCAGTGATATCCTCGAATTGGTGCTAATCCATTAGAAGTAGTTGGTCCTTTTCTAATGCATATTTCTCTCTCTCTCTCTCTTTTTCTAGAAATGTAGGCTTCTAAGCCTTAAAATTTATCATCTATCCCTCTTTTTGGTATGACTAGACTTTGCCAAAATTTGTATGACAACACTTTTTGATGCAATAAATATTGAATTCCATCATTTTTAAAGATATATTTAAGTGTGTTCTATGAATTCATGCACTATTGTTGACAACATATATGTTCCTCACTTATGTCTAAGTTTTTCTCACCTTAAGGAAGAGCTTAATAATCTCACAAGTCATTATAAGGATAATCTACAGTTTATTGTCTAATTTGAAAGTAGATATTTGCCCTCTCTTAGTAATTTGGTAACTACTAAATACCTTTTAGTGAAATATTTATGTGAGATTGATGCTATTTGGTTTGAAAAGTGTCTCATAGTGTGTTTTGCATGAGTTGGAGTGATCAAATCATTGGTGCATCACCACTTTTTACATTCTTTTATAAGTTTTGTCAATTCTCTCTCTCTCTCTTTTCCAAGTAGGTGCTAGTTTAGGTTTAGTGTAGGTGATAGATCCATAAGGAATACGACCTTCTCTAGAGGTCTGATCCACTTTTAGGATACCCAAAACCTAGGATCAATTCCATGTTGGTCTAGATTTGAGCAGAGGACCTAAACAACCTCCTTGCTTAGCTATGGTGTAATATAGAACTCTAACAATTTTGGCATGCCTGGTGGGACCACAAGTTTATTTGATATAATTAAAGTTTAAATATTGAGAATAAATATTCATAGTATTAGGAGAGATCTACTATCATTGAAAGATAAGGATCCTTTAGGTTGCAAAGTTCATATCATCTTTTAGATAATGATTTCATGCCAATGGCTACAATAAGAGCATCAAGTAAAGGTACTAATTTTGAACATATTAAATTGCCTTCTACTTCTTATAAAATATCAAGATTCAATAGCATAAGGCCTTATCTTTCAAATAAGTATCTATCTTCTGGTCAGTTTATTGTTTTAGTCCAATCTATTATTCCCATAAGCCAAATACCTTTTACCTAAATGGTTATCAAGAATCAAGTGTTTGCTCCATTTAATACAAGTGTTCCCCTAAATTTGGCCTAGTATGATGAAATTCCTATGTCTGATATAAAAGGTATCCCTTTCTTCTCTGGAGAATGGGATAAAAGTACCACTATTGAGCATATCCAAGATATTGCCAATCTATGTTTTGTTCATAATGTTACTTAAGATAATGTGGCCTTCAGATTACTTGCTAGCTCTTTCAAATAAAAATCATTGCAATGGTATAGGAATCTTTCTTTGACCTCCATTTCTAGTTAGGATGAGTTAGGTGAGACTTTAGTTAAATTATTTGAAGAAAAGTCTGATCATCTATCTTTGGTTAAACAATTGACTACCATAAAAAAGCATTCGCATGAATTCATGTCAAAATTTAACCTTAGATTCCAAAAGACATGGATTAGGATCCGTACTGGTTAGACCATCCCTAGAGTATGCATTTTTGTACTTCTTTAAGGCCCTTAATTATGATATAAGTGTCATGATACAGTGCATGGGTGGTAATAAATTGCCAAATTCCTATGAGATTTATATCAGAGAAGAGAACAACTTGATTCAAGCTAGTAAACTTACTATAAGGCCTCTAATTCCCTTTTTTTATGGAATTGTAACCTGATCCTCCCCCTCAAGTTCCCAAAATTACGTCTATATCCCCTATTCCATCTCCAAAAGTCCAAGTTGTAGCCCCTCCTAATCAATATAGTGAGATTGGTGATTTGAAAAGATGTTACAACCTTTTGGAAATGAAATTGTTTCACTCAAGAGATAATAATTCCAAGGTAGACCTTATCAATAGCCAAACCAGAGTACCTATCAATATTTCAATAACCAAAGACCACCTTATCAAGGTTTCATGGACAATGGGAAACCTTATCAAAATCAAGGAGCTATGATCCAAACTAAGCCATATGAAACCCTTTATCCCAATGTGCCTTCCATCTCAAAATCTATTGTTTCACAAAATAACTTAATGTAAGATCCAGGTTGGTAGCCTTCCAATCCAAATGATATTTAGAGTCAAGATTTGGTATCACAATAGATTACCATGCCATAGATGACACAAGAAGAGTTCCCTCTTAAAGGTGGTCAATATCAAGACATGAATATGCCAATCCAAAGATAAGATCAACACGTTTTATTGCAGCTTGATACTATTAATGTTAATTGGCATTTTGATGATCACATTGCATTTAACCAAGTTGGTAAAATCAGCAACACAAATGGTCAAGTAGCACTCTGACTAGAACTAAAAGAAGAGCAGCTGAATAAGCTCATGATGTGAGAAATAATTTTAGTGTTCCAAATTTTGTGTCAAAGAATGTCAAAGATCAAGTAGTTATTCTTATAGCATAGAAGATTTAGAACATAGAGACAATGAAAGTTTCCCAAATGCCCCTAACTAGAGAACAACTAGTGACTTAAAAGTTATAATCAAAGGTTAGTGGAACATCTTTTAACATTATTGATCAAATGAAGAAATCAAATGTTAGTATTAGCATGTGGGATTCCTTTACCATCTTAGGGCAAAAGGACATGCTATTTCAAGAATTTTAAGATCTCAGGGTATCTAAAGAACTAACTAAGAAACAAGAAGCTGTCTTGACCAATTTAGACCAAAAAATCAAGCAACCTGATCAACAGATACATAACATGACAAAGGTGGATAAAACCAATGTCCAGTCAATCAAGACCCCTCCCTTTTATCTCTCTTTGATAATAGGTGATTGTTTAGTCCATAATTATATGGTAAATAATGGATCTAATACCACTATCATGTCCAAACAAATTACAAACAAGCTTAGTCTTGTCTATCAGATAAATACCAAATGAGTATTACAATTAGATGGCTCACTAACAAAAATAGTAGGCATGATTAAATAAATAAAGCTGACATTATATGTTTGACCCAATGTTATTAGTCAACAAGATGTAGTTGTAGTGGACCTACCTCCTTATTTTGCCATGTGTCTGTCAAGAGATTTTAGTTCAAAAATTGGATGATATTTCTCAACTGATTGGACCTATTTAATTTTCATAAATAGGTATGGAACTAAGTTGAAAATACATTCTAAACCTATTGAAATATTTCTTTTGGAGTCATGGATACCAAGCATGGTGGACACTAATTGTGTTATCTTAGAGAAGGTGTTAGAAAATAGTGAGGTTGAATCTGAATCACCTCTAGATGGAGTCCTAGATATTTTATTTGATGAATGGGCCTTTGATTTACATGATCATTATCCCTACAAGTTAATTTAAGAAAAATAAATTTGTGTCTTTTGTCTTCATGAAAATGGTGCACCAATTCCAACATTATCTAAAGATGAGCATCCTAGTGATGGATTGTGGAAGCTATATTTTGATGGATCCAAAAAAACATGGAAATGGAGCTGGAATGATATTAATTTATCCAGCTAATCAAAGGTATTTTTATTCTCTCAAGTTTTATTTTGGTTGTTCCAATAATGTCACTGAATATGAAGGATTAGTCTATGGTTTACAATGGGAAATAAAGATAAAGGTTAATTCCTTACAAGTCTTTGGAGATAGTGAACTAATAGTTCACAAAGGGGACTTAATATATGCAAGATCCCACTACTTAGGTCTTATAATCATAGAGTATGGGACCTAGTCGAAGAATTTTAAGCCTTTAATATTTAAGCCATATAAAAAAATTAGAACAAGCATGTAGATAGGTTGGCTACTATTGGATCATAATTCAGTATCATAGATAATATAAAAAGGGAAAAAGTCTAATCACACATCAAGGTAATTTTGAGACCTTAAATCATAGGCAAATGTGACAATTGGAAAGTATTTGAAGATGATAGATAGATTGTCAGATTCTTACAATAAGAAGCTAAATTCTCCTCAAGGAACCAAGACAAACATTTACAGTAGTATGATGATCATATTATGAAATTAAAGAAAAATAAGTTACCTAAAGGATTGGTCACCCTAGAAAACATGTTCAACAAAGATAATGAATTAAGAAAATAAAAGTTTGATTTATCAAGGAAGAACACTACACAAATGTAAAGATTGTAACTAGTAAAAATTAAAGCTATGTAAAGTTTGTACATCTTCAGAGAAAGAAGCTTTTATTAAGTTATGTTCAAATTTTGTAGATGTATTTTCATGGTAGTATAATGACCTTAGAGGTTTTGATCCAAGTCTAACTAGACATACTGTTGAGTTAGAAGATGAGGCTAGGCCAGTCAGACAAAGGCAAAGGCCAATCAATCCAAAGATTTAATGTATAATGAGAGCTAAAATACATAAGCTCATTGAGTTAGCCATAATATTTCCAATTAAGCACTCAACTTGGGTAGCAAACCTTGTTCTAGTATGGAAAAATAATGGTGAAATAAGGCTATGTGTCAACTTTCATGACTTGAACAAGGGCTATCTCAAAGATCACTATCCATTACCATCAATATAATATATTTTATATCTAGTTTCAGGTTTAGAAAGGTTTTCTTTGTTGGATGGTTACATTGGATATAACCAAATTTTGGTCAAAGAAGATGACTAGTAGAAAACAACCTTCACCACAAAGTGGGGGACATTGCATACAAAAAGATACCTTTTGTTTTACCTAATGTTGGAGCCACTTTTCAGAAGGCTATGGATATGGAATTTTAGGGTCTCCTCAACAAGTTTATTCTTGTTTATCTAGATGACATAATAATATTCTCTAACAACACAAATGAGCATATGATTCATCTTAGATAGGTGTTTGGGAAGTGCAGATAATTTGGAATGTCTTTGAACCCAAAAAAGTATGTTTTCTTTGTTCATGAAGGTAGGCTTCTTAGACATGTCATTTCAAAGAAAGGTGCAAGTATAGACCCTTATAAGATATAATAAATTCTTGTACTATTATTGCCTAAGCATAAGAAATCCTTGCAAAGATTTTTAGGAAAGATTAAATTCACAAGGAGATACATTTTAAATTTTTATACTACAGCTAGGCCACTTACAACCATGTTAAATAAAGGTTAGAGTTTCAGTTGGTCTAAATAAGGAGTGAAAAGTTTTGAATAAATCAAGAAAGCTATAGCCAATGCTCCTACACTCATGAACCCTAATTTCACAAAAAAAAAATTCTTCTTATTTAACTATGCTAACCTTGACACAATATGGAGTATTCTCATGAATTAGAATAAAGAGACTTTAGAGCATCCAATAGCCTTTTTTAGTCAAGGCTTAGAATAATATGAAAAAAGGTATTATTTTATTGAGAATCACATTCTTTTAGTTATAAGGTCTCTTAAAAATTTTAAGTGCTTGCTATCCAATAATAAGATACATTTGATGGTTACACATCCAAGTGTTAAAGACTTTCTTTTGAACAAAGATATAAGTGACAAAATATTTGGTTGGATAACCAAGGTCATGGAATATGACATTTAAGATCAAAGTTACAAAGTTGGTTAGAGGCAAAGGAATATGTGAACATCTAGCCCAAGACTTGTAGGAGTTTAATGAATAGGTTATGGTGTCAAATGATCAATAAATTGCAAGTAATTAGGCCTCAAATTCTTGTTGGTTCAAAGATATGGTAAGATATAGAAAAGATGATATTTATCCTTCTCATCTCACTCCTTCAAAGAGGAGATATTTTATATTACAGTCAATTATTTTTCTCCTTGTTTATAATGTATTATTTAAAAGGGATATCAATGGTATACTGCTAAGATGCATAGAACTAGGTAAAACATAGAAGTTACTTGAGAAATTATATGATGGACATGGTGGAGGTCATTAAATATCCAAGATTATAGATAAAAATATCATAAGAGGTGGGTATTACTAGCCAAGTTGATTTGGTGATTACCATGCATGGATCAAGAAATTTAGACAGTGTGCCATGTTTGTTGGAAAAGTGAAACTTGCAGCCTTACCTCTCCAACCAATTGTAGTTAATAAACCTTTTGTCTAATGAGGATTAGACTTTATTGGTGTTATCAATCCCCCATCAAGCTTGAGACACAAGTGGATCCTAATTGCCACATATTATTTTATGAGATGGATAGAGGCAGTAACATTAAAAGAATCCAATGAAACCAATGTTTTAGACTTATATGAAGGTTTAATTACCATATTTTGGGTACTTTAAAGTATAATTTATCATAATAATATGGATTTTTTAGGATATAAGATTACCTAGTGGGAAGTTCAACACAGTATTTTCTCACCTCATAAAACTATTATCTACAAGGCAATGGCCTTGCTGAGTCTACCAACAAGAATTTGTTGAAGATCATCAAGAGGATTGTAGAAGACACTCAAAGATTATGGCATCTCAAATTGAAGTCAGATTTGTGGGTTGATAGAATCACCTATAAAACATCAATTGCCAATTCTTTGTACAAACTAGTATATGATAAGGAAGCAAGAATGCCTATTTCTCTTGAATTCCTTGATTTAGAATTAATGCATAAACTTGAGATTTTGGAAAATAAGACAATGAAAATAAGATATAATGAGATCATGGAGCTATAAGAGACAAGGAATCAAGCCATGTTGGCTATGGAGGCCCATCAAGCAATGACAAAGAGATTTTTTGACAAAGGGACTTCTTCAAAAAGTTTCCAAGAAGGAGATTTGGTCCTCAAGTGGGATGAGGATGAATCCAAGATAGGAAAACACACAAAATTTGATTCTCTCTAAAGTAGACCATATACAGTTTCCATTTTTAAATCCCATAATTCTTTCTAGCTCACAAGGATGAATGGTGAAGAACTTCCTACCTAGTCAATGGGATACATCTCAAACACAACTATTAAGGAAAGCTATGTCCCATGTATAAATTTAGTTTTTTTTACCTTATTTTTCTCCAAGTGTTTTGTAACACATTAGTTAGTTTTTTCCTATTTTATTCTAAACAAGTGCTTCTTTATTTCATAATTGTCCATTAGTTTAGTTGCCTTTGTTTTCTTTCCCTGTTGTGGTTTTTCTATCTTTGCATGTAAAGAAGTTGTCTTATAGTCATGTAATGGTCTACATATTATCTATGATTATTCATGAGTTATGTATATGGTATGAGTTCTCAATCATAGCAGGAATGCTATCCAACCAAGTCGCCAAAGATGTTGAGAAATTTTGGTCTATATAACAAATTTTACCTAGTCCAAAAATCTAGTGGAAGAAGTAGAAAGTCTAAATAGGCAATTTGCAGAGGCCATATCTCACACATGTGGGAGTCTCAAGAAAATGTGATCACATGGGTTTATCCATCTTGGTCCCTAGTTGCTACACTAAGTTTTAGATAATATACCAATGCATGGTAGAAGCTGTGTATATTCAAAGTTGGCTCCTCCGTCAAATTTTGTTAAGTTTCCCATACTTAGCCAAATAAGCTAAAACGTCATCAGGATGTCATGTCAACTAGATATGGACCAATAAATTTGAACATTTTATATCTTCACTCAAAATGATTTGAGACCAATAGATCAAATGGGTTCATGCCTTTTAGTCTCAAGAATATCTCTTGAAAATTTAATGCATTTATGATTCTTGTGCTTCAAGATCTAAGCCTTCAAAGTTGATAAAAAATGAACCTATAACATGAGAAATTCACACAAACATTAATTTTAATCAAATCAAGCAACCATTTAGGTTCAAAAGGTCCTTAAAAGGTTTAAAGCTAGCCAAGATCTAATGGTCCGTGTAAGCTTTCATACTGACACATAAGATCTAATGATCGATGATGAGTCAACTAAGTCATAAGACCCAAGGTTAAAGCCTTTAAAGATATACAAGTTGGACATAATCAACAATGTAAAATAATCAATCCAAGATCCAACAGAGTGAATTCACTAATAAAAGGATGTGTCTAAGCTAAATCAAGGGCTCATGTTTAATCCTACTAATGATCTAATGGAGCAAAATAATTGATAGGAAGTTGGGATCAGGGAGATCAATGAAGCATGTGCACTCATAAATCTTAATTGAACTGAGTGAGGATGGTCAAAAATTCAATGAATCCAAGGAGTTAATGAGTTAAGGACAAGTGGCATAAGTGCATTTAGTTGGTAAAAAATCAATGGCTTGCAGGTATCCATACACATCAAGATCAACAAAGTGAGACAAGTAAAAAAGGGTTAGAGGATCTTGATGATGAATATAAAGAGGATAAGTGTCCAAATTTAGTGGGTCTTGGTAGTAGAATGACAAAGGACATGCACTCGTACATCTTGATCAGACAAAGTGAATATGGTCAAAAAGTTAGTGAATCTAAGGAAATAATGAGTTAAGGGAAAGTGGCACAAGCATGTTCAGTTGGTAGAAAATCAATGGGTCATGGGCATCTATGCACATCAAGATCAACAGAGCAAGATAAGTCAAAAAAGGTCAGAGGATATTGATGATGAAGACAAAAAGGAAAAGTGTCCAAAGTTAGTAGCTCTTGGTAGAAGATCAAAGACTCATGTTCATTCATACATTCAGATCTAGTAGAGTAAAGTAAAGTTAATAAGTCAACGTATCTATGGAGCTAATGAACATAAATATAGTCGAGTATGATGTAGACAGTCTGAGTTAGAAATTAAAATAAATAAGTGAGAACAGTCTTAGGACATTTTCAATGAAAGTTGAAGAAGTTTAAATGAACCTAATCAAAGAAAATGTCAAAGAGCTGAGCTTAGAGGTAAACTAGAGTTGAACCAGGGCCATAATTTAGGGACAAAGTATTGCCATTAATGATCCATATAATGGATCCTTTGGGTATAATGCACAATTTGAGGATGGATCAATGTTTGTGAAGCAAAGTTAAGAATTTTTCAAAATTTCATAGATATTATGACTATGTGAAAACCAATGGTCTAAGATTGGTTTTTAACTATAGTTGACCTATGTCTTACCTATCATCATTGATAATTTTGATAATGCAAGTATAGCTAGTCACCTAATATATATGTGGCACTTTTTAACCAGTTCCAAGATATGATCCTTGTAAAAAAATTAGGTAGAGGTGGTATGGAGTCCCAAGATGAAGACCTGGTGGTTACATAAGGATCATAGAGCATTAAATTATCTTGAAAGGCATTTGAAATTGTTCCTTCTTGATAATATCTTGACTCAACAACATCCTCAAATTGGTGAAAATCCATCAGAAGCAGTTGGTACTTTTTCCAATGCATAGTTCTCTCTCTCTCTCTCTCTCTCTCTCTCTCTCTCTCTCTCTCTCTCTCTCTCTCTCTCTCTCTCTCTCTCTATTTTACTATAAATGGAGTCTTATAAGCCTTAAAATTGATCATTTATCCCTCTTTTTGGTATTAATAGACTCTGCCAAAATCTGTATTACAACACCTTTTGATGCAATAAAGATTGAATTCTATAATTTTCTAAGCCAAATTGAAGTGTGTTCTATGAATTCATACACTATTTTTGAGTGAATATATGTTCCTCGCTTATGTCTAAGTTTTTCTCACCTTCGAGAAGAGCTTAATAGTCTCACATTTCATTATAAGCATAATCTATAGTTTATTATGTAGTTTTAAAGTGGACATTTTCCCTCTCTTGCTAATCTGGTAATTGATTAATTCCTTATTCTAAAATATTTATGTGATATTGATGTTATTTGGTTTGAAAAGTGTCTCATAGTGTGTTTTGTGTGAGTTGGAGTGATCAAATCTTTGGTGCATCACCACTTTTTACATGCTTTTATAAGTTTTGTCAATTATCTTTCCCTTTTCCAAGTAGGTGTTAGTTTAGATTTAGTGTAGGTGATAGATCCATAAGGAAGCTGACCTTCCCTTGAGGTCTAGTCCACTTTTAGGATACCCACAACCTAAGATCAATCCCATGTTAGTCTAGATTTGAGTAGAGGACCTGAATAACCCCCATGCTCAACTAGGGTGCAATCTAGAACCCTAACACTAAAGAAGACCACTTACAACATTGAGAATGGTACAAGACTTGTTAAGAAAGGATAAGTTGTATGCAAATTTGAATAAGTATAGGTTTATGTAGAGTAGTTTGGTATTTTTGGGATTTGTAGTTTCAACAAATGGTGTGAGAATGGATGAGGAAAAGATAAAGGTAATTTTGAGTGGCCTATTCCATAAAACATTATAGAGGTAAGAATTTTCCATGGTTTAACAACTTTTTATAGAGAATTTATTAAGAATTTTAGTAGTATTGTTTCACCAATAATATATTGCATGAGAGGGAAGGAATTTACATAGACTAGAGCATCCACAACAATCTTTGAATTTTTGAAGAAGAAGATTGTAGAAAGACTAATTTTAACATTACCAAACTTTATCAAAGTGTTTGAGTTTGATTTTGATGCTCTATTTGTGGAAATTAGTGTTGTGTTGAGTCAAGAAGGAAATCCAATAGCATATTTTAGTGAAAAAATTAATGAGGTAAGAAAAAAGTATTCTACCTATGATGTTGAACTGTATGTAACTATACCAACATTAAGACATTGAAAGCATTACCTAGTGCCTAAGGAGTTTATCCTATTTATATATCATGAGGATTTGAAGTATGTGATTACACAAAATAAGTTGATTAGTAGGCATGTAAAGTGGGTATCTTTCTTTCACAGGTATACTTTTGTGTTGAAACATAAATCAGGAAAATAGAATTAGGTAGCTAATGCATTGAGCAGGAGACTAGCATTATTAACTACTATGGTGAGTGAAGTATTTGGATTTGAAGTTATCAAATAATTATATGATAATAGTCCATATTTTGTCAAGGTAGTTGAATAGTGTAGGCATCCATTAACAGGTGGGATAGATACTATTCATGGTGAGCATCTTATACAAGAAGGTTATCTCTTCAAAAGAAAATAATTATGCATTACAGTTGGGTCTCTATGAGATGATATAATAAAATAATTACATAATGGAGGATTAGTTGGAAATTTATGTAAGATGAGGACAATAACTTTGGTGGAGGAAATGTTTTTTTGGCCAAAGACAAAGAGAGATGTGACAAGGTATGTTTCAAGGTACAAGATATTTCAGGTGGCTAAAGGGCATGCACAAAATAGTAGACTATACATGCCATTACAAATTTTAAGAGGACCATGGTTAGATTTGAGTATGAATTTTGTGTTGGGATTACCAAACACATAGAGAGGTAATGATTCAATTTTTGTTATTTTAGACAAATTTTCTAAAATGGTTCATTTCATTGCATGTAAGAAAACCAATGATGCCACTAGAGATGTAGAATTATTTTTTAAGGATATTGTGAGATTGCATGGTGTTCTAAAAACTATTACTTTAGATAGGGACATGAAATTTCTAAGTCATTTTTATAGGACTTTATGGAAGAAGATGGGTACTAAGCTCTCATTTAGTAGTGCATATCACCCATAAATAGATGGATAGATAGAAGTTGTGAATAGGAGCTTGGAAAATTTGTTGAGATGCATAGTGGGAGAGAAACCCAAGTAGTGGAACTTGGATTTACCATAAACTGAGTTTGCATATAATAATTTAATGAATAGATCAATAGGAAAATCACCATTTCAAATTGTTCATGGGAAAAATACTATTGGTATTTTAGATTTGGTACAATTACCAATTGTAGATCAAATTAGTGATGATGCAAAAGTGTTTGCAGAGCATATGCAACAATTAAAAGAGGGAGTAAGAAGAAAGTTGCAAGAAAGTAATGAGACATATAAAACATAAAAAGAGGTTAGAACAAGATCCAAGGTATTTAAAGAAATAGAGTTGGTAATGGTTTATTTGAGGAAAGAAATATTTACAAAAGGCATGTACAACAAGTTGAAGTATAAGAAAATTGGTCCATGCAAAATTGTGAAGAAAATCAATGACAATGCTTATGAGGTGAGTTTACCATAAAATTTTGATATCTCTCCAGTATTTAATGTTTTAGATTTATATGAATTCCATGGAGAATATGATGAAGGTTACTAATATCATAATTAAATTGAGATCACCAAGTTTAAAAGAAAAAAAAGGAAAAAATAGTGCAGGTTTTGGATATGAAGACAATGAGCACAAGGCAAGGGAATTATAATAGGTATTTAGTGTAGTGGGAAGGATTGCAACAAGAAGATAAAACTTGGATTAAATAATGGGAGCTGAAGAAGATTGACGAATAAAAATGGTAGTAGTACAATCAGGGTAAGTTGTAGGAGCTAAGTTGTTTTCAACTAGAGGATAATGATATAGAAAAAATAGGCCAATCTTCTAGAGGCCATAACTTTTGACCTATATCTCCGTTTGAGCTCTTTCACACATAAAAATAACCGTATAAAAAATTTCATTGTTTAACTAAGCCTCTTTATCTACTTAGATTTATTTTTGATATTTTTTAGAGGCCATACGTGATCATTTGAGGGTCTAAAATTACTATTTAATGATTTTTTAAGAATTTTCTATTTTTAGAAATTATATATTTTTAGGACCAGACATCAAATTCAGTTGAATTTTATCCCATAGGCTAATTTTAGTGTTATATATTTTATAGTGTATAGGATTTATAAGATGGTCCATAAGCCTACCATAGTCTTTTCTTCAACTATGTTGAATAGAACCTCATTTGCTAAATACAATTATACTACACTAAGAGCTTTTATATCCAGTTCTTCCCAGTCATCATCATTCATCATCACATGTTTCTTTACCTTTCCTTCCAAGGCTTTATGAATCCCATATTGTACCATCACATTATGTGCTTTGAGATTCCACAACTTAAAGTTGTTCTTATTGTTAAACTTCTCCACCTTAAAATTTGCATTCATAACTTTTTCTATTTGATGTTACAAAAAAAAAAACACCAAATATAGAACAAAGTTATTATAGAATAAGAGTAATGTTGATATGATACCACTTGTTATGAAACTAGATAATTTGCAACAACAAATAACCAGTCAATATAATATAAATTTGTAATAACATAGATAATTCAACTAAACATATAGGAGACAAAACACAAAAATTATGTGGTGAAACATTAGAAAAAATAAGGAAGCATCCATTGTGTGAGATATCAAACTTTATTAACTCCAAGATGAAGATATTAAATAAAAAATAATCATATATTACATGTGAACTCTACAAAGATAAATACGCCCAATTGGCAAAGAACCATTAGGATTCCTCCTCCTAAAATTATAATGGAAAAACACCATTAGGACTCTCCTTCCTAAAAAATGAATTTGATGGAATTCATCTTCCTATAAACATGGGTTTTATCCCCCATACAATAATAGATGGGGGAGGGGGGGGGGGGGGCAGGGGGGTCACCCCATACCACCCACCCCCATCTAAAAATGGGACACAAATCATGTTATAATGGGATCTAAGATTTAACTTTGTAACTATCACATATCTAACATAAAAGATGCAACCAACAATAGTTTCATGAGAAAGCTTAGATGGGTGTCTGTATGTAAAAAAATAAACACACAATGAAAATTTGGTGACAAGGTTACATACAACCATGTGGCACTTGAATTTATGATTAGGTGAATGATTTTGGTAGGCACTAATAATTTTTTTGAGAATCTATATAGTGGTAGTCATTTGAATATGAATATAAGAATGCATTCTCAATAGTGATAAAGATGTCTCAAAAATTTGGTAATGATTTGGAAAATATGTTTAAAACACCAAGGGTAATCTTAATAATTAGAAAGTGCTTAATGTTATTGATGGGTGAAAAAAACCTTTAAAAAAATATTCAGCAATTGTGTCTTATTATTCTAGATCTTCAATTCCTTTGCTTTGATCTTTAAATTTTGCCATTTGTCACCTTGGAAAACTTTTAATTTCATCCTTTCTCTTAGAGTGTAAAAAATTTATGAAGCTTAGAGAAAAAATGTTTTTTAAGTCCTATGTTATGAGTTAGCTTGGGTTTTAAACACTACCTACTTATTAGGTCCCTAAAACAATAAACATGTTAGTAGAGGTTTTTGGAAAACCCACCAGAACATGTTAATGTAGGTATAGTTGTGTGAAGTAGGAACAAAATTATTACATAGACATAGTTTCAAACTAGACTAATCTAGTATTTAGTTAAATATGACATATTTATGCATGAGAACGTAGTCATAATAGATAAAAAACATGTAATATTGTTGTACATGATTAAATAGACTTAGATAAACAAAGTATTCATTATGCACAAAACAATGATAAAAAGACTATTGTGAAAACCAATTCATAATTATAAATTAATCTCTATCACATCAAGGTTTCTTTACAATATAATTGAGTTCTAAATATAGAGTTTTTAAAAGCCACTGTCCATTCTTACTCCAACCTTTCTCTATGAAACAAAACAAAGACTCTTGACATGCTTTCAAATGCCAAATACATACAAAAAGAGATCCAAAAGATAAAATAATGTGATTCACATAAGCTTTTATTAATTATAGTATGCGATTTTATAACCCTATTTACTACCAACACTTCTTTGGACTTAAACAATTGTCTCTTCTCAAGACAAAGTTAGAGCAAGTGTGGCCTATGTTGAAGATGAAAAAATATACCTACACTAAGGAACTAGATTAGAAACATAAGTAGTGGTAATCTCTTGAGGTGTCATTTATCAATTTTCACCTCTTCCAAACTTCTTTTGCACCCTTTGAGGTTTTCAACTAAGTAATGTACTAATCTACCACCATTGTAGGTTTCAATAGATTAGCCTAACTAGGTGGCCACACTTTACGAGTTCTTAACCAATCTATCCCCACTTCTAATCTTCAAGGTATTTCTCCTATGAAATTATTTGAAACATACAAAATTAATGTGCGCATAGTAACTACAATGAATTTGGTGGCATGGTCTATATTTTTTAATTTGAAGGAAGATGTGCATATGGTTCTACTTGTAGTGCTGAAGTTTTTATTTTAGAATATATTCATTGAGATGGTTGGTTTGGTTAAGGCATAGGTTATGAAACTAAATCAAACTTTTTATGATGAAGTTCATGTTGGATTTTATTTTAAGGAACAAATTTAAGATCATGGATGATTTTTTTGATAGAACTATCCAAATGAGACACATCTTTTTTGAACAATGTACAATCTGTGATAGCTTTTTTGACCATGTTAATTCAAGTGCAAAAGGACAATTGACACTTAACCAGAATTTAGACGTCCTCATCCTCTATCATTAGGATCATACTTATACATTATATAATTTTATTTGAATGTCTTGGGATAACTCCTCCATCTTATCTATGTGCCTCCTCATTTAAATATCAACAAATGTATTGAACAACATTTTAGTTTTCCAAGTATGTATCTTTAGCCTAACATTATCTCTAGATTCAATAGATTATTTGAGTATGATTTATAATACATCAGAGGTAGCATAATGTACATGCATTTTAGTTTTGGCTTTATTAGCCTTTAAAAAATTTGGGATGGTCACCTTTCATGTGTTGGGAATCCAGAACAACAAACAGCTCTGATTCCACTTGTCAGGATCTTGCTCCTCAATAAGATCACAATATTATTACCTTGTATAAGCAACTGAACATGGAATTATACCATAATTAACAAGTAACTAGAATTCACAAATGACACAGAATATGAGAGACAACACAATCTATATTAATACTCATCCAGAAAAGAATACAATAAAGAGACACCACACTCTTCCACACCTTTCAGGCTTCCCACACCTAGTGTACAGTAATTCTCTTCAAGAGTTCACTCTCCTACCAAAAATGGTCCCAACACACAACTCAAACACAGAGTTGGTGTTCACCTCCAACCAGTCAGTAATAACACTACTAGTACACAAGCACTCAAAGTACTTCAAGTAGATCTACCATGAGATTGCAACAACCTGCAACTCAAATGATCTTACTTACACATGTAGAACTTCTCCCTGATCTAGAAACAACCTACAAATAAACCTGTTCTTACAATTGGAAGGATCTACCTTGCCTTCCTCTATTTTCCCTCTAATTACAATACATGCCAATGGGTCTATAAATAGATCCCATACTAAACCATAACTTAGAATTCTAATTTACAATAATTAGACACGCAACTCAAGACTAAAAATAGCATTTTACATGCAAACAAATGGTTCAACGAACTAATTGTTCATGCAATAAGTAGTTCTGGAACCGCATAGGTGACCGATGTTGGTCCCTGTCTGATTGGAGGTGATCGACGTCGGCTGACTCCTGTCAATGTCAGTTGCCCTTCTGTTCACCCTTGACCGACGTCAATCACACTGCTAATGCCAGTATACCTGGAACTCAGCAACCTCCTCCATGTTTGCATCAGTTGAAGCTTTTAGCTCCACAACCTAACAATCTCCCACTTGAAGATAAACAATTGCAACTGTACCTATACCTGTACATCATCTAGTTTGTTTCTTGGCTTTGTATCCCTCTTTAAGATCACTCTTGATGACCAACCACCACAAATCTTGTAGTGCAACTCATGTCATCCAAGTAACCTGCCACATCCGCATCTACAAACCCATGTAGAAAAGAACTTGACCCTGCATAGCATGTGCACCTGCTGCTAGTCCCTCTCAGATATCTAAGAATCCACTAAACTGCCCTCCAGTGCTTCTTTCCCAAATTGACCCCAAACTTGCTGACAACACCCACTCCTTGGGCAAACTTAGGTCTAGTACATACCATGCACTTAACCTCATTATGTGAATCAGGACACTGTTCATAGAACTGTCCAACCATCAGCATGCTAACCAGTTTCACACAATCATCTGGAGACAAAATCAACCTGTGACCTTCCATGTCTCTAGAACACACTCATGCCAAAGAATCTTGCTGCTCCCAGATCCCTAATGACACACCTCTGAACTAAATTTACCTTTAGTTCAGCAACTCCCTGCATATGTGACCATGCAACAAGCACAACATATAGTAATAGGACAATGTAGCTAATATTATCCAACTTGGTAAAGAGAAACACAATGGTCAAACCTCCATTGTCCTGCAGCTTACTCAAGACCATATACCCTGGCCTTTCGTCTCACGTGTCCATTCCCGCTCTTATTTATCCTGACAATCCATTCATCTTTCAGTGCTTTCTTCCAGCTTGCAACTATACCAAAAACTCTCATTTGGTCCTTCTCCAAGGAATCACATTCCTGAGTCATGCCATGCACCCACTGTTTCCTAGATTCTACCTACTCTACTTCTTTAAAAACTTCCTAGTTCTTGACCATCAGTGAGCAACAAGTAGTGTAAAGAAGGAAAATGATGAATTTGAGGCTTACTTACCCTTTAAGTCCTTCATAGGGCGCTTGAGACTCCTTGACAGCTTGTTGTCTGCCCAAAATTTGTCTCAATGACCGATGCCAGTCACATCTCAATCTACACTTGACCGACGTCGATTCCATGCGATTGCCTCATTGCCAACATCAATTCTCTCTGATTGACACCGATATTTATTGGTCCCTGAGTCACCAACATCGAGCTATACATAGCTGACGTCGATCTCTGTCTGGATGTCGATGTCAGTTTTCTAACCAACATCGGTCTCTATGTTTTACTTATGAGTGATGACCTTTACCCGTGAGCTCCTTTTGGATCAAAACCCTGTCTAAATCAACCCTACTCTGCTCAAAATTCTTTAGCCCCTTGAACTGATCTCTATCCATCATATTTTCCTTGAAAACCAAGGATTTCTTGTTCTTGTCATGAACATTAGATTTCTGAAGAAACGTCACTTTCTTCTTTTGCTTATAGAAATCTCGATCCATGTCTTTCAAATCTAAAAGAATACATTTTGACTCAAGAACATGCATCCCCTTCTTATTCATGTGACCAAACCTATTAAGCCACATCTTTGAATCTACAGCTGAAGTAGATAAACCAGAAGGAGAATCAGTAATACAAGTAGATAGATAAAGCATACCTACTTTCTTACCTCTTGCTACAACAAGTGCACCTTTGGAAACTTTCCAAGAGTCTACTGTGAGAGTTACTATGCAACTCTCATCACCCAACTTTCCAACAGAAATCAAATTCCGCTTTAGGATTGGGACATTCATGACCTCCTCCAACACCCATGTGTTGTCTGTCTGCAATTTCAGCTTCACTTTCCCTTTGCCAACCATTTGACAAGGCTTACCATCCCCTAAATAAAATTTTCCAAAGTCTCCCTGGACATATTCATGAAAAAATTCCCTATTTGGGGATGCATGAAAAGAGGCACCATAATCTAAAACCCAAGATTCTACTTTATCCAAGGAACATACTAGAGCATCTTGTGCAACAAACTCTGCAACATCTACTTCTTCATATCCTTCTTGCTGATCTTCATCCGACCTGCAATCTCTCTTTAAGTGCCCTTGCTTTCCACATTTCCAACAAGTTATTCTGCCATACCTAGATTTGGATCTCCTACCTATCTTGGACCTTGATCTCCCATGCTCAATCTTCTCTCTTTGCCTTCCCCTACTTTCAACACTCAAAGCATTCCCTGATGATTCACCTGTGCTTTTCTTGCAAATTTCTTCATTCAAGATTACACTCACAACATCATCAACTTTTAAGATCTTAGAAGCAGACACAGTATTACTAACTACCATTACCAAACTCTCTCAACTTTTAGGTAATGAGCATAAGATTAAGAGAGCCTTAATTTCATCATCAAAAACAATATTAACTGAATTTAACTGGTTTACCAAACCATGGAAATCACTAAGATGACTATGCACATATCCACCTTCCAACATTTGAAAATTAAATAATTGCTTCATAAGAAATACCTTATTCGAAGTTGAGGGTTTTTCATATAAATTTGCCAAAGATTAAATCAACTCTACCATTGTCTTAGCCTGTAATAAGTTGGAAATCACAGACGATGCAAGGCTCAACCTTATAGATCCCAAAGCCTTCCGATCAAGAACCTTCCATTCTTCATCCTTCATATCCATGGGCTTGCATGCAACCCCACCCAATGGTAAGTACAAATCTTTCTGATACAGATAATCTTCTATCTGCATCCTCCATAATTGATAGTTCTTGACATTAAACTTCTCCATTCATAGCTTACTTTCTTCTGCCATTACTATACTCCCACTCAAACAAAAACCCCTGTGAGTAACCTATAATGAACAAACACTAACCCAATCTGATACAACCTGTTAGTAACCCAACCAAAAGCTCTGATACCAGTTGTTGGGAATCTAGAACAACAAACAACTCTGATTCCACTTGTCAGGATCTTGCTCCTCAATAAGAGCACAATATGATTACCTTGTATAAGTAACTAAACAAAAAATTATATCAGAATTAACAAGTAACTAGAATTCACAAATGACACAGAATATGAGAGACAACACAATCTATATTAATACTCATCCAAAAAAGAATACAATAAAGAGACACCACACTCTTCCACACCTTTTAGGGTTCCCACACCAAGTGTATAGTAATTCTCTTCAAGAGTTCACTCTCCTACCAAAAACGGTCCCAACACACAACTCAAACATAGAGTTGGTGTTCACCTCCAACCAGTCAGTAATAACACTGCCAGTACACAAGCACTCAAAGTACTTCAAGTAGATCTACTATGTGCTTGCAACAACCTGCAACTCAAATGATCTTACTTACACATGTAGAACTTCTCCTTGATCTAGCAACAACCTATAGATCAACCTGTTCTTACAATTGGAAGGATCTACCTTGCCTTCCTCTATTTGCCCTCTAATTACAATACATACCAATGGGTCTATAAATAGATCCCATACTAAACCATAACTTAGACTTCTAATTTACAATAATTAGACATGTAGCTCAATAGTCAAAATAGCCTTTTACATGCAAACAAACGGTTCAATGAACTAACTGTTCTTGCAATGAGTAGTTCTGAAACCGCACAGGCGACCGACATCAGTCCCTGCATGACTAGAGGTGATCGACATCGGCCGACTCCTACCGATGTCGGTTGCCCTTCTGTTCACCCTTGATTGACGTCGGTCACACTGCTGACGCCAATATACCTAGAACTCAGCAACCTCCTCCATGTTTGCATTAGTTGAAGCTTTTAGCTCCACAACCTAACATCATGTGTTAGAAAACTAATACTTCCATTCAAACATGTTCTAAGCTATATTATAATTTGCATGTCCCCTTTGTAATAAATTTGATGTTATGGGAGAATTGGATAATTTTAATATTCATCCAATACTATTCAGAAGGACTATTCCCAAGTTACTATTTATAGGTACTATTCATAAATCATTATTCACTACTGCTATTCATGGTGACATGCACAATGGTACTATTTATGAATCACTATTCACTATCACTATTCATGGTGACATAACAAGTGATGATGAAGTTGTAAGGTGGATTAGAGATGAGGCGGCATGGCCTACATGGGTCCTCACATGGGATCTGAAACATGTGCTTAGAGTAGGATGTCCTACCCCACTTGAGAGACAAATCAAAAGTTACTTTATCATGTGGGAGAGTCAATAAAGGTAAAGTGAGAACCATTCCATGTGGGTTCATGATTGGAAGCTTTTATAAAATTAAAAAGTGGGTGGGTGAAAGGATATTTGGCACATGAAAACACATGTATGCATAATAACCTTGTCTCTCACACTTTATTATCTTCACATGGAGAGTGGGATGTAAACGTTAGTTGCTTCATGTTATGGGTGGTGGTGATGGTCAAAAGGAGGTTGTAAACACTATTAGAGGTATGTGGATGTGGAGAAGAAGACAAGAGGTTTACTATTCTATATTTTATCTCACATGTGTGAGGAAGATTCCTTTTTTTGGTGTCACATGGAAGGTGGGAGACAAATATAAATTAGGGGCTTATCATGAGATCCACTTTTTATTTCATTGACATATAAGGACAAACATGAGTGGGATGAATTTTTGAGGCTTATGCATGTGCAAGAGTATTTGTTAAAAGTGGGGAACCCATTTTTGACCCTTGAAATGAAACTCCAAACTTATTACTATTCAGGAATAGTGGTGCCACTAGGTGGGGTGTATTTTTCTTGGGCATGAAGATATCTCTATCATTCTCTCTCATTTATAAAATTCTATAAATAAGAGAGATTTATCCATTGTAAATACATGTTGAATCTTATTTAAAACCCCCAAACCCCACTTTGATCTTGAACTTACATGTTTAACTTCTCCCTCTCTTTGGATTAATCCATAGAGTCGTATTCGTAGTCTCGGTAGTGAATGATTCTACCCTTTTTAGTTGTGATGATTCCACCTATTAATTGTATTGGAGATTCATTGTAGATTTCAAGTGTGCTAGTGTGCAAAGTGTAGGAGTTACCAATTTTCAATGTGTAGATTGCTAGAGTTTCCAAATTCCAGTGTGCTAGTTGTGTGGAGTATATAGTGTGTGTGTAGTTTTGTAAGTGTTTTTTTTTTAATTGTATCTTCCTTTGTATATGAATATTGATTCCATCAATATTATATTTAATGAGTTATTTTTAAGTAGCTATATGAGTTATTGTGTCCAATATAGTATATATTGGTAGTAACTATATGGTGTGAAAGTTGTATTGTGTAATGTGTTAAATATTAATAAATGCATATATGTCAATGTGGGTTGGGAAAAGGATTTTAGACTTGAGGTCATTTCCATAAGTTTTAAGTTTGGATTTTAAAGTTGTGTGTGTTTATAGTAAATATTCATGTTTGGGATATTTCAGTGGTATCAGAGCCTTGTATCTTGCCATCATGTGAGGATATTCAGGTTTTAGAGTTTTTGGTTATGTTATGAGTGCTCTAGGAATCATAGAATCCTTACTGAAAGGTTTAGTTAGATATTTTAGTGCAGAGGAAATGGAGTATTTACCGAGGAGACAAGAAGTAATTCAAAGGATTTAGGACAATATGCAACACTTCATTCTACCCACCACATCTCCAAATAATGTTAAAGTTTTTACAAAAGGAAGAAAAAAGAACAACATAGGTGATGAAGGCTTCATCACCTCAAGAAATTTGGAAGTGTAAAACAAGGGAAAATGGATCAAAGGATTGGATAAAGGATTTAGGGATCATCTCTATATGTCAAAAGACTCATTGAAAAAAAAATCAGAAGGAGATTTTGAAAAAGTGCATGAAAAAAAGATCGAGGAACCAAAAATTGTGACATTGGAGAAAGATCCAAAATAAGCATGATTGAAAGATAAAGAGATGATAAAACCATATACTTAAGAGGTTGTGAATGTAAGTGCACACAAAGAGGAGAACATTTTCCTGTAGAAGAAGGAGAGAAGGGAACCAGAAAATGTGGTTGAACATAAACTAATCACGTTGTAATCAAGTGTAGAGGATGTAAAGAGGACACATAATAGGTGTGATGAATAGATGTAAAGAGATAAGAGGGATATGTTGATAGTAACTCAAGCAATATAACACCTTCAAAAAATCAAAGGTAAGCATTGTGAAACATTTCATTAACTTCTAAGGTTGAAATTACACATAATGTTTGTCTTGAAGAAGTCAAGGAAGAACCAAGGTTGTATGGTAATGGCCTACCAAATATCCATGTTGATGAGCATGATTTAAAAAATAATTCCCCAGTGGAGACTCATTCTATTGATGGTGAGAAGGGTAATACTACCAATACTACAAATCCTTTAGAGATAACAAATCAGCTACTAGAGGTAAACATTTTGATTGTTTATTTGACTACAACTTGAGAGATAATGATGTTAATAGGAGCAAGGATTTATTGCATATGATGTCATTAAAATTTTTATGTCATGATGAGTAGTATTCTAACAATATTGAAAGAAGGAAGGGTATAAAGTGGAAGGGAGATCCTTTCTCTCAATATCAAAATGTCTCATACTTAATGGTCTGGGATCAAGGTGTTTTAGCCAAATCTAACATGCAGAGTAAAGGTAAACCTTATTTGATAGAAGAAGAGGTTTTTTTGTTTTCTAATGATTCATGTGTCAACCAATGGGTGATGTATCCAAATAAGGAGAGGATTTACTTGATAGATGCAAAGGATTCAAGATGGAGGGACATTCACTAACCTTCAAATTTTCAATGGATAAGGTAATGATTGGTTATCAAAAGAGCATGGTGAATGGATATGCATAAGATATTATTAATTTAATGGATAGAGATGCTAAGGGTAACTCAAAAATTCCTACCTTATCAAAGGTAGATGTGCTCAGTATTTAAAGCCTAAGGTATAAGCACAATGATCATATTTTAGATTTATTATTTCCTCTTATGCCACTACAAAATTTTATTCATCCTGGAAAGAATGCACTAAAGGATGATAAACTGAGAAGCACAAATTATAGTATAAGGCATGGGGACTCTTTATTTTGAATTCCACATGGTTTTGTCAAATGGGATCCAAGTAATATTTTTAGGGTAATATCAAATAGAGGCATTAATATTACTATTTATTAATCCATATATTGATTTTGGAATGAAGGGAAGTCCATGAGGAATCAATTAGAGTTTGTTGTTTCTTTTAACCACATTATGAAGGATCTACGCTCAAGGTTTTTAGCTCACTTGTGGAAGCCAATTACTACAATTGAAGACAAGATCATAACTGATGGGTAGATGGAGATGGTTCCTATGAGAATCTTGATGATAGATGTGGTTTTCAAGAAAGATAAGATTCTTAAGATGACCTCTAGGTCATTATAGCTGATGGATTACCCTACAAGAAATAAATTTAGATAAATCCCATTCCTAGGATCATTGAGCTCTTGGTCATGCCTTTCAGTTTGGAGAACACACAAGATACCTTATGGTCATGTATGCATGAGGTATTTGGAAATAATTTGAGAATATTTGTTTTGATTTTCTTGGATGACAATTTGGTTTACAGTTTGACTAGGGAAGGCCATTTGGAGAATTTGGATGTAAATCTTCTAATTTTAGAGCAACATAAACTATTTTAAAAAGAATTTGAATGCGAGTTTAAGGTGATTCATATAACTCAGGATCAAGTTGTTCAGATAGATCATCAGAGGATCCAAGCTACCTTGTATTAGCCTCGTCCCACTATATTGGCACATTTAGGGAGAGTCTTTGGTTCCTTCAGGAGATTGGTTATGGGATCTTCATGTGTAGCAACACCCTTGCCTAGTATAGAAAAAATGAGAGATTTTGCATGGACATAATTTGGACAAAAGGTTTTTGAGGTAATGATTTTATGTCCTATACTTTCCATTTCAAATTTCTCACTTCCATTTATTGTAGGTTGTGATACTTTAGAAGTGGGACTTAGAATGGTTCATAAGGACATCTGAAATTCTTCACAACATACAGAGAGAGATTATCATGGGAGAGACTCAAAGAAAATATTGTTGTGAAAATCAAAGTGGTACAATAGACAAGTGATGGTAAGATATGGATAATTTTTTGGGATCTTGGTAATATTAACTTAATCATGTTTTCATTTTTGGTTCTAAACCAAATCTAGAAAAGTTTAATCATGCATTGCTTTGTGGGTTTCCTAAAGTTTTGCATTAGCAAAGTTGTGAGTCATAAGCACTTCTTTAAGGACAAGTTGGTTTTCAAAAAATCTATAAAATTATATGAGTTGTATTTTAGAGACAAAATATCTTGTAGTAAACTCATGCATAAGATGACTGATTTGATTGGGATAGGGGCTAGATTGCAAGGAAATTATAGATGGATTCATCATAGCGGCACTATGAATTTTGAGCATCATTGTTTGTAATTTCTTGAGGATAAGCAATTTTGGGAAGGGATGATTTTTCATGTCCCCTTTGCAATAAATTTGATGTTGTGGGAGAATTAGCTAATTCCAATATTATTACAATACTATTTAGAAGCACCACTCCCAGGTTACTATTCATAGGTACTATTAATGAGTCACTATTCATATCACTTTTCATGGTGACATGGAAAATAGTACTTTTCATGAATCACTATTCATTATGACTATTTATGGTGACATGGCAAGTGATATAGCTATGAGGTGGCTTGGAACTGAGGTGGCATGGCCCATAAAGGTCCTCACATGGGGTCTAGAGCATGTATTTGGAGTGGGACATCCCACCCCACTTGAGAGATAAATCAAAAGTTACTTTAGCATATGGGAGAGTCAATAAAGGTAAAGTTGGCATGATTCCATGTGGGTGTACTATTGGAAGCTTTTTTAAAAGTAAAAAATGGATGGGTGAAAGGATCTTTGGCACATGAAAACACATGTATGCACAATAACCTTGTCTCCCACACTTTATTATCTTCACATGGAGAGTGGGAAAAAAAAGTTAGTGGTTTCATGTTATGGGTGGTGGTGATGGTCAAAAGGAGGTTGAAAACACTATTAGACGTATATGGACATGGTGAAGAAGATAAGATGTTTACTATTCCATATTTGCTCTCACATGCATGAGGATGATTTCTTTTTTAAGTGTCACATGAAAGGTGGGAGACAAAAAAATTAGGGGCTTATCATGAGATCCAATTTTTCTTCCATTGGAATATAAGGACAAGCATGAGTGGGACAAATTTTGGAGGCTTATGCATGTGGAGGACGATCTGTCAAAAATGGGGAATCCACTTTTGACCCTTGAATAAAAACTCCAAACTTATCACTATTCAAGAATAGTGGTGCCACTAAGTGGGGTGTATTTTTCTTGGGCATGAAGATATCTCTCTCATTCCCTCTCCTTTATAAAATTCTATATATAATAAATCTTTCTCCATTGTAAAGACATGTTGAGTCTTATGAAAAACCCCTTAACCCCCTTTTGATCTTGAACTTGCATGTTCAACTTCTCCTTCTTTGTAGATTAATCCATAGAGTTACAATCCAAATCTCGATGGTGAAAGATTCCACCCTTACTAGTTGTGACAATTCCACCTAGGAACTATATTGGAGCTTCATTGCAAATTTTAGGTGTGCTAGGGTGTAGAGTGTAGGTGTTACTAGTTTTTAGTGTGCAGATTGCATGCGTTTCTAGATTCTAGTGTGCTAGTTGTGTGGAGTCTATAGTGTGTGTGTATCTTTTTAAGTATGCTATTATTTTATATTACTTTGTATAATTTGTTGTATATGAATATTGATTTCATCAATATTCTATGTAATGAGTTATTTGTAAGCAATTATCCGAGTTATTGTGTCTAATATAGTATATATTGGTGGTAATTATGTGGTGTGAAAGTTACATTGTGCAATGTGTTAAATATTAATAAATGCATGTATGTCAATGTGGGTTGGAAAAAAGATTTCATATTTGAGGCCATTTCCATAAGTGTTAAGTTTGGATTTTAGAGTTTTGTGTGTTTATAATAAATATCCTTGTTTGGGATATTTTAGTAATCATGGTGTGCAACAGTGTTGAGAACTTGTTCATATTACTCAAGGAGTTAAAAAATAGCTTTTGTCTTAGCCTTGAGATTTTGGCCTTACATGAGAATTTTCTACAACATTTGTGTAACTAACTAGTCTTTTAAGAATTAAGAGAGGGATATGAGCTATTTATCTGATGACATGACTTGGTCACATAAAACCTGAGTGACCAAGGTAGGACATGAGACATAAATCAACTCATGATATTTAGTGAGGAGGAAGTAAATATTTACATTCTCCTCCCTAATCTACAATACCTCTTGCTTAAAGGTAGAAGCCTTCTGTGTGATGGATTCTTGAAAGGAAGTTACTCCCTCAATATACTTAGACAAAGGCAAATGTGAAACATTAAGTGATGTTTCTTCCACCAATGTATCCAAGGCCAAAGTGGAAGTCAAAGTAATTATAGGATTTTTATTTATCTATACCATGGGTAGATATTTTTTTTGTGATATGTGGATGGTATAGGGATATCCCATAACCATTGCCTAGAGATTTGGGGCCTATGGTACAATGCCTCCTCCTATGTACTACATTAGGTAGAATATGAGACCTAATATGTGGAACATGGTTGTTGGGTCTTGGGAATCCCCACCATATTTATGGCCTCTGATGAATGTTTGGTTGTGATTAATTATTCAACCTTGTGCTTTGGTACATCCTTGGCTTTGTCCTCTGCCTCTACCTTGGCTTTGACATCTGCCTCAGCCTTGACTTTGGTATTTGCCTCACCCTTGGCTTTGGCATATTACTTAGCCTTATTCTTATCTTCATGTTCCTTGGCCTACTTATTTAATTACTCTACTTGAGTACATAACACTTATTTTGCCTTTTCCTCTTCTTGCACCTTTGTTACAGCCACAACTTCATCATTATTATTATACATTGCCTACAATTTTTTATTTATTTTATCTTGTTGATTCCTCATAGATTCTTCTTCCTCTTTATTCTTCGCATCCACTTATTCTACTCTTTTCTTTCCATCTTAAGTTTCCTCAAACTTTCATTTGTGTTCCTCCTTTTATTTTTTCCATTGCTCCTCATCCTTGACAACATTGTGTTTTTCCTTTTCCTTCTTCTCCTTCCTCTACCTGTCGAGCCTTCTTCATATCTTCCTATTGTACCATTTATTCTTATTATTTCACCATGGAAACTTATTTTTTTCTATGATATCCATTTTTTCAATTATGTACTCAGGTTGTCTCTTTTATCTCTAGCATAGGAGCCGCTAAATTAAGTAGTAATTATGAATCAGATGATAAGGTCATTTTAATCATATTACCTCTTCATAATGGTGCCTTGTGTATGGTTGATGGTGGATTGATATTTTTATTTAATATTTTGTAGTCCTAAATAGTCTCTTGAGTATATTGGTTGAGTCTATGGTCCTGGTACATTTTGAACTCCATCATTTGATCTATATAAGAAACCATCTATTTATTGATTTTTGGGAATACTCTAGACATAAAATGGGTCCTTTGCCTATGAAACAGAGCTATCGATGGGATTTCCTATAGTGGTGAGTGATCTTCTTACACACTGGAATATCATTCCAATTCATCTATATGAAATATCTCAACTTGAATCCTTTTGTGTGTTTCTTCCCATCCAACAATATCTATAATTATTGAAAGAGGAGGTTGGGTGATACCAAGCCACAAGTCTTATCACACCTAGTTATGAACTTGGTAGGTGCGTGTTTTGTTCCAAAATAAAAATTACCTCTCTTCTTATTGATCATAAACCTCTTTGCATATGTAAGATAGCATGGAATGGAAAACATTGTGTTCATTGACATCCAACTCTACAAGATCACATTCTAGAGTGATATCTGATACATGCATGTTATCTATGCAAGATTTGGTGTTGTGGGTCCTCTTATTTGGTACCATAGGTGAGGATCACTGTGATGGTGCCTTTTAGTTTCCCATAGTATCCTTTGATGGATTTACTTCTATCTATAATGGTACTTGTGATTGTGCTTGGGATAGTGTAGACAATGGCTATTGCTCACTCAAAGGCATAGACCATAAAGGTTAAACTGATCTAACAATGATGGATTTCTATCATGGGACCTATACCTTGGTATCTAACATCGTAATCAATAAGGGCAATGGAGTGGTTGTTGCTTTGGGTAATTCATAGAATATGATGTGAATATTCTCATGCAAATTTATGAAAAACACATGCTACCCTAGATATTACAAAATGTCCTTGGGTACCTTAGGGTGTGAGATGAATAGGGATTAAATATCAACCCACCATTGGATGAACCTGGCCAAATTATTTTAGTACTTCCTAGATTTGGTCTAGTTAAGGTTGTGAAATGTAGTTGCAGACCAAAAGTCATCATATGTGTTAACTCAACCAATATTGATAAGGTCCTCACTAGAACTTCACAGGTGTTCTAATAATTTTTTTTGTTCCTCCTAATTAAAAATTAAATTTAAGAAACCAAAAAAATTAGGAAAATTTAAGTTCTTATACATTATGATCATTATTTAGGTAATGCCATTAACCCCTTTTGTTGTTTGTCATGCACTCTTGGTGGTTTATCAAAAGCACTCGATGGTGCACTTATAGAGAGTGTGTACCGACATATCATCCACCATGTCGATAGGGATCCCCTTGGATGCCCTATTATAATTATCTTTTATATCTGAATGAATTAGTGGAGCCTTGGTTTTTTAAGGCATAAGAGATTTGCCTTATGCCTGGAGTCATGTTGCTTAAGTCATGGTTGTAGGGTTGATGAAAATGGTGACATCCTACTAGATGATCACACACTCATTATATTTATTGAATATTTTGAGCATCACCTCATCCAACTACCCAAATTTAGGAATCTTGATGAGACACTCTACATTAGAGCGTCACACAAGATGCTGGAGTGCCAAGTCTCCTACTTGTACTCACTAAATTGGTTGTGGTTGAACATGTTATATTTTTTAGTGTCAATGAAATTAAAGGGATCTATATTATGGTATTTATCTTGTCTTAGCACCATACCAATCTCCATTTCTTCCTTCAATAAATCTATGAGAGGGATTAAAGGTTGTGCACAATCCATGTTTTCCACTATAGTTGTGCTGATATAATTTATTTGGTTGTATCGACATTATCAAGGAATATGTACACAATTGACTGATTAGACTCCAATCATAGAGATCTCTTATTTTCAAATGTGTATGATTTCCTTGTGCTCCTTGAGCCTCTTGTTATATAGTTTTTCCTTATCAAATCCATTTGACAAAATGTTTTAAATGAGCTGAGTTGGTTTTGCATAATTTCATCTTGTGCCTAAATGTCAACTAGATGCTGACGATGTGACTCTTTTTATTGTCTCTAAAAGCATTGATCAATTCGATGATATTTGTTGAGGTGATGCATCATATTCTCAGCAATCCACTTTATTTTATTGTACATCTTTTCATTTTAACATTCAATCTATTTTTGGAAAGATGCAATCTTTCAAGTGTATTGTCATTAACAATTTCAAATGAGTATTGATTATCATTTTTCCATACACTACTTGTTAGCACCTCTTTTTTGGACTTAATTGATGATCCATTTGTAACCATTTCTAATTATCTTCTATTCATGCTAGCTTTGTTCATAGATCACACTCTAAAACATTAAATTTTTATCCCTAGTTCTTATGTCTTATGATATATAAATCACATTGTATAAACACACAAAAACCTAAAACCTAAATAGGAAAATAACATATTAATAAAAAATATTAAACTATATTGTCCTACTCAACACCCTCTCTCATTTTTCTACAATAATTGATAGAGATGATTGTAATTAAATCTTAAGGCTACAACCATTTACATGTCATGGTAGAATGGTTCCCTAAATATTCTAAGTCAATTTTTCCTTGTTGCAAACTATCATGACTGATGTAAGGTCCCTTCCATCTAATTGGTAGCTTTCTTATAAATGTTCTAAATCTACTATCATACGTTAAGACCACTTGTTCCAAAAAGAATTATTTAGATTACAGTTTGACATCACGCCACACTTTTTGAATTAGCTTATTAACTTCCTGTGTCCATTCCGTCTTTTGCTTATTTTCTTCCATTTTTGTTAAATCCATTGACCATTCTTGTAGAGAATCTCAATCCCTTAGTCTCATGATCATTGCAATGCATAAAATATGAAATATATATTCCATGGGCATTACTAATTCAATTCCATAGACCATTTAAAATGGAATGAAACCTATCACATGATTTTAGTTTATCCTATGCACCCATAGAATTACAGGAATTCGATCCTCCCAATCATCTCTTTGAACATTACATATCTTGGTGAGTATCTCGTGTAGTAATTTATTTGATGCCTTTGCAATATCTTCCTTTGGACAATACATATCTTGGTGAGTATCTCGTGTAGTAATTTGTTTGATGCCTTTGCAATATCTTCCTTTGGACATATAAGTTGTGATCTTGTGGTGTGATATCATAAACCCTTTTGTGAGAGTCTTGACAACATTATTTAGGAAATGTGTTCCTATATCAATGACCACTTTGATTGGACACCCATATTTTTTATATTATTATTATACATGAACTTGGTTTCATCCTTAGCAATGCAACTTGGTGTCCCATCAGCTTTCACCCATTTGGTGAAGTAGTTGGTTGCAATGATGATGTATCTTGGATTACTACTCTTACTAGGTTGATTGATTGGTTGTACAAAGTCAATTCCCCATTGTTCAAATGATTTCTCTACTAGCATAGGATTCAATGGCATCTCATCTCTTTGATTAGGATTTTCCATCATTTGGAAATTATCATAGTTTTTGTGACTCGATATGCATCTTCAAACATAGTACTCTATCATAAAACACTTTGAAATATCTTCCTTTTAGTGGATTATCCTACAAAATGCCCAACTTTAATTCATGGAAAATATGTTTAAAACATCGAGGGTTCTCTTGACAATTAAAAAGTGTCAGGCACACATGATGGATGAAACAAAACATTAAAAAAAAGATTTACCAATTGCGTATTCTTAATCTAGACACTCAATTTCTTTGCCTTGATCTTTAAATTTGGCCATTTTTTACCCTACAAAATATTCATTTCTTCCTTTTGTCTTAGATTGGGAAAAAATATGAAGTTTAGATAAAAAATGATTTTTTATGGCCTAAGTTATGAATTAGCTTGGGTTTTAAGCACTTCTTACTTATCAGGTCCCTAAAATAATAAACATTATAAAACATAATAAATGCATTATTGAAATTAGTCAATGTTTTATCTAGCGTGAAATTGTGTTCTCCAAAATAATGTTGAGTGCTTTAATGATTGCTTGATCTCTATAGAATGCATTTGACTACTATATGGGTTCACTATAATGATATACATATATTCTTCTATTCAAATAAGCTACAATACTTGTGTACTTATAGACAAATTGAATTCAAATTACAACATTATCGACACCAAAATTAACATATAACAATAAATTTTGAAAAAAGGAAAGAAGAATATATACAACTAAAATTTGAAAGACCCAAACGATAAGCCCAAGGGTGTAAATTACACTCCACACAGACTCACAAGCATCGTTGGTGCTTTGAATATTAAATTAAAAATACAAAAATAAAAACATAAAATAAGAAAAGCGATCGTGAAAATTATGAACAAAAACCCAAAAAAACCTAAAAAATTAAAATACTAATACTTCATTTAAACAAATTGTCGACACATATACAAACACACTGTAATCATACAATTTAACAATGAATAAATTCCTAATCACCATTTTTAGGAATCTACACTTCCATGATTTTATTTGATAACAATCCTCTTCTATTCTTCATATATTCTTATCCCTCATAACTATAAATTAAAGTCGGTCATATTCTTATTCTTCATAAATTAATTTCGTCGATATTCTTATTCCTTCTAAGCTGTGTGATATATTATTATTCGTGGTAACTTAATCTTGTGAGTTAATTACATGTTAATATTCTTAATCCCTGTAAACTTATTCGCACCGTAGAAACCTCATAAGCAGTAAAAAGAAATTGTGAATAGGCCAATACACATACCATTACGTGATTTATTTTATTTTATTTTTTCTTCTTACCAGTTTGTTTATGCTTTTACCAAATTCCCCGATGAATTTATACGGGGATTAATTCATTTCTCCCTTAATGACGAAGTAAGCAAGCGACTTCCTCCATTCTTTTCTTTATAAAACCAGTCATCTTATCCAACACCGCAGAATCACAAGCCATAAAATGGGCGACGTTTTCTCGTCTAACGAGATTGATATAAGTGAAATCGAACCCGGCGATCATATTTACTCTTGGATGGATCCCATTACTATCTCCGCACACCATGGTATACTTTCTTTCATCTTTCTTTTCTCCAAATATTTTGTAGAACGAATCTTCATGCGTCTTAAATTTTAAATTGAAAGAAGTTAATTTTTAGCAAACTTGAATCAATATTAAAACTGTCCTTGTGCTCCCAAAGGATTTAAAGACGTAAATAGTATAATAATGTCTCCCTAACATGCATTAAGTGCCCTTTCTCTCTTGTTATAGATTTATTATCTCAATTCCTTATATTTTGTGTGATTTTTTTATCAAGCTCTCGAATACATTTCTTTGAAGAGAGGGTTTGTAATTTTCAGATTTTCTTATAATCACTTATTGGTAATTTCACGTCTCATGCATAGATTGATGATTAGTTTCTATTATTTTTAATGTCATTTATACTGTATTTTGAACTTTGTTTCTGGTTATAGGTTGAAGGTTTAGTGAATTCAATGCATTTATTTTGTATTCTAAGATCATTGGCCCTGCTTATTAAGAAAAAGTGAGTATCTAACATTTTTTTAAGAAAAAGTATATATATATACTCGTTATATGCAATTTTGTTATGGCATTTGAATTGAACTGTTTGCTCTCTTTATCTCTTTTGCCTTCATACCTCATTGAATCATATGTTGTTATTTATAAAACTATTTGTTTCAGAATATACGCTGAGTGACTCATTGAATCTTTTGAATATGTACTAACTTTAGTGTTAATTAAATTATAAATATGAATGCGATTTTTCATCATGGAAGTTGTGGACTAATGTATGCAGTGCACATTGAAATTAGGATTAGCCCTGTAAATATGATCACTGTACTCAATGTTGGAAGTTTCCTAAAGATCGAAATATCTATCTTTCAATTTAAAAAAAAAAAAAAATCCATTTGAACATCCGCCTAAGCAGTTATTAATTTTGACGGACAGGTTGCTATGTTTATATTGGATATGCAGGTATTTATGTTGGAGACGATCTTGTGATACATTTTACGCCTTACAAAGGAAAGAAGAAATCGTCAGAAGCTCAGTCATGCTCCGATCGCCGCTGCCAGAGTGGAAGAAGTGGAGTAGTGCAGACCTGCTTAAAATGTTTTCTGTCCAATGGAATCTTTCGATATAAATATGGTGTTTCGGCATTGCATAAAGGTATCAGGCAAAGAACGAGCACGCATCTCAGTTCAGACTCCCCAGAAACTGTAATTCGTCGTGCAAGGTACCATCTTGAAAACGGGTTCGGAGAATACGACTTACTTACTAACAATTGTGAGCACTTTGCTCTGTACTGCAAGACTGGATACCATGAACAGAGTGGGCAAGTAGACTTCTGGGTTGGTCTGAGTGGGCAAGTAGCTAAAGGGTGAGAAGCTCAAAGTGCAGAATCATATTTACTTATGCCCTACTCACTAATAAGTATTTCTATGTTATATGGGTTTCATGTAGTATTGGTTATCACTGACTTTATTTAAGGCTTGGCTTTATTTTTATATTTAAAACATATTGACAATTCGTATTGATTTACAAACTTAGTATGGAGGTTTTAAATATATTTATTTAAAATAAAGGGTAAGAGATATTAATTTTATTTTTTTAAATTTTCAATTGTTTTAAATATTATGTCAATTAATAATTTTATTATTTTCTTTACAAATTTTTTATTCAACAATAATAAATGGGATCAATTTTTATTATTAAATGTTGATATGTTACATTATTTTAATTATTTTATTATGTCAATTTCCCAATATTTACTGCCATTTTAAAATACCAAAATAAAGTTAAATCAAATTTTACAATAAATATCTCACTGATATATAAAACTTAAGATCTGGAAAAATTAAAAAACCATAAAAAAAAATTATATCATATGACCATCAAATTATATATATATATATATATTCATTCTTAGAATTTCATTATCATGCAGGAGGCATTTTTATTACGAAAACCCCATTTTAAATTCGTTTGCAGGGCTAAAGGGTCCCATAATTAGTCCACCATTGTTTAAAGACTTTCATGCACAATTTTCAAAATATATTAAGATGAGAGTTTGTTGATAAAGTGGCGGTTGTTGTGTTCCATTAAAGATGTCTAAACCTAGCAGGTTTATCTGGATTAACAACACGGTTCAAAGCAATATTGTTTGATACGTAATTTCAAAATATACTTCTATCTTTTCTCACATTGATTTAGTTGTATTTGATAATGCAAGTCAGTTTTTTTTGTTCTTTACATATAATATAAAATTTAGATAATTATAATTCATCGTTTTATAATGTTTTAGTAGTAATAAATATCAAGTATATAAATTTATGTATTCACTTATCCATCTCGCATGGAATGAATTATTTACAAAATTCTTTCTTATATGTTTTATCATATCAAATTTCAAGTTAAAGTACAACAAAATGCTAAAACAGAGGCCAAATGTCAACAAGTTTGTAATAAGAGCTTATGCATTCACTTTTTCAAAACATTTCATATAATAACTCTTTAAAAATCACATAGGGGACAAATAGATTGGATTTCACATTTGTCTCAAGTTTTTATAACTTAATTGCTTGCACTCCAATTCATATGTTATGCACTCAAACCTTTACTCATCCTTCACTTACCACTTAAATTAAAAATATTATGAAACAAGGATATATATATATATATGAATGATTGACATTAAGGTTTGTAAAATGTTAATAGAAGATATGAAGGTAGATGAATGATGTGGACATTTTTTTTTTTTGAGGATATAACTTTTGATCTATAAATCCTTTTAAGTTATCATTTTTATTAAAAGGACTATCATAAATAGGAAAATGGATCTATAAATTTATGTATATGTGGTTAGGGGTAATTTCAATATATTTTTAATATTATAAGTGACCATTTAAGGGTATGAAAATGTATTATAAGTATTTTTTCAATAATTTTTGAATTTTAACAATTATATATCTTTGTAACTAGACATGATCTTGAGTTGAATTCATTCATTGCATTGAATTTGATGTTTATGAGATAAGTGAAGAATTTTAGTCCCATTCAATCTTGTATATAAAAATAGCTAAAAATTGCATGGTCAATTAACACACACACACACTCTCTCTCTCTCTCTCTCTCTCTCTCTCTCTCTCTCTCTCTCTCTCTCTCTCTCTCTCTCTCTCTCTCTCTCTCTCTCTCTCTCTCTCTCTCTCTCTCTCTCTCTCTCTCTCTCTCTCTCAAAGTGAAAGCATACATTTAATGGATATATATGCATGAAGAATACTCATATAAAAAGGAAACAAAGTATATGACAAGGATTGGTTCATTGAGAGAAAATTTAAAGTGAGATTTTGTGCAAGAAAAGCCTTATGGAAGATGAATGTGTCTTTGTTTCTTATAAATAATAGACTAGTGTAACTTGCTGAAGTTGTTTGGTGTTCTTAGAAGCTCAAGGTGATGGATCAATGGGTGTGTTATTATTTTAAAGTTAATATGACATCTATATATGTTTTGATCATGGTCAGGTTGAATCTTGAAAGGAAGAATAAGCTCAAGATGTGAAAGGAAGTGATATGAGGGTTTCAAAATGAGTTATGAACACAAACCCTAAGATATGCTCTAATGTGGCAAAAGAATTTATTCATGTTATTTGAGGATCCATGAGTATTGGATGGTTTATGTACAAGGTTTACTTTAGTTGTTGTCATGACTATGATGCATATTTGAGTACAAGTAGTGTCCAAGATGACAAGTTCAGGAAAAGGTTATGTAATCTTAAGATTGGTCTTCAAGACCAATGTCATTTTTTATAGAGAATGGATATCTATGGAGTTAAAATACCAAGTATTGATTCCAAATTAAGTTAACATGATATTTGTGATTTGAAAGTGTTCAGTATGTTTTGAAGATGATCTTTTTTTGAAGCATGACATGTTTCTAGTTGAACATGAAAAAGTTGTTGTAGAGTGCTCTTAAGGATATGACAATGATGTCTAATGGTTTAATTGACATCTTCATGACTTCATATGGTCATAAGAGGTATTTTTGTCATTTTGAAAAAAACATGAAGGATTTCATAGTGTTTTAAAGGTGAGTATGTCCTATAACATCACAAGGTTCTCATATTCTTGAAGAGGAGTCTACAGATATATCCATGAAGGATATATCCTATAACCTCTTTTTTATTTTTTTTTCTGACTTCAATAAGCAATTTGAATTTATGCTCTTTCTTAACTACTTTCTCAAAGACCTGGTCCATGGTAGATGGTTCATGAACATCCAATAAGAATAAAATTTAGGGTTTTAATCCCATGATGAACTTCCTAATTTGAAAAATGTTCATATTTTTGATACTGAGATACATACTTCAAAAGCTTTATGAAATTTTCCTAGTACTCATTCACTAAAATATCTCCTTGTTTCAGATTTTATAAATTTGTTAACTTGTGATCAAATTACAACTAGGGTATCCATCGAGCTCTAAAAAAGGTTAAAAATTGTTCCAAATTAGTGGTGGTGGATCTAAGACCCATATCTTGCTTCTTATTGACCCATATCTTGCTTCTTATTGACCCACTAAATTTTTATTTCCCCAGCCAGTTGTCAGTGTCCCCAAATAGCCTTGGTTATTTAAAAATAATTTTAAATTTTAAAATATCTTTCCATATATATAAGCCATGCTTCAAATCCATCACCCAACACTGTACCATCAAACTTGGGTGGATTCACTTTCTTCATGTCTCATAGCAGTTTTGTAGCTACTTGAGCTCTTGCTACTTGCTACTCCTCAACATTTCCTTGATCCTGAGGTTCTCCCTGACTAGTTGGTTGTTCTTCAGATGCTTCTTGTTCATTTTCCTCACCTTGACCATGAAATTCTTGCTCTATGGCTACTAATATGTCTCTTATTTCATCCATGACACTGAGGATTTGATCTATTTTTGCATCTTATTTGGTTGCCAACTAATTAGGACAAGCTTGAATATTCTCGTTAGAGGTCCTCTCAATACTTTTTCTTCCTCGAACCATTCTCCTTGATGAAATAGGATAAATAATTTACGTTAGTGGACTCATTAGATCTGATTGTTTAAACCTCTACCCTAATACCACATTGTTAAAATCCCATTGGGTTTTACTAACAAATCATGTAAAAATACGTTTAACTTTAACTTGACATAATTTTAAAAAAAATCTTCTCCATTAATTAACATAATGGTTTATTTTTTGATAGCTAAATATGTTTAAAAAAACATGTGCATTAAACACAACTAACCCAATAGTTAAGTTGTAATATATTTAGCTTTCAAACAACCTTAAATAGTTTAGAAGACAAAAACTATCTCATAGTAGATATATTGAGTGAATGGTACAATATTATGCTGAAATAATCCATTTTTTTATAGTTAAACATGTATATACAAATTTTACCATTTCCATCATTATGAATCATAGACAAGTGTACAACCACTATTTTATCTAATAACAAATATATTGAATGTATAAATATTATATTTTTTCACTATAAATTGTAATATCACATGATAAGAAGTACAAAGGTACATTTGAGATTCATAAGACAACTTAAGAATTAATAAAATGTCTATAAATACACATCCATAATGGTTGATCAATTGAAGAGAGGGAGAGCATCATCAGGGTGTTTTTTCTCCAACCATAAACCATCAATCTCTTGCATATATCTCCATTAGGAGTGGTCCTTCCCTTCATGGAGGGGCATATAATGGCAGTGTGGATATAAATAATTTAACCATAACCCATGTGTAGTAAAATGACTAATATATGCAATATTCACATAGACCATGGAAAACAATCCTCTATATAATATGACATCATGCATACATATGCAAACTAGAAAGTACAGTGGAATAATAATGTTTTAGCTATAACATTACTTTGGCCAAAGTTATTCATTATAGATTTTAGATCTCTCATGGATCTAAGTCAAATCTAAACACATACACTCTCTGCTAGTGAATCTCAATCTATCCTATGATACCAGATGATAGGTATATGCATAACATGGAATAAACCTCATATGCCAATCATCCATTATCATAAGAAAATATACTATGGTATAGTATTATAAATCATTTAAAATACATACTAATAACATATTTGTAATGTATAATCACTTAACAATTCAAGATAAATCTTCACATGATTATACAATACAAGTTTAAAAATACATATTTTACATAAAATCATTTTAACTTTACAATATACAATGTTCATTAAGACATCTAAGAAATGCAAGTTTATATCTATCATTGATATTTTAATCTCTAAATGTCAGCATAGCTACATTCCTATGTTATATAATTTCAAGTAAATAGATACGTTATCCTCTACTCAATTGGATTTTACAACTTTCATTTACTCAAAATTACTTAACACTATATAAAATGATTAATAGGTCAAACATAATTCTAAAAAATCATGTACACATAAAACATGATTATATACCTATTTTGAAATAGGTCATTTTATCACTTGTTTACTAAATTTTCAATCCCTATTAATAATTTTGAGAATTAATTAGCATGATACAACTTTAATCTATGTTGTAGTATATACATAATTTGTATTTGTGTATGTATACATATATATAACACTATATTATTTAATTACTAAAGAGCAAGATTAAATAAACATCATTTTCTCAAGATTATCTATAGAGGACTAAGAATATATTTTTGTATAATTGAAACCTTTCAAAATATCCTAACACTTTATTCCTTTCAAATCCAAATCACCATTGAATGTGATACCAATTCATCAAATATGCCAACTCCACATAAGATTATATATAAATTATGTTATATCTTAGCTGTGCATATATATTTTAACAAAAAATACCCAAGATCTCATCTTGTTGATAATTTTTTATATTATTGAGGCTTGGAATTGATGTTTCATTGATGTCAAAGGTTGTTCATGAGGAGATTTTAGAAGGCTTGTGTATAAATGAGTAAGATGACTTAGTGAGATGGATGTATAAAGGCATAAGAGGATGTTTGAAGATGATTGAGAATGTATATGAAGTATTGGATCACTTAGGAGATCTTCAAGGTGAATCTACATGGGTATAACCTATAAGACTAGCAAACAACTAGACTAGTTGTAGATGCTCCCTAACCTAATGAGGGGTCATGAGATGTTTTCAAGACCTATGAAGGATGAAAATTAGTGTTAGATCATGTGATAAGTTTATTTAACATGTTATTGAGGTGGAAAGTGCATGGACAATGGCTAGAACGTCAGTTTCAAGGCCTAATATGACTTGTAGGTCAAAAGCCTAGAGATCAAAGAGAGAGATGGTGGCTTAATGGGGTATCAAGCTCAGTTTCCAAGGAAGAATGAACATGTGAGAATTTTAAATGGTGTGATAGGTTGTCCTAGGTGTTTTTACAAAGTTTGATGTCAAATTTTTTAGTAAAAGGCAAGAAAAAGTGTTTCAAGGTTTTTTGAGTACATAGAATGAATGTTTCTCAACATGGGAAGAACTTTCATGTGTTCTTTAGAATGTGAAACCTTTGCATGCTAATCTAAGACATTCATGGTAGATGGGGAAGGGTATTAGATAAAATTTCCAAGAATTGGTTTCTAGAATAAGGAGATAAGCTTTATGAATGATCATTAAGACTGTAAGGTGGTTTAAACCTCTCTAAACGCTAACTTTGACCTGATATGAAAGATCTTGATGGAAATAGCTCAAAATGGATCAGATGACATAGGTTGATGATTGGATAATGTATTGGAATCTCCCAGTTACCTCCAAGTGGCATTGGTTTGTCATGTGAGTGAGTGGACCTTATAGGAAAGGCTTTATTTCTCAAAAATTTGTTGTAGTAGGTAGAGTTGACCAAGTCAAAGTTACTAAATGGATGGAGGTTGAAGCTTTCAACTTGTATTAATTGTCCATGGTGGTTTATAAGTAGGTTATAGACCTTATATGTGCTAAACTAATCATGCAAGTTAACCTATTGCTAAAAGGCCTAATGGTGCCGATAGTTAGAAAAACCAAGTAGAAGTGAGAATGAGATTAGGGATATGTTATCATGGATTAGGGACGGATCCAAATGCATGGAAACATTTTTCAAGACCCATAATACATGTCCATATTGGATAGAATATTTAGAGATGATTGAATATAACATAAAGTTGCTTTCATATTGACTTGTCTAAATCAGTGATGTATGTATACAATGAAGTCATGCGATTGGTCTATAAGATCAATATTGCTATTAGAGGTTATGATATATTTATTGTAAATTATTTTGAGGATTTTTTAGGATCATATAAATTAATTGGAAGTATTTGAAAGTGTTTTTACAAGTGTTTTAGGTCATTATTTTCATGACTGTGTTTTGAATCTTATTGGTAGTTCTTAGTGGGCTACTTGCATGGAAGGTTTTGAGTAATTTTGCCTTGAGTCATGAGGTATAATTCACATGGTGATGACCCTAAGTTCATGAGGATTATATGTATATGTTTTTTTTCTTTGGTTGTGTTGTGTTGTGGAGCCTATTTCTAAATTATAATGTATTTCAAATAATGTACATTTAAAATGTACTTACACTCTATATGTATTCCTGTCAGGGTTTGGGGGTGGCATCCCCTAAGTGGGGGTTCAGGGGTAGTAGCCCTCAATTTTTTTTTTGGACCCCCTTTAATGGAAAACCATTTTGGGTTGAATTTGCCCATGGTTTTGATACCCATTATTTTTTAACACTGCTTTGTTGATGTATTATGTAGAGATGGATATTTCATAGGTAATACATCATGAGAACAAGGGTTTTGAGAAAGTAGAATGGAGTGTGTGAATTCAAGTGCAAATTCAAGAGTGTTTGTTGAGTGCAACTCTAAAAAATATTTATGCATTGTAAGTGCGAGAAGACTGATTTGAGAGTGGTTTTTACTCTTGTGGCTTGTAATAAGATCTGAGCAAGTGTTTCTTGGTGGATGTAGCCCACGTTAAATATGGTATTCTTATTTTGCATGTTTATATTTGTTCTTTTTGCATCTCTATTTATATCTATTTATTATTGAAATTCTATGAAATTATTCTGCATTAATTTTTATATTAATTTCAAACAGGTTGTTTGAAAAGATTATGTTTTTGGTTTAGTTTTTCAAACTAGAATTTTTAGGTATGCATAGGCCCAATTATGAACAATGCTAATGGAATGCTTCAAGTGGTGGTTGGAGATAAAATGTGTCATGAACCTAAGATGAGCTTGGTAAGGGTATATTTAAGTGAAATATGATATGTTTCTATCATGTGAAAAAGTATGAGAGTACTCCAAGGTGTTCAAAGGGTAATGTGTGCTAATGAAAACCTAATTGAGTTAGGTCTCCTTAAGGCCTAAAAGGGGTTTTGGTCCTATATGATATGACTGACCTATTGTAATATTTGATTCATGATTTTTTCATGTCCTAAGTCACATTTTATTTAAAAATTAGGTGGACAAGTGTGTATGTCTCGACCAAGAGGTGTATGATCAAGAGCCTAGTATAAGAACAAGGTCTAATAGGTCTCACTATCTAGAGTGTATGTGTGTGTTGAAGTGAATGAGATAGAAACTTGAAGAGCTAAAGGAGGTGTTATATACCATAAAAAAGGTATAGATAAACCATCATGAAGATATGACATGAGTACTATAGATGATTATCAAGGTCATATAACCTAATCAAGTAAAAAAGAGGGCTAATTGAGTGAAAAAGGCTAGAGACCAGTTTGGGAAGGATAGGTGTGTGTGAAGATCTGAAGATGGAGATCATCATCTATTATATGAGAAAAAAAGGGTTCTTAAGGTGATCAAATGTGTTGAGGTAGATTATTTGGTTCTAAGTCATCTAGGGGGTTGGTGCCTCCTTGCAAGTGGGTTCTTTCTAAAGCCTAGTCAAGTTGGTGCTTGGCTAGGTGGGTTGGTGCTCCAAGTGAAGTTGGTGCTTCACTAAACTTTGATGTTTGAATTATAGGATAGTAGTCTATTTGAATCATTAGTGGGTTTTCTTCCCCTTGAGGCTTTTCCACTCAAATAAGTATTTTTTGTGTTATGTTCATCTCTCATGCTCATGGTTCTTAATGTGTTGCTAGCTTACTATTTATTTTTGATAGTTCATGAATGATAAGTTAAAGATTGTAAAAGTTTTGAAGACTGATTCAGCCCCCTCCACCCATCTTAGTCATTATGCTTCCAATAATTGGTATCAAATCCTTGTCCTTTGAGGCAAGTCTAATAGCTTGAAGGTGGTCATAAGAAGCACACGAATGTATTGTCATCAACATGAAGAAGACATGTATGATGAAGAAGTATACTATGATAGTGAATAAGGAAAATATGAAGTAGACCTTGAAGATGAGATCATAAGTACACTTGATGATTTGAAAAATCAAAATAATACTATCAAAGATCTCAGGAGTTAGTTAGAAGAGGTCAACACAAGGTGTAAGTCAAAGGAAGTTGAGTATGACTAGTTGAAGACATAGCTAGATTCCTTAAAGGTTGATCATGAATAATTCATAGACAAATTGAGCAAGTTTGAGAGAAATCATGAGAGATCAGAACAAGTCAAGAGTAATAACCTAAAAAGATCAATTAGGCAACCTAATGATATAAAGGATAAGTCATCATGGAACCATGGTAAGTACAAAAAAGTTGTTTGCTACATCTGTCACAATATAGAGCACATTGCAAGATTATGCTCTAACTGAGTTATAAGGTCCATAAGATTTAAAAATACATATGAAGCTCTTAGAATGCATAATAAGGATAAAAAATTAGTATAAAATCCAAATCAAGCTAGGACATATGATATTGAGCTTAAGAAGTAAGATGGACTATTTGCCAAGGAGGAATAGAAGACCAAAGAGGACTCTATGCTAACTCATACTACCTTTGAAATTCAAGATGAAGGAATGAAATGGTGTGTGTGTGTGTGTGTGTGTATATATATATATATATATATATATATATATATATATATATATATAGTGGTTACTCAATCCACATGACAAGAGACATAAACAAGTTCATGTTTTTGAAGAAGAATGTTGTAGGAATAGTGAGGTTTGGAGACAACACAACTACCAATATAGTTGGCAAAGGTGTCTTAAGTTTGGATAATGAAAAGACAAAGACACAATATGTGATGTATGTGGAAGGTATGAAACATAACCTACTTATTTCAAGTAAAATGTGCAATCAAGGACACACACTAACCTTTCATGATAAAGGGTGTGAGGTAAAGAGAGCCAAATCAAGAAGGCTAATTATCAATGCCAAGAAAATTGAGAAAAACCTATATGTATTAAATGAGATCAAGAAGGAGAGATGTTTCATCAATAAGATAGATGAAAGTTGGATATGACACAAAAGGGTATGTCACCTAAAATTTGATAACCTAGTCAGGATTAGCACTAAGAAGTATGTGAAGAACATGCCTAAGATAATCAAACCTACAAACATATTATGAAAGTCATGTCAACATGGTAAGCAGACTAGAAAAAGGTTCAAGTCCAAGGAGTAATCTAATACAAGACCCTTGAAGTTAATACACATTGATATATATTGGACTACAATAATTCAAAACATTCAAGGAGATAACTACTTCATGTTACTCATTGATGATTACACAAGAATGACTTGGGTTGCATTCCTGAAAGAGAAATCAAAAGCTCTTAACAAGTTCAAGGCATTGAAGGCTATTGTTGAGAATGAAAAGATTGAGAAGATTAAGTGCCGAATATTTGATATAAGATGAGATTTTTGGTCTAATGAGTTTGATGAATTCTATGAGGTTTATAGAATAGTGAGATAATTCTCAATAGCTAGGACACCTCAATAGAATGGGGTAGTAGAAAGGAAGAATAGGATAGTTTAAGAGATAAATAGAACTATGTTAAATGAGTCTATATTATCTAATGGATATTGGAGAGAGGTAGTAATAAATGTTCTCTACATGTTGAATAGGGGATAAATAAGGACTAATGGCAATAAGACTCCTTATGAACTATGGAAGGGCTTACCTGCAAATGTAGAACACTTTAGAGTGTTTGGGAGCAAATGTTCCATCAAAAGGGATGATGAAGACTTGGGTAAGTTTGATTCCAGATTTGATGAAGACATATTATTAGGATACTCATCAATGAGCTCAATCTATACATGTTATAACAAGAGAATACAAAAGATAGTGGAAAATATTAATGTAAGGATTGATGAGACAAGGAAATATCACTCATAATAAAAGAAAACTTTAGAGAATGTGGACTTCATGAATGATGAGGAGAATAAAAAGGTTGATGAAGAAGAATAAGAAGTTGAAGAGAGATAGGACTCAAAAGGACCCTCAAAATAGAATCAAAGAGACCACCCTAAATCTCAAATCATTGGCAACAAGAATACAGGTATGTAAAATAGGAGAGGACTGGTAAGTAATCTAATTCAAGAAAATACTATATTAACCAATATTGAACCTAAGAGTCTTATATAAGAAAGAAAAGACAAATTTTGGATAGGTTCTATGAATGAGGAGATAGAACAAATGGACAAGAATGAGACTTGGGAATTAGTTCCTAGGCTAAAAGACAAGAATGCCATTGACACAAAATGGGTGTTCAAAAATAAGTTGAATGAAGAATAAGAAGTCACTAGGAACAAGGATATATTGGTATGCAAGGGATATATACAAGTTTAAGGGGTAGACTTTGAGAAAACCTTTGCACCAGTAGCAAGATCAGAGGCCATCAAGTTATTTATAGCTTATATAGGTTTCAAAGGATTCAAGGTATACTAGATGGATGCCAAATCTACCTTTTTGAATGGGAATTTGGAAGAAGTGTACTTTGAGCAACCTGAAGGGTTCTCACTATCAAATGACAAATACTATATTTGTAGATTGATTAAAGATGTCTATGGTCTAAATTAAGCTCCTAGATCATGGTATTCTAGGTTGGACAAGTATCTGTGGGATCAAGGATTCAAAAAAGGTGTTGTAAATAGTAATCTATGCATTAAGATAGAAGATGACCATCAACTGATAGTATTTTTCTATGTGGATGACATCATCTTTGGTGGAAACAATGAGAACATGATAAGGCCTTTGCATAGGTGATGAATAAAGAGTTTGATATGTCCATCCTAGGAAAACTCTCATTCTTTCTTGGGTTGTAAATTACTCAATATGAAAAAGGTATATTCATGTCACAAACCAAGTACATATGATAGATGTTGAAGAAGTTTGAGATGGAGGATTACAAGGCAATTATTACACCAATGATTATAGGATGCAAATTAAACAAGGAAGATGAGTATTTAGAGGTCAATCAGACATCATATAGGTCAATTATTGGAAATTTGTTGTACACCACTACCTCTAGACCCGACATCATGAAAGCAATAGGTCTTGTGGGAATGTTTCAAGCATATTTAAAGGAGAATAATCTATAAGTAGTCAAAAGGATACTTAGGTATCTCAAAGGGACTATGGAGTTTAGATTTTCGTATCCAAGAAGTAAGAAGTCCAATTTGATAGCCTACACATATGAAGATTGGGTAGGAAGTATAGATGATAAAAAGAGTACCAGTGGAGGAGCCTTCTACCTAGGTGGGTGCCTAGTCTCATAGATAAGCAAAAAGTAACCATAATTATCTTTAACCACTTATGAGGATGAGTAAATTACAACATATTCATGTTATACTTAGGTCCTATGGATGAGATAGACTCCAAAAGACTACAAGGTGGAGTATGATGGTCTTAGCCCTATCTATTATGATAATACAAGTGTTATAAGTGTCTCAAAGAACCCTGTTATTAATTAAGGACAAAACACATTCCCATTAGGTATCATTTTCAAAGAGAGTAGATAAGTGAACAAAGCATAAAACTTGAATATGTTTCTATACAGGATCAAACTATAAACATCTTAACCAAACCACTTCCAAAGGTAACTTTTGAACACCTAAGATAGGAATTGGGTGCAATTCCTACCCCTAACAATCATTGAAGAAGCCAAGTACTTATAGGGAGATGATAATACTCATTAGATCTAAAAATAAATGATTTTTTATAAAAATGTATGCATGGAAATAGGGGGAACATGTATTTTTATATCTCATAAACTCATAGTTCTGTATGTTGAGTATTTTGATTGCAAAGAGTGTGATACAAGGAATTAAAGACATCACTTTGTCATTTATGTCAAAGAGGGAGAAAAACTAGAATGGGGAGATAAGGATGATCAATTATCTATATGATTTTCCATCAATGGTAAAGGGTGATATTGTTGAGCATTATTTTTATTGTTGAGTTTTGGCATTGATGTTGTCATTGATGTCAAAGGTTGTTCATGAGGAGACTTGAGAAGGCTTGTGCATAGGATGCATAGTATTGTGCATAAAGGAGCATGGTAGATTAGTGATAAGGATGAATAAAGGAAAAATAGGATTTTTGAGGATTATTGAGCATGTATATGAAACATTGGATCACTCAAGAGAGATTCAAGGTGAGTCTATTAGGGTAGAACCTACAAGACTAGCATGTAACTAGACTAGTTCTAGACTTTGCCTGACCTAATGAGGGGTGATAAGATGTTGTCAAGATATATGAAGGATGAAAAGTAGTGTTAGATAATGTGAGAAATTTATTTATCATATGAGTGATGTGGAGAGTTCATGGATAGTGGTTGAAAGGTCAGTTTCAAGGCCTAATGTGACTTGCAGATCAAAAGCCTAGAGAGTAAAGAGAAAGATGGTGTCCTAATGGGGTATTAGGATTAGTTTCCAAGGTAAGAATGAACATGTAAGAATTTTTAGTGGTGTTATAGGTTGTCATAGGTGTGTTGAACAAGTATGAGGTCAAAGTTTGCAAGAAAAGGCAAGAAAAAGTGTTTCAAGGTCTCTCAAGTGCATAGAATGAAGGGTTCTCAGCCCAAGAATGATTTTCATGTGTTATTTGGAATGTGTAACCTATTAATGAGAACCTAATACATTAATGGTAAATTGGGAAGGGTCCTAGATCAAATTTCCTATCATTGGTTTCTAGAATTAGAGGCTAAGCTTTATGAATGATCATTAATATTGTAAGGTGGTTTAAACCTCTCTAAAACCCTAACTTTGACCTGATATGGAAGATCTTGATGAAAATGGATTGGATGAAACACTTTTATGATTATATCATGTAGTGTAATGTCCCAGGTGCATCCAAGTGTCATTGGTTTGTCATGTGAGTGAGTGAACCCTACAAGAAAGGCCTTATTTATTAGAACTTTATTGTAACAAGCAGAGTTAACCGAGTCAAAGTTGATAAATGGATGGAGGTTGAATTTTGAGACTTTTATTAGTTTTAAATGGTGATTTTTGATCAGGTTATAGACCTTAGATGTGATAAATTGGTCATGCAAGTTGACCTATCACTAAAAGGTCTAATTGTGCAGATAGTGAGAAAAACCAAGAAAAAGTGAGAATGAGATTAGGGATGTGTTATCATGATTTAGAGATGGATATAAATGAATGTGAATGTTTTTTAAGACCTATAATACATTTATATATTGGATATAATATTTGGAGATGACTTAATATAGTATAAAGTTGCTCTCAAATTGACTTGTCTAAATCAGTGAGGTCTATGTATAGTGAAGTCATGAGATTGGTTTGTAAGACCAATATTGATATTAGATATTATGATATATTTATTATAATTTATTATAAGGTTGTTTTAGAATCATATAAATTCATTGGAAGTATACGAAAGTGTTTCTACAAGTGTTTTAGGTCATTTTTTGCATGACTATGTTTTGAAGCTTATTGGCAGTTTTGAGTGGGCTACTTGCATAAAAGGGTTTGAGTACTTTTGCCTTGAGTTGTGAGGTATAATGAACATGGTGATGACCTTGAGGTTATGAATATTCTTTGTATATGATTTTTTTACTTATTTTTTTGACAAGATTGTGTTTTTGGTTCAGTTATTCAATATAGACTTTCTAGGTATGCACAAACCTAATTGTGAACAGTGTTAATGGCATGCTTCAAGTGGTGGTTGGAGCTAAAAGGTGTCATGGACCCAAGATGATATTGGTATGAGTATATTAAATTGAGATATGATATTTTAATATCTCGTGAAAATTATTATAGTGTTCCAAGGTGTTTAAAGGGTAACACGTGCTAATGAAGGCCTAATTGAATTAGGTCTCCTTAAGGCCTAAAAGGGGTTTTGGTCCTATATGCTATGACCAACCTATTGTAATGTTTAATTCATTATTTTTGAATGTAAAAAGTCATATTATATTTAAAAACCAAGTGGACAAGTGTGTATGGCTGACCAAGAGGTGTATGAGCAAGAATCTAATATAAGAACAATGCCTAATAGGCCTAATTATCTAGAGTGTATGTGTGTGTTGAAACAAATGAGATATAAATTTGAAGAGCTAAAGGTGGTCTTATAGACCATTAGGATGGTATAGATAAATCATCATGAATATCTAATATGGGTATTGTATATGATTATCAAGGTCATATGACCTAAACAAGTCAAGAAGAGGGCTAATTGAGCAAAGAAGGGTATAGACAAAAGTGTGAGTATGTGTGTATGAGTTTGGTTTCACTCTTTTTATCCATAATTTTAGTATCTACATCCTCTTCCCATATTATAATCTCCCTCTATTCTAATCTATGAGGGTGGGATGGTCCTAAAAGCACCTTGATTAAATAAAATGGTAGTTAAATTGAGCTTTGCAAAAAGATAATAAAATACTTAAAATGTATATGTTGTGGCCAGCATGTCCCATCTTCAAAATGGGGGAACCCTCTTTTGAAGCTCCATGAATCAGTGTAATGTCCCCACTTTAGCAGTTGACTTACTCAGTTTTAGGCATACGTAGTATTTGTAGTAAGTTAGCAGGACATAGCGGAGGCCAGTTTTGATGATTGGATTTGATACTCCTTGTTGAGAGATTTTTGGTGAGCTCTCACTTGCACCATTCAAAGTCTAATTGCTAGTATATTTTAATGCTTGAAAGTGCTGTAAAAAGTAACATTTAACCCAATTGCAAGATATTAAGTGTTACTTTAAATATTTACTTTATGGGGATGATACCCAAGGGAGACATAAGCAATATTCTAATATATAAACTGTTGCACATCTTTCATCCCACATTGCTCAAGTGAGTTGAGTCACCCCTTGGAGAAAGGATAAAGGGAAGTGTTTATGGCTTCTTTAGGCATGTTGGATAAGAAGAAAAGAATTGTTGCACTTGTAGTTTCTAGGTTACTTGGGCATTTGCAAATGTCTTTCTCATCTATAACACTCTAGACATCAATCCTTGGGATTGGTCTTTGGAGTTTGTGCTTTCAACCTCATACAACCCTACCACTATAACAGCCATGCCACTGTAGCAATTGTGCCACTATAGTAACCATACCACTATAGCAGCCATGCCATTATAGCAGCCATGCCACTGTAGCAGTTGTGTCACTGTAGTAGCTCATCACTATACCAATCAAGTCACTAGAGCATCTCGTAGTAGCCTAGAGATTCCATAGATACAAGCCTACAAAGTTTGTAAAAGTATCCTACAGAGTCTATAGAAGTACTAGACTAGCTTACAGAGTCTGTAGAAGCATCTTGCAGAGTCTATAAAAGCATTGGACTAGCATGTAGAGTCCATAAAAGTAGCTTGCAGAGTTCATAGATGTAGCCTATAGAGTCTGTATAAGTAATAGACTAGCCTGTAGAGTCTGTAGAAGTAGCCTGCAGAGTCTGTAGACGTAGCCTGTAGAGTCTATAGAAGCACTGGACCAGCGTGCAGAGTCTATAGAAATCAGCCTACAGCCTACAAAGTCTATAGAAGTAGCCTACAGAGTCTATAGAAATAGCTACAAAGTCTATATAACCAGCTATATAATCTATAGATTTGGCTATAGAGTCTATAGAAGTATCCTACAGAGTCCACAAAAACTACTACAAAGTCTATAGAACTAGCTGTAGAGTCCATAAAACTAGCTATAGAGTCCATAAAATCAGCTGTAGAGTCCATAAAACTAGCTATAGAGTCTGTAAAACTAGCTATAGAGTCCATAGATCCAGTCTATAGAGTCTATAGAAAACCAGCCTGTAGAGTCTGTAGTTTCGCTGGACGGAGAACAAAATGAATGCACCTTCAGCACTCGCTGGGATATTCACTTGAAATAATGTTCATAAGATCACTGGAGTATTTAGTGAGTTACTACGTGACTAGAATTGTACTTGTTTACTCATTTTTCAATTAATATAAATATAGTGTGTTGGTTATTCTAGTTGTGTGTCTTTATGCTTGCAATTCTATACTTATGTTACATGCATTAGTCTTTGTAAAACAAAAAAAGAATAATACAAGCAAACCATTCTAGAGTCATAAGGAGTTCTTGCTAGGTTAGTTTTGGGTGCAACAGGGGTGCCCATTATAGTGGTATCAGAGCCTATTTTCCTGCCATCTTATGAGGTTTCATGCATCCAACACATCTTCTTGAGGAGAAACTGGACAAACCCAAACTTATAAATCTTTTTAGAGATTGAAGAGGAGGGTGACCCTTTTTTAGCACCAGCTATGGGTGATAGAGAGGGGGAAAGGGGAGAACCTAGCACTAGGATGATGCTCAGTGATCTTGCCAGGGTCAAAGGGAGCTATAGGCTACATTGTAGCAGATGGATCTAGCAATTACACAACATTTGACTAGAGCAAATCAGGGCAATAATGCTAACCAAGGTAATAATGCTAACCAGGTAGGTGGACAAGGTAATGGAGATGCATCAATTAATAGAGGAACCCAGACATATGCTAGAGCATGTTCTTCTACTATAAGACCACTCATGCCATAGTTCCCTCTGAGACAGGATGACCAGAATAATGTTGGTCCTAGATAACAGGAGATATAAGACCAAATATTGGAGGATTGGAAAAATTTTGGACCAGATTTTTAGGGTGAAATGTCCTTTAGGGAGTATATGGATGTTAGACTCAAGCATATTCCCATGAGAGGAAACAGGAAACAAAATTATGAGATGAGGATTAAGTTGGGAAAGTTGTCTATTCCATACTATTATGGTACAAGGAAGACTTCATCGTGAACATGGGTCCAGAAACCAGACACCTATTTCCAGCTTAATCCCATGCCTAAGGAGGATGTGATTAAGTATGTTGCATTGCACTTGGATGGGAGTGCCCATGAGTGGTGGCACTATGGTATGGTCAAACTTGGCCATAACCAGATAGATACCTATGTAGAGTTTACTGAGAGACTCATTGATAGATTTGACACTAAGGACCTAGAATTGCATTTCAAGGAGCTAGCACAACTTAAAAAGTGGGGTTTTGTGGTGGCCTATATCACTGAGTTAAAAAATTTGGTAGTATTGGTGATAGATATATCAGAAAGGAGACTCATTATTATTTTCATGGATGGGCTTTTTGATCCCTTGCAAGGATGGGTAAAGGGACACAACCCCTCTTCACTACAAGAGGATATTAAGAAAATGAGAGACCTAGCATCTTCTTCCTACAAGAGTAAAATTCACACTAAGGACTCTCATTTTAAGAAGGATAAGGAAAGAAAGACATTTTAGAAGGACCCTTAGTAGCCTAAGGGGGAAACTAAAGGGTTGGACAGTGACACCCTCAACGAGCTCAGGAAGAAAAAACTATGTTTTTATTGTAGGGAGCTATGGAATCCTTCCCATAAATGTTTGCTTAAGGTGAAGGCTAAACCAGTGGAGTATTTTTTAGTAGATGAATCACCTTCCAAAGGCAAGGAGAAACATTCAGATTTAGAGTCTAGTCAGGGTGATAGCACTGCTGAGGAGAGTTCGGATGATGAGAAATCTCTTTCTTGATTGATAGGGGTCTAGAAGGCCATTACCTTTAAGGTAAGAGGGATGATTTAGGGGCAGCGTGTGGTTTCATTGATTGACACATGGGAAACACATAACTTTATTGATGCAAAATTGGTGGCCAAGAGAGGCCTTTAGATCAAAGAGCACGTGTGGTTCAGAGTCTTGGTGGCCAATGGCCACAAGTTATTATGCACCTGAAAGATTTCAAATCTTCACATCAGATTAGGGAGAGATTATGAGTTGGTGGATGATTTATATGTATTTGACATGGCTGATTATGATGTCATCTTGGGAATGACATGGATGGTTTCTTTGGTAGAGTTTACCTTCAACTTGGCTAAGTTGGAGATGAGGTTTCAGCATCAGGGCAGGAAGGTGGTGCTTCGAGGTTTACCTGATGGGGGGCTCAGGGTGGTATCATTGAAGAGGATGGAATGATTATTTAGACATGATGATGTAGAGTGGCTAGTTGAATATTTGATCAACATCAGGTTAAAATTTATCATCTAAATGTACAAGAGGTCATTTCTAGGCATGATAAGGTGTTTGGTAGTATTCCACATGGGGCTCCTCCTGAGAGGGGTATAGAGCATATTGTTGAGCTAGAGGAGGGGGCTAAACTAGTCATCATCACCCCTACCACCATCCTAAAAAGCATAAGGATGAGATAGAGAAGTTGATAAAGGAGCTATTGGAGATGGGGTATATTAGGCCAAGCAAAAGCCCCTTTGCTTTAGTAGTTGTTTTGGTAAAGAAGAAGGATGGGAAAATGCATATGTGCATTGATTATAGAGCTCTCAATAAGAAGACAATTAAGAATAGGTACCCCATCCCTAGGATTGACAAGCTAATTGATGAGCTGCATGGAGCACAATATTTCTCTTAGATAGGCTTACGTTCAAGATACCATCAGATCAGAATGCGAGTGGAGGACATAGAAAAAACTACCTTTAGGTGTCACTATAGGCACTTTGAGTTTTTGGTTATGCCATTTGGGCTAACCAACACTCCAACTACCTTACAGAGTTGTATGAATTAGGTGTTTAGAGGATAGTTTCAAAGATTTGTATTGATATTCTTTGATGACATCCTAGTATTCAGTAGGACTTAGGAAGAGCACCTACAACAATTAGAGGAGGTGCTAGTCATTTTGGAGAAGGAATCAATGTATGCCAAGGAATTGAAGTGTGAGTTTGGCATGACAAAGTTGATCTACATTGGCCATATTATCAGTGCTAAGGGAGTTAGAGTGGATCCAGAAAAGATTAAGGTGGTTGTTGATTGGCCTACTCCAACAAGCCTTACACAACTTAAAGGGTTTTTTGGATTATGTGGTTTTTATAGGAGATTTATGAAGAGTTTTTCACAGACTGCAACACCATTAACGGACCTCACCAAGAAGGGTTATTTTTTATGGACAAGGGAAGCAAACCAATGTTTTTAAAATTTCAAGAAGGTGATGTCTTCATGTCTGGTTCTAGTTCTACCCAACTTCACAAAGCCTTTTGAGCTTCATTGTGATGCATCGGGTGATGAGATTGGAGCAGTATTAATGTAGGAGAAGCACCCATTACTTTTAAGAGTAGGAAGCTTTAAGGGGTGGAGAGGAGATATTATATTTATGATCAAGATATGTTGGCCATCATGCAGGCCTTGGCCAAATTCTAATCCTACTTGGTTGGAGAAGTTTGTGATTAAGACGGATCACAACAGCATAAAGTATTTCATGGGCCAATGAGACTTAAATGTCAGGCAGTAGAAGTGGGTCACTAAATTACAGGCTTATAACTTTGACATTGAGTTTATCAAAGGGAAGAAGAATGTAGTAGATGATGCCTTATCCAGAAGACCTCACATTTGTTCTCTTGTAGAGATTTTAAGAGATTGGTAGATTAAGATTATAGCAGAATATGCAGGAGATGCTTGGGATTTGGGATTGATTTCAGGTACTATACAGGATGATCATTATGAGGTGATAGATGGGTTGATCAAATTTTAGGATAGAATTTATTTGATTCTATCATCACACTTAAGAGAGACGATACTGAGGGTGTGTCATGATGCACCTACGACTGGGCATCCAGGGGTCTTTAAGACCTACAGGTAGATTCGAGAGTGGTTCTCATGGAGAGGAATCAAGGATGATGTTTAGAGGCATGTCAAGGAGTGTGTTGTTTGTTAGTAGAATAAGGATGAGCACATGTTTCCTGCTAGTTTACTATAACCCTTACCCATTTTGGACTAGAAATGGGAAAGCATTTCTATGGACTTCATCACTAGCCTACCACGAGTGTAAGGAAGAGATTGCATTTTTGTGGTGGTAGATAGATTGATGAAGTTTTCTCACTTCTTTGCTATCCCTTCTACTTACACAGTAGCTTAGGTGGTAGATTTGTTTTTCAAGGAGGTTTTTAGGTTGCATAGGTTACTGAGATTTATTGTCAGTGACAGGGATAACAAGTTCATGAACACCTTTTAGCAAGAGTTGTTCAGGCTATGTGGTACAAACCTTACACCTAATATGAGCTACCATCCTCAGACAGATGGGCAGACAGAGATAGTAAATAAATGGGTGAAAGGTTATTTGTGGAACTATGTGACTACACAATAGAGAGCCTGGGTTAAGTGGTTACACATGGGGGAGTATTATTACAATACCATGCATCACATGACCATCAAGATGAATCCATTTATGGCATTATACGAGTATGAAGCCCCAAGCTTCATGGATATCATTTTGGGGGACAATAGAGTGTCCAAATCTAAAGACCTATTGAAGGATAGTCAAGATATCCTGAGAGTGCTTAAGGAGAATATACAATAGGCTCAAAATTAGTAGAAGTTGTATGTTGATCAGCATAGGGTAGAGCACAGTTTTGAGGTAGGGGACATGGTGTATTTGAGGCTACAGCCATATAGGCAGTCATCACTCAAGAAGAGTGGATCAAAGAATCTTAAGCCTAGATTTTATAGCCCCTATAGGGTGATTTGAAGAGTGGGCAAAGTTGCCTATGAGCTTGAGCTTCTAGAGGGCAGTCGGGTGCACAATGTATTTCATGTGTCTAGGCTTAAGAAAGCCATTGGTTAGAGTGTAATGCCTTCTGCAAATTTACCCCCTTTGGATGAAGAGGGGAGGCTGGGAGGCTTGTGTTAGTACCCAAGGCTATTTTGGACACCAGAGAGAGGAAACTCAGAAATATGATAGTGAAGGAGTATTTGGTCAGATGGAAAGACTTTATGGAGGAGGATGCTACATGGGAGAGTGAGCAGGTTATTCAGCAAGTTGGGCTGAGATTACTTGAGGACAAGCAATTTCAAGGGGGCAAACTATAATGTCCCCACTTTAACAGTTGACTTACTCAATTTTAGGCATATGTACTATTTTTAGTAAGTTAGCAGGATGTAATGGAGGCTAGTTTTGATGATTGGATTTGATACTCCTCATTGAGAGCTTTTCGGTGAGCTATCACTTGCACCATTCAGAGTCTGATTGCTAGTATATTTCAATGCCTGAAGTTCTATAAAAAGTAACATTTGACCTAATTGCAAGATATTAAGTGTTACTTTAAATATTTACTTTATGGGGATGATACCCAAGGGAGACATAAGAAATATTCTAATATATAAATTGTTGCACATCTTTCATCCCACATTGCTGAAGTGAGTTGAGTCACCCCTTAGAGAAAGGATAAAGGGAAGTGTTTGTGGCTTCTTTAGGCATGTTGGATAAGAAGAAAAGAATTACTACACTTGTAGTTTGTAGGTTACTTGGGCATTTGAGAATGCCCTTCTCATTTGTAGCACTCTAGACATCAATCCTTGGGATTGGTCTTTGGAGTTTGTGCTTTCAACCTCATACAGTCATGCCACTATAGCAGCCACATCACTATAGCAGCCATGCCACTGTAGCAGCTATACCACTGTAATATCTGTGCCACTATAGTAGCCATACCACTATAGCAGTCATGTCATTGTAGCAGCTCATCATTGTAGTAGCCAAGTCATTGGATCATCTCATAACAGCTTAGAGAGTCTGTAGATACAAGCCTACATAGTCTGTAGAAGCAGCCTATAGAGTTCGTAAAAGCACTGGACCAGCCTGCAAAATTTGTAGAAGTAGCATGTAGAGTCTGTAGACACAACCTATAGAGTCCATAGAAGCAGCCTGTAGAGTTTGTAGATGCAACTTGCAGAGTCTGTAGAAGCACTGGACCAGCTTGCAGAGTCCATAGAAGCAACTTGTAGAGTATATAGAAGCAGCCTATAGAGTCTATAGATGTAGCTTACAGAGTTCATAGAAGCACTAGACCAGCCTGTAGAGTCTATAGAAGTAGCCTACAGAGTCTGTAGAAATCAACCTGTAGCCTGCAGAGTCTGTAGAAGAAGTGTGTAGAGTCCATAAAAGTAGCTACAGAGTCCATAGAACCAGTTGCAGAGTCCATAGAAGGAGCCTGCAGAGTCTATAAAAGCCACTATAGAGTCCATAGAACTAGCTACAGAGTCTGTATAACCAACTGTAGAGTTTGTAGAACTAGCTGTAGAGTCCATAGAATCACCTGTAGAGTCCATAAAACTAGCTGCAGAGTTTGTAGAACCAGCTTTAGAGTCTATAGATCTAGTTTACAGAGTCCATAGAAAACCATCCTGTAGAGTTCGTAGTTTCACTAGATGGATAAAAAAATGAATGCACCTTCAGCACTCACTGGGATATTCATTTGAAATAATGTTCATAAGATCACTGGAGTATTTAATGAGTTACCACATGATCAGCATTGTGCTCATTTACTCATTTTGTAATTAATATAAATACAGTGTGTTGGTTATTTCATCTATGTGTATCTATGCTTGCAATTCTATATTTATGTTACATGCATTAGTCTTTGTAAAACAAAAAAAACAATACAAGCAAACCATTCTGAAGTCATAAGGAGTTCCTGCTAGGTTAGTTTTGGGTGCAACAGGGGTGCCCATTACAATCAGATCTCCATGGTTATTTATTTTAATCTTATAAATTTTTTCTAAGCTAGAATCCTAAGAGTAATATGTCACCCTGATTTCCTCAAGCAAAAACAAGCCCTATTTATTTTTAGGACTAAATTAGGCTTGTCCTTTTATTTATTAAGGTGATAGCATTTTAGATCTACCTTTGATGAAAGTTACTATAGTCTCATTCATTTCATGGAGCAATAAACACATCACTCTTCATGGCAAATCAAAATCTTGATTACAGATGAGTAAGCATTAAATGTATAATTTACCCTTTTCATTTCTTACTTAGTCTTTTTTGTGGATTTCATAAGAGAGCCCAAACCAATCAGAAGGCACCACATCACCAAGTATCATAATATCTATTCCCTGTACCTATTAGAGATGTCAGAGCCTAGAATATCCTAGTCCAATAAGAAGGTGCCATGTCACCAAAGTGTTAGAGTAGTAAAGCCCTGGACCTATCAGAGATGCTAGAGTCTAAGAGAACCCAATTAAATTAGAAGGCACCATGTCATCAAAGTGTTTGAGTGACCATTCCTCAGACCTATCAGAAATGTCATAGCTTGGGAGAGACTAGATGAATCATAATGCACCACATAGCTGAGTGTAAGAGCAAACAATCCTTAGACTTATTAGAGATGTTAGATCTTAGTAGAGCTTGACCTAATTAAAAGGCACCATGTGACCAAGTGTCAGATCAACTAGTCCTTAGAGTTTTTATAGATGGCATAGCTTGAGAGAGCCTATCCAAATTAGAAGTCACCATGTTGCCAAGTGTTAGAGTGATAAGTCCCCTAACCTATCAGAGATGTTAGAGCCTAGGAGAGCTCAACTGAATTAAGAGGCACCATGTTGTAAAATAAATTAGATGAATTGACAGCCACCCAAGGCCACAAAAGGGTCAAAATGAATTTTGGATGGCAAAAAAACCAATCAAAAAGTGTCACATGTCCTTAAGTAAAACCTCATCCTTCTTAAGGGTATTTCATATAGTACAGAGCCATGCCTAGGTGCCAACCATTAGTAAGGGGTCCAATGAGTAGATGACACATGGCATAAACTAGGATTTAACCAAGAATCATCTAATCGATTTGAATACATGCCTAACAAGTGATAGGCATTAATGAAATAGAAAGCTAGCCCTAATTGGATAGCTTTAAAACATCCCATCTCCATTACTAAATTTGACTGGTGGTAGAGCATTGTGGGATCTAAATTTAACTCTAGATTTAGAAGTAAAGAGAGGAAATCCAAACATCAACTCAAATTTGAATTCACATCAAGTGAGCCACTAAAAACCATTAATATAGGGGGCTATATGCATGTGTTTATAAAAATTCTAAGGAAAGCCCACTAATGGTTACCACTATATACCTTAGAGAGTAATCCAACTCATAGAGTACCCTTTTGTTTCATGCCTCTTATGATCAAATACTCCCTATTACCACTCTATCCTATTACAATGGTCACATCCTCTTCAAACCCAAAGGTCAAACATAAGTACTAGGATACCACATTCCCAAATGGCTTAACCAAGTTCAAGCACTACATTGAATTATTCAAAAGAGTCAAGAAAGTGCCCAAAGACTCAGGCTCTGACAACAACCAACAAGTAAAGTTTAAGGATACCCTTTGGTCCTACAAGAAATAAAAACTTCATAAATCCACTACCAAGCCAAAGGCATTTCCCTACACTGACTTTTTGAAAACTTCCTTCACACTACCATCTGAGTGCAAGATGTGATCTATGACTAGGTATGTTCTCCTAACTCTTATCACTAGATTACCAATATATATATGAGAATGCTTACAAGGTGTACTAATCCCTTTTAGACTACACCTTCTCTTATGACATGGCATTGACAAAGGTCTGGATGAAAACCTACCAAATATATGATGTCCTGCATAACTAGACTGAGACCTAAATGCTAAATAGGTTATCAAGGATGACATAAATGCATGCATAGTCTTCACCTTTGGGGAGGAGGTTTGGGTAGGACTTATTCTACTAAACTTATTGTTTAGGTCCTAGGACTGTTTACACATCAATTAACTCTAGGTTCCCCTCATTCATATGATCCTCACATACTTCAAATTTATAGATAGAGGAGGACTAATCAACTTCAAATTGGTCACTGCCATCACAGATGCTCGAGCTGGGGGAAATTTATATATGATGAGATACTTTTTGGACATAGTCTATGGGATGTCTCCTTTAAGCCTTTGGATTTTCTTGCATGGTTTCTTGGGGACTCCATGGTCTATGTGGTTTTCTATAAACTATATGGCCACCAATTTCAGAACCACATATAGGACTTGAGAGTACTTCTATTTGGTGGTCTAATAAGTGATTAATGGGGCTCTAGTGCCTTAGTGATCAAAATCAACTCAAGAATCCATCACCACCATTGGGGACTATTGGCTCTATAGAGAGGACACCATAATTTAAATTGTATGTTTCTTTAAAGATCCCCTCTACCTATCATATTTCATCCTAGATCATCTAGTAGAGTAAGAAATTACCTACCAGCTAGTGGAGTGCATATTTGGATTTTTTAAATAATGCCAGAAGAAGGTGTGCCCACCACTCTTGATCACTATCAAATGCCACATATATAGGGCCTTCCTTCCCATATAAAAGATGGTGGTTGGGTAAGGCTCCTTCTCCCTAGTGAGATACAAGCTTTAGAATTGGTACTCTAAGGGGATGATCATAGATCACTTGGCATGGTATTTGACCTACCTCAATATCAACTATGGTCATCAAGTTGAGGATGATGATGAGATATACTTGGATACTATTGATGACCAAGAAGTATTATCCTAAATCATAGTGAATAAGAAGAAGAAAGGAAGTAAGGTGGTAGTTCCATCTGCTCCCCTCCAACTCGTACTCTATTTGCATAATACCCAACATCGACTATTCCTACTATTTATAGGAGGATTTTACAAGGCATCCCACCACATTCTCCTCCTCATTATTAGGTTCTAACTCTACCTCCTTTAGTTACTCCTTATGCCCCAATTCCATCTTTAATTCCTCCATTCACTCCTCATGCCCTGACTTCACCTCCACTTCTTCTAGTTACTCCTCATTCCATGAATCCACCTCTACCTCCTTTGATATATCTAATAGTCTAGCTATGATAGTTAAAAACTCATGTTACTTAGTGGTAGGTAGCTAAGGCATAGCCACCTCAACCACTGATACCTCAACCCTAGGCCACATAGACCGTAAGGTTTGATGTAACTATTAGTTTGATGATGAGCCTAGAGTAAGTCTCCTAAGAGGCCTTGACATAGGTTATATCTATTAAACCTCCCATATTTTCCACTTACCTTCCACCCCTCACTCCCACCACTTTTTAATTCCTAGTCTTGGCACCCACTAGTTTTGTTCCACTCCCACAAGCCCCCTAAGTGGTGTCTCTTCTTTTCCCTATTGCACCCCCTCCATCATTTGCCTAAATACCTTTGGCCTCGATCCTCCAAATCATCCTTACCTCTATGTTCCCCTCTCATCCATCCATTTCATAAATTAGAACCATCTTGGTGCCTTCTTTGGGTTTACCTTTAATCCAAGTATCATCAGGTAATATTCACCAATGAGCATGGATATAACCATTGGGAGTATACCACCAATGGTAGGCACTATCCTAGTTCCCCCTTTAGTTATCCTAGTACCTCCTTTATTAGCTTTAAGTGCTCCACCATTGGCCCCCGTGGTTCCTGCTATTCTAGCTGGTCCTTCCACCATAACATCCAAAGATCACCTATATAAGAGGCTAAAGAACAAGTAGAAGGCAAATCACACTCCAACTCTAGATCAAAGGCCTTCCACTCTAATATGACCTCCTCCATTAGCCTCAATAGTTCCTTTGGCCCTAATATCAACACCTCAACACATTGCTCATTGGCCCCCTTTTTTCATTATCAAAGGCACCATAGGATATATCCTTGAACAACCCATCTATTCCCTACTATTTAATGACCCTTTCCTAGGGGTAATTCCCCCTCAATTGAACTTGACCTAGGAATAGTCACAAACACAAATGTTCCTATGGTCCTCACCTTTTGTTCTTCCACCTTTCACTCCCATGCCTCCTCCATTTCCACTACTTTACTCATTAAACCCTTCCACTTTCTCCATTTCCCTTCTACCTCATCCTCCACCCTTAACCACCATCTTGGCCACCCTTCCTACAACTCATGCAACTTGAGGAATGGTCCCAAGGTCATTGCCTTAGAGATGACTACCTAGGGTGACCCAAATGTACAATAGAGCTTCAACCAGACTTTGGGGAACATAAAGAGGACATTAACACAAAATTTCATCCAAGAAGGGAAACCAGTGATTTACAAAACCCATCAGTATCTATTCACCCTCACTAAGGTGAGGACTTCCACTAGGGAAGAAAGGATGACCAAGGACCTGCTATTTGTTGTCCATCTAACTCATGATATTTCCAAAATTCTCCTCGAGGATATGCAAAGCTAGGTTCATACCTTAGAATCCTAGGTGAAGAGCTCTTTTCCCATCAGACTGATTATGCAGGTCAATGATGCCCTTTTACAAATCTTTTCATGTCTTGGGAAAGTAGTGGATACTCTAGTTGAGACCAATGTGTTTAACAAGTGGACCTAGTATTGCATGGAGAGGATCATAGAGATAGACAAGTATATGAAGCTACAGGTGGTGATTAATAAGGGCATGTTCCTAGAGACAAAACTAATGCCAACATTAGAATTAGGGTTATATCAAATGTACATTGAGAACATGAGAGCTAATATAGAGGAATGGTTGGTCGTGGTTCACATTGAAACTAGACCCTTACAAGAGGGTGAGAATACAATATTGACCTACTTCAAGGAGGTTAATATCTCTATGTTATTACACCTAGATGGAACCCTACTAGACAAAGGATAATTTAGAGTCCACTTGGGTTAATTCTATTAGGTCATGAGGGAGAAGATCACCAAATTAAACTAGGAATGATCCTAGGCATTGCTAGAGTTATCAATATAATCCATAATGAGAACCAACTAGGTCTATAGAGTCTGGGTGTCAATGGAAGCACCTTTGTAGGTCTACCAAAGGCTAGAGACTCAATCAAAGGTGATATTTAGGGAGCCTTTGATGAAACTCACCAATATGGACAAGTATTTATACCTTATGGCAATTGAGTTGGAGGCTAGAGATGCTATATCAAAGTAGTTGGGAGCTAAACCTTCACAGTCAACTCTGCATATCAACTAAGTGGTCCCCCACATACCTTTTATGAATTTTAGGTGATTTTTTTTTTTAATTTTAAATTATGGTATTTATTTTCATGAGTTGCCATCATGGCCTAAGTTGAGATCCTCACACTATTTGGAGGTGAGACCCATCCTCATCTATTAAGGATAAGTCATATTGTAATATAGGGGTTAACCAAAATTTTCTTGAAAGTGTTGTTAGATTATGCTAGGATTTCACCAATTTTTTCCTTCATCTCTCTAGACTATGAAATTAGACAAGATCAATTGTTTTAATAGAACCTACTTTTTTAATTAATACAATTCATGTTTTCTACAAAGGGTTTATTCTGTGTCTCAACTATCTTTTATCTCTATTTCCAAATGCTTATCAATGTTAGATTAATACTTTACTACTTTGTGTGTGCTATGATTATGATGTTCTTAGATATTATAATCATTATGTGAGTTCTCTCATTTACTTTTCATAGAACTGTTAATTTTTATATTGATCTACTATAAACTCCTAGTACTCATATTTAGTGATGACTCATATATGAGGAATACTCCCAATTTCCCTAGAATCTTCCCACTAAGTGTTCTTTAAGGTATAAATTTAGTGAAAATGAGTCTATAGTGGTACAAATGTGGCAAGGTCACTTGGTTTGATGACCAATAGATTGAGTTTATTCTAGACATGGAGACTCTCTTTTCTACCCTACTCTTCCCTCTCCTTTTGTGTTCATTCTAAACATATGAGTTTGGATTGAACAACAGCTAGCACTAGAAGAAAGGCCTAATTCGAATACTTCACGCTTTTCATTTTTTTTGAGTATGTCAAGATTGTGATTTTTGATAATAAGGTGCTAACCATTATTTGATTATAAAGCATCCTAAAGACTAATTCACCTATTATCAGGTCTAGGTCCCATTTACGCTGATTGCTAATTTCTACCCTAAGTTTTTATATAAAACCAAGGATAAACCAACTTAGACCTAACATGATTCCCATTAGTTCATCTCTACAACCCCTTCTAAATTTGTAGCCTAAGATGGCCTAGTTATCTGGCTCTACCATTGGCATCTTGAAAGTTGTCTATGATTTACCTAAGAAACCTGAGAGGTATCTTCCCTATTTTACCCCAAGCATGGGATGAACTACAGAGGGACACATAACTTATTATAAAACTACCTTGAGGCTTATAAATGTAGAACATGAGAAAATCACATGTAGGGTTTTCCATTTCACACTAATGGACTCAACATATGATTAGTTCCTCTACCTTCCTAAAGAATATATCCCAAGTTGAGACCATTTTAACACTACTTTCCTCATCCAATTTGGATAAGTGATAGACCCCAATGTACTGTATGAATAGTTTAATTGTTGTTTAACACACCTATCTTCTAAGAGGGGGGGGTGAATCAGTAGATCTCAAAAACTAGTTTCTTAAAACTTTTAAGATGAATCTTAAACATATGCAAGCTTAAAGAACAAATGAAAGATATCATATGCACAAAATCAAAGCTCATAAAACCAGATTTATACATGGAAACCAAAGGGAAAAAACCATGTTGAGAATGATTCTAGAAGCTACTGTTCTGATTTAGCGTCACAAAATTTGCCCCACTGATTGAATCTCATTGGTTACATTTTAGGATACCAATCCTAAGGAAACACCCATCCCCTCTTTTGAGCACCAACTCATAATGACCTCATTGATCATATATTTAAGGGTGAAAACCCTAAGGAGACACCAATCCCCTAAATAAGCATTAAATTAGCCTCACTAATGGCATTAACCCAATAGTTATGTGGATCTATAACTCCATTTTATGAAAAATAGATTCATAATAGAATTCAGGTCTACTCCTTGTTGCAAGTCTGATATGCAATTGCTTATGCTCTACACAATACTTGTATGTGCATTATTCCTCTTAGTCTCTCTTTCTGTGTCTATATTCTTCTATTTGACACTCTACCTAACTCCCTTTTTTCCCCCTTTTTTGTGTTTAAATATGTCTAATTGACACTCTGCATGATTCTTTTTCTTTGTCTCATTTTTTCTATTTGACACAATATATAGCTCTCATTTTCTATCATTTTCATAAAAAATGCTTAGATGAGTCTCTTAACTTTATACACTCTGCATTCATGGCTTGAATATTCTCATTCCAAGTAAATGAATGTTTATCTTCCTTTCTCTAAGCCTCTTGTAATTCTACCTATATCACTTCAATTACAACATTCACATGATTGGAATGATTCAGTGATTAGCCATTTTATTTCACAGTTATTCAAAAAAATAACTATTAATTTCCTCCAACCTTTGCACTAGATTCTTTTGACTATCTTGATCCATTTAAAACTTTAAATGTTGGCCTTTGATCTCTTCCTTCAGACCACCCTTGAAACTAACTTGCTTCATCAGATCTTCAAATGCTTTCTTATCCAAACTCTCGTATACCATCGGATCTTATTAGATGCATGATCATTAACTAAATTAGTCATTAACCTTTAGCATGTTTGACTTCATCTCACTTACCATGACATTCATGAGATCTTTCACTCTATTAGATATTGCCAAACTTGCTCAGACTTTAATTATGTCTCAATGCCTTTTAGGAGTTCAACATAGCATCCTTTGGCACTAATGAAAGTGCCCTACACTTATTTCAAATTATCATTCAAAGAATTTTTAATGGTCCTTTAGAGCTTCTCAAAATTCCCTTTAGAACCTTTTCAAGATACCCTTTGGCACCTTTATTTTGGACCTTTTACTTTTGGATAACTTTCTTGACAAGATGTCAAGTGCCCTTCAAGAACTTTGAATTTCCCTTCAATTATTCACTCATATCTTTTGGGACTTTTTATTGGGACACATACCCTTTGGAACTTTTGTAAATTTACCCTTCAAAAACTTTGTTTGGGTCACTTACCCTTTGACACTTTTGCAAAGCTCCCTTCAAAAGTTTTGTTCGAGACCCATTTCCCTCAAGACTTTTGTTCAAGATAATTTTTATGACAAAATTCCCTTTGAAAAGACCTAAAAATTCTTTAAATAATTCATCAAAACACTCTTTCTAAAAAAAAATTAGTGAGGCACTTTCTCTAAAAGAAAACTCTTCCTTCAAAAATTTTGTTGCAGCATTTTGTCTGAAAAAGACTTAACCGTTTTTTCGAAAGATATCCCAGTGCACTTTTTACAAGAGAATTCAGTGAGGCACTTTATCTAAAAGAAAACTCTTCCTTTAGAAATTTTGTTGTAGACATTTTATCTGATAAATACTTAACCATTTTTCTCGAAAGAAATCCTAAATTATAAAATTGTCTAAGTGTGGAGACCAAACATTTTCCCAAATCACTCTTTCTGAATAAATATAAATTTGTAAAAATGACTAATTGTTCAAACACTATTCAAATACTTGGGAGCCCTAATTTTCACCTACATAACTTTTTCTTCTCTCATCCATAAGACATGAAACTTGGTCCACCAAGACTAGGCACAAACATGAGTAGTCTAGTGTGATTGATTCCTTTAGATGCTGCCATGTATGCAAATGTTGTTACCAACAACCTATGTACTTATCCATATCCAAAAAAAATTAGAAAGGTATTCATATGACTATTCTTGGAATTCAAGGTACACACACAAATCTATGAGGTCTCAACAACTTGAACATTTAGCTAAACACCTTTGTCATTAATGCATGCGCATACATCTTTTGTCATCAATGACAACCATGCCACAAATATATTTTTGAGACTTTGATCTCAACCATGACTCTTAGACATCCAACAATCTCCCCCTATGTCATTGATGGAAAACACATCCTCTACAAATTAGCACAATCTTTGTTTTGCACCTACATCTTACTCTTTTCTCCCCCTTTGACATTAATGATAAAGTGTGTCTACCAAAAAGTAAACTAGCTCCACCTAAAGAGTGCTTCTTCATGTATTACATTATTCTGATCCTCAGACCTATCAAATAAGAAAAATTTATGAGAAGATCCCCCTTAGGCCATGAAATAATTTCCTAAACTCTTCTTCTTCCAGGAGTTAGTGATGTTACTTTTATACTCTCCTTGGAGACATGTCTAATCAATAGGACCTAGTGATGTGGTGTAGGATCTACCACTCCCAACTACTATCTCAGATATTCAAATTGGTCCTTGGGCAAAGGTTTAGTGAATATGTCTATAATTTGATCTTTTGTTAGAACATATTCCATTGTGACATCTTGATCACCAACCTTATCTCTCAGAAGTGATACTTGATTGATATGTGCTTTGTTATAGAGTGCATCACTAGATTCTTGGATATATTTATTACACTTGAATTGTCACACAAAATGTGAATTGGTCCTTTGAACTCCACTTCAATGTCTTTTAGTGACTACTTCATCCACAACACTTGAGTGCAACATGCCATTGCTATAACATATTTTACTTCTACTATAGATAGTGTAATTGACTCTTATTTTTTATTCAACCATAAAACTAGTTTGTTACCAAGGAAGAATGCACCACTACTAGTAGTGCTATCATCTATGCTTCCTACCCAATCGACATCTATATATGATGTCAAAGTGAAATAATCACTTGAAGGATACCATAAGCCATAGTCTACTGTAATTTTGATATATCTTAAGATTCTCTTTACTACATTTACATTTCTTTCTTTTGGAGCATCTTAGAATCTAGAAACCATGCATACAACCTGCATGACGTCTAGTCTTGTTGCAGTAAGATATAGAAAAATACCAATTATAGACCTATACATTGTATGATTCACTTCAGGAGATTCACCATCTTTTTTCAATTTACATCCAATTATCATGGCAGTGCTAATTGGTATGTTATCCTCCATACCAAATTTCCTGAGCATTTTATTTGCATACTTGGTCTAGGATATGAATTTCCCTTCTTTGGATTATGTAACCTACAGACCAAGAAAAAATGAAATTTATCCTAACATGGATATTTCAAACTCCTTTTGCATTTGATTTGAAAACTATTTGAACATGTTATTGCTGCTACCACCAAAAATGATGTCATCAACATAAACAACTATGATCAACATATATCCATTTTTAGAATTAATATACTAGTTACTGTCTACACATCCTTTGATAAATCCTTATTGTAAATATTGATCCAGACTTGAATATCATGCTTTAGGTGCCTATTTTAGACCATATAGTGCTTTCTTTAGTTTGCACACATAGTCTTCCTCATCTTTTAACTGAAAACATTTAGGTTGTTCAATATAAAGTTCTTCTTCCAAAATTCCATTACAAAAAGCTGATTTACCATCCATATAATAGACTTGGAACTTCTTAAAGACTGAGAATGCTAAAAACATTCTGATGGCTTCCAATCTTGCCACTGGGGCAAATGTCTCTTCAAAGTCTATTCTTTCTACTAGACCATATCCTTTGCAAATAAGTGTAGCTTTGTTTCTCATAACAACACCATCTTCATTGAATTTGTTTTTAAAGACCTTTTTGTGACTATGACATTCTTGTCTGTGGGTCTTAGAACTAGCTACCAAGTTTTGTTCTCTTCTATTTGAATTAGTTCCTCAGCGATGGCCTTTTGCAATTTTCATTTTTGCTAGCCTCAACATAGATTTTGGGCTCAATTTTAGATATTAAAGCAAAACATATCTATTCTTTGCTGATTGTAGCCCTTCTCATTTGGACTCCTTCATTCATGTTGCCAATGATCTACTCCTTAGGATGATCATTTTGAACAAACCTTGAGGGTGCCTTTTCAATCCTCTTTATCTCCTCTTCATTATCTAATATTTCATCCTCAGCTTCTTCTTTCGGTTCCTCAATTTTGATCTCCTTTACAGGTTCAGTTTCTTCCTTGAGGATCTCTTCAAATTTAACATGGATGCTCTCCACTAGCTTATACAGTCTTTTGTTATAGCAGACATAGGATTTTCTATGAGTGGAATAACTAAGGAATATTCCCTCATCACATCTAAACTCAAAACTACCTATTTTTTTCCTTTGAATATAACACTTTCTTCCAAACACTCTGAAGTACTTGACTTCCATGCTTTTCATAGTAGTCTGTGAATTTATTTGAAGTAAATTCACCACCTTTTTTAGATTTGAGGCACTTGATATTTCTACCAATTTCATTTTTAACCATGGTTCTAAAGATCTTAAATTTCTTAAAGGCTTGAGACTTGTTCTTTAAGAAGGTTACCCATGTCATTCTAGTGTAGTCATCTATGAACAACATGAAATAATACACTCCTTTGGAACCTCTTGTCTTGGTTGGTCCACAAAGATCAGTATGCACTATCTATAGAGGCTTTTTAGTTGTATACTATTTAGTTTGAAATGAGACCCTAGTCTATTTATTGAGCTGACATTCTCTACAATTTGTGTTTACAGGATTGGTTATCTTAGGCATGTGTCTTACACACTTGTTTTAACTTACTTTGACTAAATTATCAAGGTTAACATGACCCATCCTTCTGTTCCATAACAAGCTCTCATCGATCTTTCCCATGAGACAATTTGCATCATTTACCTCAATCAAATTATATATGTTACTCTCAGTCCTTTTTCCTTATGCAAAAATTTTTTCTAGACCTTCTTAGTTCACAACCTTCAGTATCAAATATGATTTTATAGCCATTATCACATATTTGACTGACACTCAACAGATTATCTTTTAGCCCTTTAACATAAAGGACATCATGTGTAGGGAGCTTGCCATCAATATGAAAGGTTATTTTGCCTCTGATTTTGACTACACTATTATCTCCTAAACTAACAGTCCCTTCCTTGCATCTGCTCAATTTGGTGAACTTTCTCTTATCACTAGTCATATGCTTTTAGCATCCACTATCTATGACCCATATATTTTGATATTTATCATGTAGTATAGTTTGATCAATCATAGGCTGGTTCTTCTTTTTCCACATCTCCTTTGGCTTCTTGACTGTACTTTTCTTTGTTATGTTACTGACTTGTGAACCTCTATTCACTTTAGGAGTCTCAACCCTTCAACATTGTTAGATTTTGATTTAACAAAAAAAATTCTACAATGCTTTTTTATATGCCCAAAATTATTACAGTTGTAAAATAAAACATCTATATCTAATAGAGGGGCAAATGAATTTCTACTTAAGAAGCTTATCCTTCTTTTAGGTATAACTTTACAATCAATTGCTTTATGGCCAAAATGATTACAACTATATCAATAGCCATAAAATGATGAATATTACTTGGTTATCATTCACCTTTGAGGATATAAAGGAGGTCTCTTGAGCTCTATTTTCTTCATGTTCCTTACTTTTATGTTACTTTTTGTAGCAACAACCTTGGTCTTTGTAGGATCAAAGTCAATATTTTTCTTCTTCTCTTTAGGAATGCAGTTTTTTTCTTTTCTAATTCTTGAATCCACTAATGCCTTGAATTTTTCATATAGATTCTCAGTTGTGATCAACATGGGATTCATACCTTTCTCATACCCAAGACCTAATCTTTCCTTGGAGGTCCTTTGTGAGTTGATCAATTCATCTAGTATGATAGATCCTCCTTTTAGTTTTAGGCCTTTATCAATTTGTTCTTTGGCCTTTTTGAGCTTTTCTCTTAGGTCCATGATTTCTTCTTCCATCTTCAAAAATTCTAAGGACTTTACTTGTAGGTTAGTTTTCACCACATCCTCTATCGTCTTTGTGTCCTCAACTTGGTTCCTCAAGCTCACTATCATCTGATGTGATTCCTCATTTATTTTAGTCAATTTCTCAAAATCCTTTTGATTAAGATTCTTTTTCTTAGAATTTTATTTTCTAAGCTTGTCAATTTATTTTAAAGCACAACTGAGTTTACATTCAAGATTTACTTCTCCTTATTCTCCTTCATATTTATCTAAGTCATCTTCATATTTACATGAAGAAGTTGATTCAAATGTCATGAATATGACTTAATTTTGTTTGACCACAAAAGCACTATCATGCTTATCACTTGAGCTAATGCTATCATCCACCGACTCACTATCTTCTTTTGAATACAACCCCTTTTTGTTCTTAAAGAAGATTTTCTTCTTCTTGGTATAATAGGATTTCTCTTTTTGATTTTTCTCAGCTGAATCAGAGTCATCCTTCTTTCTATGTAGACATTTATCAAAAAAGTGACCTATCTTTCCATAATTAAAGCATTTGAAGGGTATATTACCTTTGTATTTACCTGAGCCCTTATTCAAAGTTTTGGTGAAATTGGTATCTACATCATCAACCTCCTTAGAATTAAAATTAGGAGCTTCTTCTTTTTATGCCTACTTATAAACCTTGAAAGCAACTTCTCTCTTGGATGAGTTTGCATCTCCTAACCTCATCTCATACGTAGTGAAGGTTCCATGTAGCTCATCTACTATGAGCTTGTTTAGATCTCTTGCTTCTTCAATGGCAGAGATTTTAGAATCATACTTTGATTTTAGAGATCTTTAAACCTTTTTGACAATGACTGATTCTTCCAATGTCTCTCCAAGTCCTCTAATTGCATTTATAATCTCATCTACCCTAAGGAAATAGTCTATAATATTCTCATCCTCATTCATCTTGAGGCTCTCAACTATCCCTTATGAGTTTGGAGCTTGGCTTGTTTGACTCTGTCATCTCCTTCATAGATGCTCTTTAATTTGACCCATATGTCCTTTGCACTTTGATAGTTCATGACTTTGACAAACTCATTATTTGACAATCCACAAAGAATAAAATTATTTGCTTTGGCATTGTTTTCATATGCCTTCTTCACTGCCTAGTTAGTAGGAGAAAAAATAGGGTGTGTGTATCCATTCTCAATAGACATTAGACATGAAACCCTAAGGAGGTCAAGTATTCTTTGATCCTTATGCTCCAAAAGGCATATTTAGACCCATCAAACAAAGGTGCCTTGTTTGATGAAGTTACTTCATGATTGGCCATTTTGTTTATAGACTCCAAGATCTACCTAAGTTAGTTAATCTTCTCTTTAGGAACCCTAAGCTCTGATACCAATTATTGAACACAACTATCTACTGAGAGGGGGGGTGAATCAGTAGATCTCAAAAATTAGTTTCTTAAAACTTTTAAGATGAATCTTAAACATATGTAAGCTTAAAGAACAAATGAAAGATATCACATGCATAAAATCAAAGCTCATAACACCATATTTATATGTGGAAACCCATAGGAAAAAAACCATGGTGAGAATGCTGATAGAAATTATTATTCTAATCTAGCCTCATAAAATTTGTCTTACTGACTTAACCTCACTGGTTACATTCTAGGACACCAATCCTAAGGAGGCACCCATTCCTTATTCTGAGCACCAACTCATAATGACCTCATTGGTCATATATTTAAGGGATACAAGCCTAAAGAGACACCAATCCCCTACTTGAGCACCAAATTAGCCTCATTGATGGAATCAACCAAACATTTGTGTGGAACTACAACATCATCTAATGAAAAGTAGATTCAAAATAGAATCTGGGTCTGTTCATTGTTGCATGTCTAATTTGCAACTGCTTATGCTCTACATAATACTTATATGTGCATTCTTCCTCTCAATCTCTCTTTTTATGTCTAGATTCTTCTATTTGACTCTCTGCCTAACTCCCTTTCTAACCCCTTTTTCTATTTATAAATATGTCTAATTGACACTCTGCATAATTCTTTTTTTGTGTCTCAGTTTTTCTATTTGAAATAATAGTTGGCTCTCATTTTCAATCATTTTCATAAAAATATTCTTAGATGAGTCTCTTAACTTTATACACTCTACACTTGTGGCTTGACTCTTCTCATTCCAAGCAAATGACTGTTTGTCTTCCTTTCTTTGAGCCTCTTATAATTCTACCTGTGTCACTTTAATTACAACATTCACAAGATTGGAATGATTATATGATTATCCATTTTATTTCATAGTTCTTTAAAAAATTGACTATTGATTTCCTCTAGCATTTGTGCTATATTCTTTTGACTAGCCATTTGTATTTAAAACTTATAATTTTGGCCTTTGATCTCCTCCTTTGCACCACCCTTAAAACTAACTTGCTTCATTAAATCTTCAAATTCTTTCCCATCCAAGTTCCCACATATCATATGATCTTAGTAGATGCATGATCCTTAAATAAATTAGTCATTAACCTTTGACATGTTTGACTTCATCTCTCTTACCTTGACATTCATGAGAGCTATCACTCTATTAGATCTTGCCAAACTTCCTGAAACTTTAATTACATCTCTATGCCTTTCAGGACTTCAACGTAACATCCTTCAGCACTAATGAAATTTCCTTACACTTCTTTAGAATTATCCTTTAGAGTCTTTGTAATGGTCCTTTAGATCTTCTCAAAGTTCCCATTAGAACCTTTTCAAGATATCCTTTGGCACTTTTGTTTCAAACCTTTTACTTCTAGATAATTTTCTCGACTAGATGTCAAGTGCCCTTCAGGAAATTTGAATTTCCCTTCAATTCTTCACTCATATCTTTTGAGACTTTTGATTGGGACGCATACCATTTAGAATTTGTGCAAATTTACCCTTAAGAAAATTTGATTGGGTCACTTTCCCTTTGACACTTTTGCAAATCTCCCTTTGGAACTTTTGTTTAGGACCCATTTCCTTCAGGACTTTTATTCGGGATAGTTTTTCCAACAAAATTCCCTTGGAAAAGACTTAAACAAGTTCCTAAAATAATTTTCCAAATCACTCTTTCCAAAAGAAATTGGTGAGGTACTTTCTTTGAAAGAAAACTCTTCCTTCAAAAATTTTGTTGTGGACATTTTGTCCAACAAAGAATTAACCATTTTTTTGAAAGATATCCCAATGCACTTTTTCTAAAATAAATTGGCGAGGAACTTTCTCCAAAATAAAAATATTCCTTCAAAATTTTTGTTTTAGATATTTTGTCTAACAAAGACGTAACCATTTTTATCGAAAGAAATCTCAAATTGCAAAATTGACTAAGTGTGAAGACCAAACATTTTCTCGAAGCACTCTTTCCAAACAAATGCAAATTTGTAAAAATGACCAATTGTTCAAACACTATTCAAATTCCTGGGAGCCCTACTTTGCACCTACATAAAATTTTATTATCTCATCGTTAAGACATGAAACTTGGTCCACCAAGACTAGGCACAAACATCAGTAGCCTAGTGTGATTGTTTCCTTTAGATGCTACCAATGTATGCAAATTTTTTCACCAAAAACCTATGTACTCAACCATATCCAAATAAAATTATAAAGACATTCATATGAATGTTATTGGAATTCAAGGTACACACACAACTCCATGAGGTCTTGAAAACTTGACCATTCATCTCAACACCTTTGTCATTAATCCATGTGCATACGTCTTTTATCATCAATGACAACCATGACACAAATCTCTTCTTGAGACTCTAATCTCAACCATGACTCTCAGATTACCAAAAATCTCCCCCTTTGTCATTGATGTCAAAACCATCCTCTACAAAGTAGCACAATCTTTGTTTTACACCTATGCCTTACTCTTTTCTCCCCATTCGACATTAATGACAAAACATCTCTACCAAAAATTCAACTAACTCCACCTAAATTGTACTTATTTAGGTATTACATTATTTCAATCCTTAGACCTATTAGATAAGAATAATTTATGAGAAGATCCCCCTTATGCCATGAAAGAATTACCTAAACTCTTCTTCTTCCAAGAGTTAGTGATGTTACTTATATACTCCCCCTGGAGACATGTCTATTCACTAGGAACTAGTGATGTGGTATAGGACCTACCACTTCCAACCGCTATCTCAAATATTCAAATTGGTCCTTAGGTAAAGGTTTAGTTAATATGTCTATAATTTAATCTTTTTTTGGAATATAGTTTATTGTGACCTCTTGATCACCAACCTTCTCTCTTAGAAAGTGATACTTGATTGATATGTGCTTTGTTCTGGAGTGCATCACCAAATTATTGGATATATTTATAACACTTGAATTGTCACACAAAATGTGAATTAGTCCTTTGAACTCCAATTTAATGTCTTTTAGTGACTGATTCATCCACAACACTTGAGTGCAACATGCCACTACTGCAACATATTCTGCTTCTACTATAGATAGTGTAATTGACTCTTATTTTTTACTCAACCATGAAACAAGTCTGTTACTAAGGAAAAATGCACCACCACTAGTACTTCTTCTATCATCTATGTTTCCTACCCAATCAACATCTATATATTTTGTCAAATTGAAATCATCACTTAAAGGATACCATAAGCCATAGTCTACTATTCTTTTGATATATCTTAAGATTCTCTTTATTAAATTTACATGTGTTTCTTTTGGAGCAGTTTGGAATCTATCAACCATGCATATAGCCTACATAATGTCTGGTCTTGTTGTAGTAAGATATAAAAAACTACAAATGATAGACCTATAAATTGTATGATTCAATTTAGGAGATTCATCATCTTTGCTCAATTTACATCTAATTATCATGGGAGTGATAACTAGTCTGATGTCATCCATACCAAATTTCTTGAGCATCTCCTTCACATACTTGGTCTAGGATGTGAATATCCCTTCTTTGGATTGTGTAACCTATAGACCAATAAAAAATGAAAGTTATCCCATCATGGACATTTCAAACTCCCTTTGCATTTGATTTGCAAACTCTTTGCACATATTGTTGCTACTGCCACCAAAAATGATGTCATCAACATAGATAACTATGATCAACATATGCCCATTTTTAGACTTAACATACAAGTTACTATCTACACATCCTTTGATAAATCCTTATTGTTATAAATATTGATCCATCCTTGAATACCATGCTCTAGGTTATTATTTTAGACCATATAGTGCTTTCTTTATTCTGTACACATAGTCTTCCTCATTTGTCAATTGAAAACCTTTCGGGTTGTTCGATATAGACTTATTATTCCAAGGTTCCATTTAGGAAATCTGACTTAACATCCATCTGATAGACTTTGAACTTATTAAAGACTGAGAATGCTAAAAACATTCTAATGGTTTTCAATCCTGCCACTGGGGCAAATGTCTCCTCAAAGTCTAATCCTTTTACTTGACCATATCCTTTGTAAACAAGTCTAGCTTTGATTCTCACAATAGCTCCATCTTCATTGAATTTCTTTTTATAGACCCATTTTATGCCTATGACATTCTTATCTATGGGTCTTGGAATTAGCTACCAAGTTTTATTATTTTCTATTTGACTTAGTTCTTTATTAATAGCCTTTTGCCAATTCTCATTTTTACTAGCCTCATCATAGCTTTTGGGCTCAATTTTAGATAGTAAAGAAAAATTATCTATTATTTGCTCATTTCAACCCTTCTCCTCATTTGGACTCCTTCATTCATGTTGCCAATGATTTTATCCTTATAATGATCCTTTTGAATAAACCTTGAGGGTGCCTTTTCAATCCTTTTTATCTCCTCTTCATTATCTAATATTTCATCCTTAGCTTCTTTTAGTTCCTTAATTCTTATCTCTTTTACAGGTTCAGTTTCTTCCTTGAGGATCTCTTTGACTTTAACATGGATTCTCTCCACTATCTTATGTAGTATTTTGTTATAGCAGACATAGGCTTGGATATGAGTGAAATAACCAAGGAATATTCCCTCATCACATCTTGACTCAAAAATGCCTAGTTTTTTCTTTCCTTTGAATGTAGAATTTACTTCTAAAAACTCTAAAGTACTTGACTAAAGTAGGCTTCCCATACCACAGTTCATATGGAGTCTTGTCACTGTTCACTCTCAATTGAACTTTGGTCAAGATGTATACTTCTATCTAGACTACTTCTCTCCTATAACCATATGACAAGTTGGATTCTTTCAACATTATTCTAGCCATCTCCTTGATAGTCTTGTTCTTCCTCTCAACAACTCCATTTTGCTATGGAGTTATTGCAACAGAGTAGTATCTCTTAATTCCATGCTTTTCATAGTAGTCTATGAATTCATTTGAAATAAATTCACCACATTTGTCAAATTTGAGGCACTTGATCTTTTTACCATTTTTATTTTTAACCATGGCTCTAAAGATCTTGAATCTCTCAAAGGCTTGAAACTTGTCCTTTAGGAAGGTTACCCATGTCATTCTAGTGTAGTCATCTACGAACAACATGAAATAATACACTCCTTTGGAACATCTTGTCTTGGCTGGTCCACAAAGATCAATATGAACTATCTATAGAGGCTTTACAGTTTCATACTCTTTAGTTTGAAACAAGACCCTAGTCTATTTATCTAGCTAACATTATCTACAATTTATGTCTACAGTCTTGGTTATCTTAAGCATGTGTCTTACACACTTGTTAGAACTTACTTTGACTAAATTGTCAAAGTTAACATAACCCATCCTTATGTGCCATAACAAGCTCTCATCAATATTTCCCATGAGGAAATTTGTATCATTTACCTCAATCAAATTATATATGTTACTCTCAGTTCTTTTTCCTTGTGTAATAATGTTTCTAGACCTTTTTAGTTCACAACTTTCAGACTCAAATATGACTTTATAGCCATTGTCACACATCTGACTGACACTCAATAGATTATGTCTTAGCCCTTTAACATAAAGGACATAATGTGTAGGGAGATTTCCATCAATATGCAAGGTTCCTTTACTTTTGATTTTGACTGCAATATTGTCTCCCAAACTGATAGTCCCTTCCTTGTATCTGCTCAATTTGGTGAACTTGCTCTTATCACTAGTCATATGCTTTGAACATCCACTACCTATGACCCATAGATTTTTATCTTTAGCATGTAGTGCAGTTTGAGCAATCATAGACTAATTATTACTTTTTTACATCTCCTTTGGCTTCTTGACTATACTTTTCTTTATTATTTCACTAACTTGTGAGCCTCTGTTCACTTTAGGAGTCTCAACCCTTTCAACATTATTAGATTTTGATTTAATAGGATTTGTTTTGCAATGCTTTGCAATATGCCCAAAATGATTATAGTTGTAGCATAAAACACACACACACACACACACACACACACACACACACACACACACACACACATATATATATATATATATATATATATATATATATATATATATATATATAATAGAGGGACAAATGAATTTATACTTAAAAAGCTTATCCTTCTTTTAGGTACAACTTTACAATCAATTGCTCTATGGCCAAAATGATTACAACTATAAACGTAACAATAAAATGATGAAAAATACCTAGTTATCATTCTCCTTTGAGGATATAAAGGAGGTCTCTTGAGCTCTATTTTCTTCATGTTCTTTTTTTTTATGTTACTTTTTATAGCAACAACCTTGGTCTTAGTAGAAATAGAGTCATTATTTTTCTTATTCTCTTCAGGAATGTAGTTTTTTATTTTCTGATTCCTGACTTTATTGATGCCTTGAAATGTTATATAGATTCTTAGTTGTGCTCAACATGAGACTCTTTCCTTTCTCATCACCAAGACCTAATCTTTCCTTAGAGGGCCTTTGTAAGCTGATCAATTCATCTAGTATGATAGATCCTCCTTTCAGTTTCAAGCCTTTATCAATCTATTCTTTGGCCTTTTTGAGATTTTCTCTTAGGTCCATGATTTATTCTTCCATCTTTGAGAATTATAAGGATTTCACTTGTAGGTTAATTTTGACAACATCCTCTATCCTCTTTGCCTTCTCAACTTGGGTTTTCTAGCTCACCATCATCTGATCTGATTCCTCATTTCTTTTAGTCAATTTATCAAACTCCTTTTAACTAAGCTTTTTTTGTTTAGATTTTTTTTCTAAGCTTGTCAATTTATTTTAAATCACATATGAGTTTGAATTCAATATTTAATTCTCCTTCTTGTCCTTCATCTTCATCTAAGTTCTCTTCATCTTCGCATAAAGAAGTTGATTCAAAATTCATAAATAGGACTTCATTTTGTTTGGCCACAAAAGCACTATCATGCTCATCATTTGATCTACTACTGTCATCCATCGAGTCACTATCTTCTTTTGAATACATCCCTTTTTTATTCTTAAAGAAGTTTGTCTTCTTCTTGGGATAATAGGATTTCTCTTTTTGATTTTTCTCAGCTGAATTAGAGTCACCCTTATTTTTGTGTGGACATTTAGCAGTAAAGTGGCTTATCTTTCCATAATTAAAGCATTTGAAGGGTAACTTACCTTTGTATTTCCCTGAGCCCTTCTTCAAATTTTTGATGAAATTGGTCTTTATATCATCTACCTCCTCAGATTCAAAATTAGGAGACTCTTCTTCTTTTGCTTGCTTAGAAACCTTGAAAGCAACTTCTCTCTTGGATGAGTCTACATCTCCTAGCCTCATCTCATATGTAGTGAAGGTTCCATATATCTCATCTACTGTGAGCTTATTCAAATCTCTTGCTTCTTCAATGGTAGAGATTTTATAATCATACTTTGATGTTAGAGATCTTACAACATTTTTAATAATGATTGATTCTTCCATTGTCTCTTTGAGTCCTCTAATTGCATTTACAATCTCATCTACCATGAGGAAGTAGTTTACAATATTCTCATCCTCATTCATCTTGAGGCTCTCAAACTGACCTTTATGAGTTTGGAGCTTGGCTTGTTTGACTCTATCATCTCCTTCATAGATGTTTGTCAATTTGACCCATATGTACTTTGCACTTTGATAGTGCATGACTTTGACAAAATCATTATTTACCAATCCATAAAGAATAACATTCTTTGATTTGGAATTGTTTTCACATGCCTTATTTTATACCTAATAAGTAGGAGAAATATCAGGGGGCGTGTATCCATTTTCAATGGACATCTAGACATGAAACCCCAAAGATGTCAAGTACACTTCCATCTTTATGCTCTAAAAGGCATAATTAGACCCATTAAATAAAGGTGCCTTATTTGATGAAGTTCCTTCATGACTGACCATTTTGTGTTTAGACTCTAAGATCTATCTGAATTAATTAAGATTCTCTATAGGAACCGTAGGCTTTGATACCAATTGTTAAACAAACCTATCTACTAAGAAGGGCGGCTAAATTAGTAGATCTCAAAAACTAGTTTCTTATAAATTTTAAGATGAATTTTAAACATATGCAAGATTAAAGAACAAATGAAAGATATCACATGCACAAAATCAAAGATCATAACACTAGATTTATACGTGAAAACCCAAAGGGAAAAAACCATGGTGAGAATGCTGTTATAAGCTACTGTTCTAATCTAGTCTCACAAAATTTGTCTCACTGACTGAACCTCTCTGGTTACATTTTAGGACACCAATCCTAAGGAGACACCCATCCCCTATTCTAAACACCAATTCATAATGACCTTATTGATCATATATTTAAGGGTAAAAACCCTAAGGAGACACTAATCCCCTAATTGAGTACCAACTCAACCTTAATGATCTACAACTTCTAGTTATGTTCCTCATTGCATGTCTGATCTACAACTTCTAGAATCTAGTTATGTTCCTCATTACATGTCTGATCTACAACTTCTCATGCTCTACACAATACTTATATGTGCATTCTTCTTCTCAATCTCTCTTTTTGTGTCTAGATTCTTCTATTTGACACTTTGCCTAACTCCCTTTTGGCCCCTTTTCTGTGTCTAAATATATCTAATTGACACTCTACATAATTATTTTTCTATTTCTCATTTTTTATATTTGACACAATATTTGTCTCTCATTTTTTATCATTTTCATAAAAAAATGTTTAGATGAGTTTCTTAACTTTATACACTCTGCACTCATGGCTTGACTCTTCTCTTTCCAAGCAAATGAATGTTTGTCTTCCTTTATCTAAGCCTCTTGGAATTCTACCTATGTCACTTCAATCACAACATTGAAAAGATTGGAATGATTTTATGATTAGCCATTTTATTTCATAGTTCTTCAAAAAACTGACGTTTGATTTCCTCCAACCTTCACACTAGATTTTTGTGACTAGCTATTTGCATTTAAAACTTTAAATGTTGGCCTTTGATCTCCTCCTTTGCACCACCCTTGAAACTAACTTGCTTCATCAGATCTTGGAATGTTTTCCTATCCAAGCTCTCATATACCATCCAATCTTAGTAGATGCAAGATCCTTAACTAAGTTAGTCATTAACCTTTTGCATGTTTGACTTCATCTTTCTTATTGTGACATTCATGAGAGACTTTGCTCTATTATATCTTGCCAAACTTGCTCAGACTTTAACTACATCTCTATGACTTTGAGAAGTTTAGCGTAACATCCTTCAAAACTAATAAAAGTGCCTTACATTTATTTTGAATTATCCTTTATAGACTTTGTAATATTCCTTCAGAGCTTCTCAAAGTGCCCTTTGGAACCTTTGTAAGATACCCTTTGGCACCTTTATTTTAGACCTTTTACTTTTGGATAATTTTCTTGATGATATGTCAGGTGCCTTTCAATAACTTTGAATTGCCCTTAAATTCTTCACTCATATCTTTTGGGACTTTTTATTGAGACACATACCCTTCAGAACTTATGCAAATGTACCCTTCAAAAACTTTGTTTGGGTCACTTACCCTTTAACACTTTTGCAAAGCTCCCATCAGAACTTTTGTTCATGATCTATTTCCTTTGGGACTTTTGTTTATGATATTTTTTTTGACAAAATGCCCTTTGAAAATACTTAAACAAATTCTAGAAATAATTCTCCAAATCACTCTTTTCGAGATAAATTGGTAAGGCACTTTCTCTGAAAGAAAACTCTTCCTTCAAAATTTTTTTTTTAGATATTTTGTCCAATAAAGAATTAACCATTTTTTTGAAAGATATCCCAATTCACTTTTTTTGAAAGAATTTGGAGAGGCACTTTCTTTCAAAGAAAAATCTTCCTTCAAAAATTTTGTTGCAGACATTTTGTTCGATAAAGACTTAGTAATTTTTCCTGAAAGAAATCCTAAATTACAAAATTGACTAAGTGTTAATACCAAACAATTTCTCTAAGCACTCTTTTTGAAAAAATGCAAATTTGTAAAAATGACTAATTGTTCAAACACTGTTCAAATGCCTGAGAGCCCTAATTTGCACCTACATAACTATTGCTTCTCTCATCCGCAAGACATGAAACTTGGTCCACCAAGACTAGGCACAAACCTGAATATCCTAGTGTGATTATTTCATTTAGATGCTACCATGTATGTAAATGATGTCACCAACAACTTGTGTACTTAGCCATATCCAAAAAAAATTAGAAAGACATTCATATGACTATTTTTAGAATTCAAGGTATACACACAACTCCATGAGGTCTTGACAACTTGACCATTCAGCTCAACACCTTGTCATTACTACATACACATACATCATTTTTCATCAATTAAAACCATGCCACAAATATATTCTTAAGACTCTAATCTCTACCATGACTCTAAGATTGCCAATATTTGTATTAAAAGGGAGATTAAGGAGACTATTAAGAACTTTGATGCTAGGATTCATAAGATATATAGTCAGGTCACTATGATTTATCAACCTAACCCTCAACTAGCACTTGAAATGTATAAAAATGCACTAGACCCTTGGATAGCCATGTTCTTAAGGAGGGACGTAGCCATAGTAGACCTATCTTCAGCTTATGTAATGGCCATCAAAGTAGATAGGTAATTGAACCCTCAAGGCCACATGATGACCCTCACTCCTAGTGTGTTACCACATATGTCAGTGTTGAACTTCTTGCCCAATGTTAATCAAAATTCCCCAATGCTTCAGTTGCTCCCTATAACACATCAAATACCACTAGGTCATCCCACTTAAAACCAAAAATTGGGTTTTCTTAACCCATAGAGCCATGAACTGGCCCTCCAAACTCAACATTAGGTAATGTTGGCTACAACTAACAATACCCAAACCACACCTCAAGAGTCAACCAAGAGTGAGTTAAATTCCATTCAATGGATGGTACAAAAACTCAATAATGACTTCCTAGGGATACAAAGGTAGGTGAGTAACTCTATACATATATTTCCAACATAAAATTCACATATCAAAGACCAAAAAAAATTATAACCATCCTCACAACCCCTTAGAGCCTTTACCGAATAGGTTACCTAAGATGAATATCTTTGAGATAGCCTTGCATAACTAGTATCGAGTGTATAACATGATATTATATGGGGAATTGTACTTCATGTAGTGAAGTTATACTTTTTAAATATTCCAAAATGAAATGGAATAATATGAGGTGGTACCCAATCATTTTGAATCCTCCAACTTGAGTAAAGTCCCAAGCACTGCTATGGTGTTAGAGACCATGGATTTATCTAACCAAGAAGAAAATGAGCTAGAGGAGGGTGTTAATGAGGTACAAGTGTTTTAGAAATTCTAGTGGAAAAACAATGCCCTTAGTAATAGGTAGAAATAACCACCCCAAACTACCTTGACCCCTCTAATAATGGTACAAACCTACTAGGAAAAAACATTAAGAATGATCCCCCACCTCTAAGACCTTAAGAACCTAATGCACATGTGAAATACCCACTAGTAAAAAGTAAATGAGGTTATAATATAGTGGAAGATATGAAAAAGATCAAGGCCAAGATTACCCTTCATGAGCTTTCTCAAATTATAGAGGAATGAAATCTCCTCATAAAATACTTATCTCAAAATTTGACCCCACAGGCCCAACCAAAACCAAGAGCAATAGACACCAATATGCTCATTCAAAAAAACAAGATGGAGGTGCTCCCTTTCCTCTTAACCATCTAGTTGTTTAGAAAGAATATACATAACTGCTTAGTAGATTCTAGAGCCTCAACCAATGTGATGCTAGTAGGCATATGTGATAAACTCAGGTTGGCCCCCATAAATTCAAATAAGGTAGTGGTCCAAATACACAAGTCAAAAGTAAAAGTGATAGGTGAATTAATAAATGTCCACATCCATTTTGATTCTAAGCCTAGATTCAACACTTCCTAAACATTCAAGTAGTGGAGATTATCAAAGCCAATGGAATGCTCCTCAATAGGGATTGGTCTAAAATCCTAAATGGGTTTGTGGCCACCTAATTCTATTATATGTGGTTGTCATGGAGAGGGGTAGCGAATTAAATAGAGGTAGATAGAGATACCCATATGAAACACATGATAACTAAGTACAATGCCATTTATGAGAAGTTAAACCTAGTTTCTTTAGACCTAGGTATTTACACACTGAGCACAAATCTTCCCAAAGATCAAAATAGTCACAACCCAAACCTGTTGGGCCTATGGTCTCTTTATATAGATAGAACTCATCATAAACAAGGTAGTGGGGCCAATGTTTTTATTATAGATCCCCTAGGTAAAAAAAATCTAATGTCATATAAGTTGTAGCTTCCTTGCATAAATAACTTGGTAGAGTATGAATCTCTAATCATGGGGTTGTGACTTACATTAAATATATAATTCAAAACAATTGAGAGTATTTAGTGATGATGATCTGGTGGTCAACCAAATCAAGACTAAATTTCAATGCAAGCTATCATTCCTTAGGAGGTATAATCATAAGGATTGGGACCTAATCAAGTTGTTTGACACATTTAATATCATGCCCATACCTAGGAGGAAAACCAAGTATTAAATTCACTAACATCTATGGTACCAAACCTAATTCCCTTTGATGACATTGAGTTATAAGAGTTCTCTATGAAACTCATCTCATGCCTCTCTGTCCTAGATAACATGAAAAACTTTAAGGTCTTCAAATATGAACAATAGATCATCCAATTCCTTAGTAATAAGGGAATATTTTAGGCTCAAGTTATAGATGAGAAAGAAAAATATAACCTTGAGAATTAGTTGGATAAAGTTTAGATCCTAAATATTCATGGGAATTGGATCCTAAAAGGGATGATCTCATTAGAGAGAGCATTTAATGCATTAGAGCCAACTTTCCCAGTGAAAAGACACAAGTATGAGGATTTAAAGTGGACAATCACCAACCTTGATCTTAAAAAAATCCCTAGATGGTTAATGTGGGCCTTGATTAGATAGACCATGAATTGGAATAGTTACGAAGGTTACTGCTGAGATATAAGGATGTGATTGTCTAGGCCTATGGAGACATTAAGATCTTCAAACTAAGAGTAATAACTCACACTATCCTCATAAAACCCAACCAAAAACCATTTAGGTATAGATAGAGGCTGGTAAACTTGATCATGGAGCCCTTGATACGCAAGGAAGTTCCTAAGTTGCTTATGATAGGGATAATTTTCCTAGTCCACAACTCCACTTGGGTGGCCAAACTAGTCTTAATGTGAAATAGTAAGGGAGAAATATGCCTTTGCATGGATTTATAAAACTTGAACTGAGCCTTAGATAAAGACAATTACCCATTGAGCTCCCTTAATGAGGTGATCCAAATGGTGAGTGGAACTCAAATGATATCCTTTTTGGATGGCTTATCAGGATATAACTAGGTCCTGGTCAACCATGAAGATAGAACTAAGACTATTTTCACCACTAAATGGGACACATATGCTTATAAATGAATACCCTTCAGGTTGATCAACACTGGTGCTACTTTCCAAAGGTAAATTGACTTCAATTTTAAAGGATTGATAGATAAATGTATAATAATCTATATGGATGTCCTAACTATGTTTTCAAAATACATGTCAAATCATGTGCACCACTTAGAAAGGGTATTTTAATGATGTAGAAGGTATGGAATTTACCTAAACAAAAATAAGAACATGTTCAATGTCACCAAAGGTAAAATTCTTGGTCACATTATCATAAAATAAGGTATTGCTATCAACCCCTAAAGGGTGAATGTAATCTCTAAACTCCCTTTACCTAATAGTAAGAAGGAACTAAAGTCCTTATTTTAGAAAATAAACTTTGTGTGTAAATTTATTTCTAAATTTTCTGAAATTATAAGGCCCTTGAATGCAATGTTGAAATGAGATGCAAGGTATAATGACATAAAAAATCAAAGAAGGATTTTCAAGATATTAAAGACACTATTATGCAATCCCTAATCCTCATCATCTTAGACTATACATAGGATTTCTATATATATCTCTTTACTTTAGAGAATACCATTACTACTTGCCTCACCTAAATATTAGAGGGAGAAGAGAACTACATTGATTTTATGAGCATTAACCTTAATAACATCAAGCTCATACATTCTACTCTAGATATGCATGCCTATGACCTAGTCAAGGCAGTGAAGAAATTCAAACATTACATCCTCCAAAACAAAGTACACACTATTGTACCAAACATCATTATAAAAAAAATGTTGGTGTAGAATGATTTGGGTAAAAGAAGAGGTTGATGGATGATAAATCTACAAGAATATAACTTGGAAATAAATCCAACCAAAGTAGTTATAGGATAAGGCCTTACTCAACTAATAATGGAGATATACCTGAAGATTACAGTACACCAAGTGGACCAAAAAAGGGTACTAAAATCAGACTGGTATGCCTTGGTCATGCAATTTATATGCTAAGGAAGCACACCTGTAAGACTTAATCACATATAGAGGAGGGCCCTCCAGTTGAAGGTTGCATAATATATGCTAAAGAAGGGGGTTATATTTAGAAGGAACCATAAAGGAATATATCTTCAATGTGTATCATAAGAAGAGGCCAAAGAGTTAATGGAATGTTTCCATGAAATATTGGGAGCCAACCACCTAATATCAAATGCCATTGCCCACAAATTTCTTTGGGCAAGCTACTACAGGCCCACACTATTCAAAGATATTCACACCTATGTTTGCTTCTGCCATTAATGCCAAACCTTTGATAAGAGAGAAACACATACAATAATGCCACTATATCCCATTGTGGAGTCTACACCATTTACATAATGGGGGATAGATTTTTTGGGGGTTATCAACCCTAATTCCTAATCTGGCCATAACTTCATTCTTACAAGCATAGACTATTACACTAGATGGTCTAAGGTAGCTATAAATAAAATAAGCACCATTACTAAAGTCATAAAGTTCCTTGAAATCACCATAACTACCCATTTTAGGGTCCTCGTCTCTTTAGTATGTGATAATGGTCATGCCTTTCAATCTACAAAATTCACAGAATGGGCCTTTGATAATGGGATTACACTAAAGTTCTCATCCAATCACTACCCAAAATGAAACTGATTGGTGGAGTCCACTAATAAGAATTTAATTGACACCATCAATAAATTAGATGGATAAAAGCTCCAAAAATAACACACATTTCTAGAGTTCACCTTATAGGTAGACCACACTAGGTATAAAAAAGCCCTTAAAAATATCCTTTTTTTTTAGTTTACAGACTGGAGCTAATCATGTTGGCCATGCTCTGACTACTGACCTATAAGTTTATGCAATAATTCATGAAACCTAATGATAAGGTGGATAATAGAATCCTTGACCTAATTCAATTAGAGAAAGCCTATGATAAAGCTCTGTTAAGCTTTAACAAACACCAAGATACATTCAAAAAGTGGTTTGATAAGAGAGAAATGACCAAGACCTTCAAAATATTTGACCTAGTCCTAATATAAGACAAGGCTCATGATAAGAAAGGCTGACATTCAAAATTTTATCCCCTATGGATTGGCCCATACCAAATAGCTAAAATCCTGGGTCAAAACACCTTATGTCTCAAAAATATCAATAGCAATGAGCTACCACTTCTAGAAAATGGGCAATTCTTGAAACACTATTTTTCATTTGTCCCCTCTGGTATAGTTTCTGAGTAATCTAAGCAGAGGTGGTAATGTATATATTAGATAGGTGTAACATCTCTATTGGGATCTATCTAGAAATACATATTTAGAAAAAAAAAGTTAAAACATATATAAATTTAGACTACATCTCGAGAGTATAATATAGATTATAAAAGTATTCATGTGAAATCATGACAATAATTCATATTATAACATAAAATATGCATCTCTAATATCGTGAGAGAATGAAAACTGAATATAAAAAATAATTATAACATTTTAAACTCAACTCATCTAAATACACAATCACCACTTTTAATGTGCATCAATGTATAATTACAACTCTTCATGACTATTTTATAATATCAAGTATAATATAATATAATGTACAAATAAGATACTTGGCTACCCTGAAGCATAGTTCTTGAACTTCAAGTATTTGTGGCAATCTCAAGTGGCATATTGATAGGTAGTACTACTATAGTACAGATGGGTAGATAGTGATAACACGAGAATCCAGAGAGACTAGAAAGTACTTGTGTGTTGTAGACACTGATATCACACATACAAGTAAATAATACTCATGAAATTATAATGTCTCACTAAACATACTTTGGCTAAAGCTTTACAATATTAATATAAAAGTGATTTATAGATCTATCAATTTCATTCACATCACTTGATTGGACTGCCTTCATTTAACATTACAATGTCAGTAAACCAGTGAAGTCCATCTCACTCCTTACTCTATATTGACAATGCAAATTGGTTAAATATAATTCAACCACAAGATTTAAAAATTTACATCCTACTAGCAAATGTATCACATGGCATGCTAATCATATGAATAATAACAACATATATTTAATCCATCAAACATATGCATGAATCTTACATTATATTCTATCCCATACTATAAATAATGATCACAGTTATACCACTCGAGTAAATACACAATTAGCCATAAAGTTTAAATATAAAACTTATTCCCAATTAACTACACCCTATGGCAACCCATATTACCATAGTCCAGTGGTTACATGCATAACTACTAAAACCAAATCCACTTAAATAAGTAGTCATAATTTCATGAAAATCTATGTTTTTTTTCAACCAACCAAGTATAAACAAGTAATTTCTCAATTCATACAAAACATAAAATGCACATTTTTATATTCTCAGTCTTATTTACAATCCCTATATGACTCTAATAAGCATATTTATTTAACATAGATTTTAATCCAAGTACACATCTCTAGGTACTTTTATATACTATAAGGCACGTTACATCCATTATCCATCAAGCCTTCTTGTTAGTATCTGTGAATGTAAAACTTGTTATAATGTTAAATTTTATATGACAGGTTTCATACAACATGTAATCTCAAAGTATCACAATGATTTTTCAAATTACTAAAATTTCTATATTTGATAAGGCACTACCTCACCCAAATAAGCTAATTTAATATAACACATATGTTATTTCCAAGGCATATATATGGCTTTGTATTTCAACTTAATTATAAACCCACCATAGGTGGTCAAAATAACTATAGTTTGATATAAGTCCACTATAAAATAATACATACAACTTTAATGAAAACATTAAATCTATAGACCTTTATTAAATCTTAACCTAAACCCCGAAAAGTTTTAATGTATTTTTTTAAGATGAGACTATGCCCACCATATATAATTGAGATCATCAAATCTTAGTAACTTCAAAAAAAAATAGCCAATCAAATTAGAGTGTGTGGCATCACCTTACTTATGTCAACGTTTGATTAAAAAAAATAAAGTAGTATGCCTAAATTTAGTATTTGTTTTATAATATGCTAAATCAATTTATGCTTAAAGCATAATGATATAAACACAATTTTTAGAGTTTCACTTCCAGCGAACCATTTTAAGGAGTAAAATAAAACATAGTTTCTACTTAAATCTATTTTACTAAATCATTTAAATTAAACACTAGTTTCTCTATACAAAGTTTTCCTTCATATGGCAATGCCAATTATTTGTAGGCTTCTATTCATCATCCAGTTTGTCACATAGATTCCGTGTTGATGCCTTTATAAGAGCATTTGTTTTCTAATATGATCTAGGTTTTGCTTTGGTTTTACCAAGTCTTTATATATATATATATATATATATATATATATATATATATATATATATATAGACACACACACACATACTTATGTCACTATTATATATATATATATATATATATATATATAATTTAAAAATAGTGACATAAGTATGTCTATGCACAATTGGACAAAGAAGTGGGGCGATACCATCTACTTAAGGCCATTGACCAAATATTTATATTGTCATTAAAACTTGATTATAGATTCTATTAGGATGAAACAATTTAAATTTAACCTATAAATTTACATCGATGCCTATATGCAATGATCCAATTTTAGATCTGTAAACAACTAATTAAATAAACAAGATATGTGATTTCAACCATTCGTCTAAATAGAACATAGTTTGATAAAATTCTCATTGAATATATTTATTGAATTTGGTTGATGCCTTGGTCATTTACCATGACCCAAAAGGTAATATCAGGTATAAAATACATGATTAAAATGACATCAAGCATAATAAAATTGGGTTGACACTCTAGGAAGTCTGATTTCAATACTACAAGATAACACCATGAACATGATAGGTTGGTTTGACTAGTTTTCTAAAAACTACCCAAGTATTCCCTATATAGTTCCATGCCCATATTATTGATAGCAAAATATAATCATTTACTATATTTTATTTACACACTGACAATAGTGAATTGATAATAGCAAAAGAAAGTAACAATACAATGAGTCCAAGATAAGTGTTGCCATATAGAAAATCTATAGGTATATGCTGCATTCAAATTATCAAGGAGAATCTTGGATATTTATAACTATCAATTTGTTCTTAATTCTAATTGTTTATTAAACTAATAACTAGGACTGAAGATGAATTTCTGTTCACTTAGCATTATGTCTTTAGCTAAAGTTTTCAGTACTTATTTTCTCAATTTCCACAAACCAAAAGCATTCACAAAATTCTTTAAGTAATGATGAATAATTGAAAACATCCCCTACATATTGAATTTACTAATACATTACATTTTTTCTCCCTTAGCTACGTCTTTGCTATTTTCTCTGACCTTCTTTTCCAATGTCTTAGAATCCCCCAACTCTTTCCCTTAAGTAAATAAAATAGGTGTGAATTTTCCCTTAGATTTTTTCTCTCTTTTTTGCTTTTTATTTTTGCTATTTTTAAGACCTCTATTTTTTTTAAATTTATTTCTTTATTTCTAATTTTAATTTTTTTTCCTATATTTTAAAACAATCCCCTTTTAATATTTTAATATGAAATTCTCAATTTTATATTAAACTAATTTAGCATTTAATTACAATTTAACAAATTAATGATAAAATAATAAATAATAACCCATATTTAATTTTACCTTTATTAAATTTGCCTCTATATGTATTAATGACACATTAGACTAAACACACAAAAGAATTTATTTTTATAATTTACCTACTCATGCAATCATAGAAAATAACAATTTAAGAAAACAACAAAAGCAATAATTTTTAGATGCATTTCTATAATGACTAATTATTATGTGTGCGTGTGTAGGGTTTTGTCAGTTCTCTATAGACATTCAACGTCTCCATATACACCACCCTCTCCGATGATGCTCTCCCTCTGGCATGTTTGAGGGATAAATTCTCCTACATCCACTTGACAACATGTAAGTCATTAGATCATATCTCATGCTAAACATAAAATAATAATATAACTAAAATAATATATTAATATGCTTAAAATGTAACCACATACATTAATCAACTCATAGTAAGCAATAGTGTATCATTGTATAACTAAGTAACATTCTATTATGCGAAAATAATATAAATCTCAAGCTTAATCAGAAATATAGAACCAATATCATGTGTATCTACTATAACCATCTATAAATAGTCAAATAGTTTGCTTAGCAAGGAATCAAGATGCAACATCTTTACCCATAAAGCTAGTCATCATCCCAGATGACTCTTATTCAAATATATGATCTGAAATAAAAATATTGTTCAACAGAGAATAACATAATATAATAGTATCTAATCAAATAAATAAATGTGAAAATATTTTGAAGAACTCATTATAGCCCTCTCATGTAGCACTATCCTTGTATTGGTCCCACCAGACCTTGCATTATGACACATCTCTATTATGAAAATAGAGTTTGCACGTGCTAATTACCCTAATTAGTTATATTATGACCACCCTAAGATCTAAAACCTATAAAGCATTCCAATCTAACACATGTATATGACCAGTTATATATTTCTTAAGATATGAAATATAGATATATTTCTTAACGAGATTGACCACTTCTAACACCTCGAAGGGTCCCACATATATCAGTGATAGTTTTATAGACTTCCCAAATTTAATCGAGTTCTTCTATAGTTTTACCCACAAAAACACTTTATCATCAATTATGAAGTGCCTTTTTTGTCCTCTTCAAATCTACATAACTCTTCTATCTATCATTGGCCTCAATGAATCTTTGCCTGATTCATCTAACTTTATCATCCATGTTTCATATTTTAAAAAATATATAGTTGATCCTATGCATGTGTTGGATTGAAATGCTTTGTAGGTTCTGAATCCCAGGGTGATCATAGTAGAACCAATTAGGGTAATTGACATATGTAAACTTTATTTGCATAATAGAGAAATGTTACAGTGTAAGGTCTAATGGGACCAATACTCTGAGGATAGTGATATATGGGAGGACTATGATGAGTTCTTCAAGAAATTTCTATATTTATTTGCTTGATTAGATACTATTATATTATGTTATTCTCAGTTGAATAATATTTTTATTTCAAATCATATGTTTGAATAAAAATCATTTGGGATGATGACTAGCTTTAAGGGGGAAGGATGTTGCATCCTGATTCCTCGCTAAGTAAACTATTTAACTACTTATAGATGGTTATAGTAGATACACATGATATTGGTTTTATATTTTTGATTCTTAGACTATTTCATGGAGTCTCCACCGTTTGTTTCCAATATGACGTAGGTGCATTTTAGGGGTATTATTAAATTATTTTATTTTCTTGTACTTTTAAATTTTTAAAATTAATATGTAAACAAAAAGTTAAAAAGGGTAGAAATTAAAAACTTAGTTGGGTGTCAAGTTGGCAATAGTTGTAGGAGTCTAGAATGTTCAAATTAGTAACTTATGTACATAGTGTTAAGATAATAAAAAAAATCTTAGATAACTCATATCTGGAAGTTTAAGTTTGTTATTTCTTTCACATTAAACGGATAAGTTTCATCCCCGTCAAAAAGGATGAAAGGTCAGTATAAATTTTAAAAATGTATTATTTTGCTAGGTTGGGCATGTTTTTGAAAAAAATATTGAGTTGGAGATATTATTAATATCTGGTTGAAGTGAGTTTTGTTTGAGTTTAGGTATGGTTATGGAGGAACCATTTTTTAAAGATTTCTAGTGATCAGAAATCACAAAAAGGAAAAAAAAATGATTATTTAATAAAAATCTAAATTTTTGAATGCTACAGTCCAACTGGTTATGTATTTCTTATTTAAAAAATTTCTATAATTAGAATTAAGTTGACCCACACATGATATATATTAATTTATTTACATGGATTAAAATCCCTATCATGCTATAGTAGCACAATTACCTATTGGTTGTTTTTTTTAATATTTTAGTCCCAATAGAGATATTAGTGCCAACTATCAGAATCAATTTTATTTAATAAAGACAAATTGAAGAATTTTATAAATAATAGAAAAAGGATCTATGGTGTTGATCTGCACCAGGAAGGTGTTTAGAAAAGAAAAATAGAAATTAATTTAAAGATCTTAAATTTATTATCTATTTTTTGATGTTTGACTGTTTCCCTGGGCGTTGAAGAATTCATTGTTGTAGATTTAATGTGATTTGTAATGGTGGTATGTTGTGTATGAGTGGATCAAATTATAAATTTTGATCAAAAGGATATTTCAAATTTCAAGTTATATATATTGCAATCAAGAAAGGAGTCAATATTTCTTATGCGCTATTCTAAAATGCCTCAATTTATAGCATAATTTATTAAATCTTTTGACTTTTATTGCGCTTATGGTGAATGTCACACTTTTGATATATAAATTGAGTATAACCTACCAAGATTAAATCTTTATATCTTACACAAAAGACAATATGAAAAAACTAAAAGTGATTGATTTGGATAATAATGTAATAATCCAAATTGGGTCGATTTAATATAAGTTACAGGTTTGTCAGATGTGTGGATAATTAATAATGTGGATAAGGTTCGATCCAAAAATAAATAACAACTTTTGATTGTAATCTAATTTTTTTATACTGTTGAATATTAACAGAAAGAGAAGATATTTCAATTAGATATTGGAATATGAGTATTCTACTATTATAAAATGGTGCCATAGTTAATTTAGGAATTTCTAAAAAAAAGTTGATCTATTATTTAATGTTTGAATGAATGATTTATTATTTTGAGTAGACCAATTTTGTGGTATTAGAGCAACAAACTCTATAAAAGAGAAAGATCTAGAAGGTTTTTGAAATAAAAACATAAATATGGTGATGAGAGTAAGAGGTAGAGGAAGGAGGCAACCAAGGCAAGCTGCTGGACAAGTAGCATTAAAGGAAAAAATAAAAAATTTCATGGCTAGATTGCAAGATCTAGAAATGGCTCAGAGGAGAGGCATTGACATGGGTGAAGTCAGTGACAGAGAAGAGGAGCCACCAGAGGAAGAATTGGTAGAAGAAGAAAAAATAGAAGAAATAATGATTCGAACCATTATGGGTGTGATTGTAAAGCCTAAGATAGAGCTTCCCATGTATAAGGCAAACCTAAATGTGGAAGAGCCTATTAACTGGATTAGTGCAATGGATAAATACTTTAAATATGAAAGAGTTGATGATGATAAAAAGATCAAATTTTCCATGACCGGATTGAATAGTCATGCATCCCTATGGTGGGATAGAGTGTAGGAAGAAAGAAGAAGAAAAGGAAAGTCAAAAATCAAGAGCTAGGCTAGAATGGTTGCCAAATTAAAAAGTAAATTCATGCCCAAAGATTATCAAGTTAATCATTTTATAAAATTTTAAAATTTGAAATAGAAAGGAATGTCTTTAAAAGAATACACTGAGGAATTTTATAGACTAACCATAAGAGCAGGGCATGTAGAAGATGATATATAAAAGGTGGCAAGGTATACAAATGGATTAAAATTTATCATTCAGAATGAAATGAGTCTTATAATTATTAAGTTAGTGGAAGAGGCATACCAGTATGTCTTAAAAGTAGGAGAAAAATTAGGAAGAAAACAACCTCAACATGTAAGGCCCAGAGGTAGGACTTACAAAGGGAGAGGATAGCATGGAGGAAGAGTTTAGCTACAGACTCATCAAAGAAAAGATAGAATTTCTAAAGCTAGCAAAAATTGTTATAGGTAAGAATTTACTCCAAGAGGTAGGTATCCTTTCAAAGGTAGAAGACCTTTTAATAGAGGTAAAGGGTTTGCTGGTAGATGTTTTAAGTGTGGAAAAATTAGACATAGGTCTTTTGAGTGTCCTAAAAATCCATCTAAAAGTTAGGGAAATGTTCATCTTACTCAAGTTGAAGATGTAAAAAGTGTAGGTTCACCTCCTCATGAAGATGCTCCAAAAATAGGAGAAACATTTCTGATGAAGAGGGTTTTGTTGAAACCCATAAAAAAATCGAGGAGCCACCTCAAAGGAAAACATTGTTTAGAACCACCTGCAAAGCAAAAGGTAAATGTTGTCAAGTAACTATTGATAGTGGTAGCACTAAAAATTTGGTGTCCATAGAGATGGTAAGTAAATTAAATTTGAAAAAGGTGAGTCATCCAACTCCTTATAAAGTATCTTGGTTATAGAAAGGTCATCAAATTCTAGTTAATGAGCAATGTAAAGTAGAATTTTAGATATGGAGTTATAAGGATGAAGTTATTTGTGATGTAATGTCTATGGATGTCTGTCATGTTCTCTTAGGTAGGCCCTAGTAGTATGACAAGAAAATAATAATAATGGCAAACATAGCACTTATACATTTTTAAAAAATGGTAAGAAGCATATTTTAACACCCTTTAAAGAAGATGATGTAGTGGTAGAGAAAAATTCAAAGGTGTTAGTTATCAGTAGAAAATAATTACTTCACCAAGTGAAATAGGAAGAGGTAAGTTATGCCGTTATTGGTAAGCCAAAGACTATAATCACTACTATTAAGTTAAATGAATTACTTCTTAAAATTCAGGATTTGCTCAGTGAATTTATGGATATTGTCGTAAATGATTTACCAAATGAGTTACCTCCTAAAAGGAGTATTAGCCATCATATAGACTTAATACCAAGGGCTAACTTTCCAAATAAAGTAGCTCACAGGATGACTTGAAAATAAAATGAGATAATCAAAAGGCAAGTTCATGAGTTATTAGATAAAAGACTGGTGAGAGAAAGCTTAAGTCCTTGTGTAGTTTCAACTGTACTTTCACCAAAGAAAGATGGAACTTGACAAATGTACATAGACTCAAGGTCTATAAATAAAATTACTATTAGTTATAGATTTCCTTTACCAAGAATGGATGATCTAATGGATTGTTTGAGTGGTGCCAGATACTTTTCAAGGATAGAATTAAAAAGTGGATATCATCAGATCAAAATAAAAGGAGATGATGGAAGACAATATTTAAAACAGATGATGGCTTGTATGAATAGCTAGTAATGCCATTTGGATTAACAAATTCTTCAAGTACTTTTATGAGGCTTATGAATGAGGTACTTAATCCATTCATAGGTAAATTTATCATTATCTACCTTGATATTTTGACTTTTAGTAAATCAAGGGATGAGCATCTTAAGCATTTGAAAATGATTTTGAAGAAGTTGTAGGAGAAAAGGTTATTGATTAACCTTAAAAAGTGTATTTTTGAAAATAGAATTAATTTATTTGGGTTTTGTTATTTCACAAGAAGGATTGAAGATGGACAAAGATAAGGTAAAAGCTATAGAAGAATGGTCTATACCCAAGAATCCATTTAAGGTAAGAAGTTTCCATGGCCTTACTAGCTTTTACATGAAATTTATCAAAAATTTTAGAAATATCTATGCTCCTATTGTATAAATAATTAAAGAAAGCAATCATCCATTTAGATGGACTAAAGCAGCTAACAAAAGTTTTTAGATGTTGAAAAGGAAAATCATAGAGCAGCCTGTATTGGCACTACCTGATTTTGGTATGTTGTTCCAAGTGGAGTGTGATGTAAGTGGAACTACCATAGGAGTTGTGCTAAGTTAAGAAGGTAAACCTATGGCTTATTTTTCAAAAAAAATTAGTAAGACTAAAAATAAATACTTAGCCTATGATCAGAAATTTTATGCTATAGTGTAGGGTTTGAATAAGTGGAGACATTATTTAATGCCAAAAGAATTTATTTTATTTACTAATAACCATGCCTTGTAGTTTATCAACATCCAAAAAAATTTAAATCAAAGGCATGCTAAGTGGGTGGAATTTTTTTAAAATTTTTCATTTTTTATTGAACATAAGAGTGGATAATCTAACAAGTTTGCTAATGTACTAAGTAGGAGAAGTTTGGTTTTACAGGAAATACAAGGGAATGTTGCAAGATTTGATATATTAAGATAAATGTATGAAAATGATGTAAAGTTTAAATAAGCATATGAAGCTTTCAAAGATCCTACAAAGATGGATAGAAGTCTTTGGATGGATTATATGCTACAAGAGGGAATGGTATTCAAAGGCAAACAACTTTGCATTCCAAAAGGTTCTATGAGAGAAAATCTCATTAAAGAAAAGCATAGTGATAGCCTTACTAGACATTTTAGATAGGATAAAAAATTAGCTTAGGTAAATGCTTTTTATTATTGGTTAGGAATGTCTACTGATGTAAATAAGTTTGTGGAAAATTGTAGAGTGTGTTAGCTTATAAAAGGAAGAAGTCAGAACAGAATGTCTACTGATGTAAATAAGTTTGTGGAAAATTGTAGAGTGTGTTAGCTTATAAAAGGAAGAAGTCAGAACATAGGGTTATATCAACCATTACCCATTTCCAATAGACCATGAGATTCTATATGTATGGATTTTGTTTTGGGTCTACCAAAAACATAGAAAGGGAATGATTCTATCTTTACCGTGGTAGATAGATTTTTTAAAATGGCTCATTTTATATCCTGTTATAAAACTAGTGATGCAACTCACATAGCTGACTTGTTTTTCAAAGAAGTAGTAAGATTACATGGTTTACCCAACATTATTATTTCAGATAGAGATACAAAATTCCTTGGGCATTTTTAGAGGATTCTTTGGAAAAAGTTGGAAAAAAAATTAAATTTCAATTATGTATACCATCCTTAGATAGATGGGCAAACTGAAGTAGTTAATAGGAGCTTGAGAAATATTTTGAGAAGCTTGGTGAGTGATCATCCCAAATAATGGGGTCAAGTCTTGGCATAAACTGAATTTGCCTATAATAATTCCATAAATAGAAGTACAGCGATGAGTCCCTTCTAAATTATATATGGTATGCATCCCTGAGGTATTTATGAATTAAGAAATATAGGTAAATATGAGGAAAGAAGTACTGAAGGGGAAGAATTTATAATAACAATGTAGGAACTTCAAAAATTGGTAAAACAAAGGCTACAGATAAATTTAGAAAAGTATAAATAGAGAAAATATTTAAAAAGAAGATAAGAACAATTTGAAGTAGGAGATCTTGTACTTGCTCATTTGAGAAAAGAAATATTTCCAAGAGGGGAATATAATAAGTTAAAATTGAAAAAGATTGGACCCTGTAAAATTCTTAGAATTTTTTTAGCAAATGCTTACGAGTTGGAGCTTTCAATACATATTGGAATCTCACCTATAATTAATGTTGCTAACATATATCCTTATAGGAAAGGTGATGAATAGGAAAATATTTTTGAAGATGAAGCAAAACAAGAAAATTATCGAAAGCAAAAATTGCCAAAGAAACTAGCAAAACAACTTGAAACTATTCTGAATAAAAAGATTGTCAAAAAAACCAGAGGTAAAGACTACATTTGTTTTTTGGTAAAATAGAAAAGTCATCTAGTTGAAGATTCAACTTGGATGTCAGCATCGAAAATCAACAAATATGGTGTTACAGTGGAGCAACTCATGAACAACTCATGAACAGGAGTTCATGAGTGATAATTTCTTTTACCTTGGTGGTTTGATGTAGGTGCATTTTAGGGGTATTATTAAATTATCTTATTTTTCTGTACTTTTAAATTTTTAAAATTATTATGTATGCAGAAACTTATAAAATATAGAAATTAAAAACTTAGTTGGGTGTTAGGTTGGCAATAATTGTAGGATTTTGGAATGTTTGAATTAGTAAGTTGTGTAGATAGTTTTAAGATAATAAATAATCCTAGATAATTCATATCCAGAAGTCTAAGTCTGGTATTTCTTCCATAATGAATATATAAGTTATATCCCTGACCAAAAGGATGACAAGTTAGTATAAATTTTAAAAATGTATTATTTTACTGGGTTTGTTGGTTCATTTATTTGTTTTATTACATTTATTTATATTTATTATTTATATTGGTGTACCAATTACTTATTGTAATTAGTTTATTAATAATTTTCATTAGATAGGATAAGCTTACTTAGCTAGTAGTCAACTTAGACACCTATCTTGTTACAATGGAGTTTCACTCCACTATTCAGGGTAAGATAGGATAAGTTTGATTAACTAGTAGTCAACTTGTGTTGATCATTTACATAAGTTGGACACCTATCTTGTTAGTGTGAATTTGCACTCTACTATTCTTGTAATCAGATATTAGTTGAACTACACGTGTTGTATAAGTTCTCTGATCTTTATCTTGCACACCTTGCTCTATATAAGCAATGGCTATTTTTGTATTCTATATCAGATTAATATTGAATCATCAGAATAATTCATCATATTTAAGTTATTTATTAATTTCTATTATTATCTCAGATATACAATTATTTTTTATTACTATTTTATCTCTTATTTATACTTTCTATTAGATTCATTAGATTCTGTAGCTAATTCTAATAGGGTTAGGCATCCTTTTGAAAAATTTATTGAGTTAGAGATATTATTAATATCTCATGGAAGTGATTTTTGTTTAAATTTAGGTGTGGTTATGGAGGAATCATTTTTTCATATTTTCAATGATCAAAAATCACAAAAAAATAAATAAAATGATTGTTTAATAAAAATTTGAATCTTCGAATGCTACTAGTCTATGTATTCATTATTTAAAGAGTTGCTCCAGTTAGAAGTAAGTCAATCCACACATGATATTTATTAATTTATTTGCATGAATTCAAATCCCTATCATATTATAGTAGCACAATTACCTATTGGCTGATTTTTATTTTTATTTTTTAAATCTTTTTAGTCCTAATAGAGATAGTAGTGCCAACTATCATAATCAATTGCATGTAATAAAGACAAATTGAAGGATTTTATAAATAATAAAAAAAGGAGTTGTGGCATCAATTTGTACTAGGGAGGCATTGAGAAAAGAAAAATAGAAATTGATTTAAAGATCTCAAATTTATTATCTATTTGTTATTGTTTGACCGTTTGCCTAGATGTTGAAGAATTCATTGTTGCAAATTTAAAGTGCTTTGTAATGTTGGTATGTTGTGTATGAGTGGACCGATTTATAAATTTTGATCAAAAGGATCTTTTAAATTTTAATTTATATATATTATGATCAAGAAAGGAGTAAACAGTTCTTATGTACTATTTTAAAATGCCTCAGTTTATAGTGCAATTTATTAAATGTTCTACCTTTATTATGCTTATGGTGAATGGTGAACTTTTGGTATATAAATTGAGTATAATCTACAAAGCTTAAATCTTTATATCTTGCCTAAAAGACAATATTAATATCTGCAAGTGATTGATTTGGATAATAACGTAACAATCCAAATTGGGTTGATTTAATATAAGTTACAGGCTTGTCAGATGTGTGGATAATTAATAATGTGGATAAGGTTTGATCTAAAAATAATAATAGATTTTGATTGTAATCTAAATATTTTTTTATACCATTGAATATTAATGAAAAGAGAAGAGATTTCAACCGAATATTGAAATATGAGTATTCTACAATTATAAAATGGTGCCATAGTTAATTTATGGATTTCTAAAAAAAAGTTGATTTGAGTGAAATTTAATGTTTGAATGAATGATTTTTTTTGAGTGTACCACAATTATTCTTGAATTTTAACTTCAAATTCCCAAACCTATGCTTGAATCTATTCTTGGCCTATGATAGAGACTTTAGCTTCTACTCCTGCTTGACTAATTTCTCGAAGACCCAGTCCATGGTGGAAGTTCCACAAACATCCACCTCTCTACCAATCTAGGGTCTCAAACCCATGATAAACTTCTTGATCTTGAACCATTCATCTCCTTGATATTGAGGTATATACTTCAATAATTTAGTGAACTACTCCCACTACTCATTCACTGACATATCACCCTACTTCATATTTTGAAAATATATAAGATTCTAATCAATATATAGATGTGGGAGCCACCATGATCTAAATAAACCCACAAATTGATCCCAAGTGGTGGTGGTCAAATTTAGGTTCATTTTTGACCTTTTGTTGGCCCACCACATAGCTGCTTTGCCAAGCAAATTTTATGCTCCCCAAATCATCTTGGTGACCTCAGAGTAGTTTTGAATTTTGAAATACTTCTCCATTTCTATCATCTATGCCTAAGCTCCATCACCTAGGACAATTCCATCAAACTTAGGTGGATTCACCTTCTTCATGTCTTGAGTAAACTCCTTAGAAAATTGAGCTCTAACATCTTACAAATTTTCTTTCTCAACCAAAAGTTCTTCAGGTTCATCCTATGGTTCCTCTCCTTCATGGATATGAACCACCCATTCTAAAGCTTTAATCTAATCTCTAGTCTCATTCATGACTATGAGAAGTTGATCTATCTCCGTTGATTGCTCAATGACAAATCGACTAGAATCAAATGGAGGGTTGCTATCACCAGCATTTGAAGGACCCTCACCAAAAACTTTCACTTTCACCATCCTTTAATTTTTCAATAGAAATATATGAAAATATTAGTGGACTCATTAGGTCCTAGAGTTGAGCTGTAGCTCTTATAACACATGTAACATCCCTACTGGGATCAAACTAGAAATACATTTTTTTAAAATTAACACATATATAAAAGTAGACTACATCTTAAGAGTTTAATAAATATTAAAAAATTATTCAAGTGAAATCATGACAAACATTCATATTAAAACATAAAATATGGATCTCTAATATCATGATAAAATGACAACTCAATATAGAAAGTAATTATAATATTTTAAATTCAACTCATCTAAATACACAATCACCACTATCAATGAGCATCAATGTGTAATTACAACTCTTCATGACTATTTTATAATATCAAGTAAAATATAATATAATGTAAAAATAAGATACTTGGCTACTCTAGAGCATAGTTCTCAAACTTCAAGTATCTATGGCAATCTAAAGTGTCATCTCGATAAGTATTACTACTATGGGGAGGGAGAGAATCATCCGAGTGATTTCTTACACCAAAAATAGACCAATGATCCCCCACACTAATCCCATCAGGGGATGGCTCTGCTTTCATGGATGGGTAGATAGTGATGATGTGAGAATCCAAAGAGACTGGCAAGTACCCATGTGCTGTATGATTTCTAACTTATTAAAAATGCATTGTATCATAAAAAAATTAATCTATTACAAGGTATAATGCATAAATGTAAACAATAATCATGAAATTATAATGTCTCACTAAACATAATTTGACCAAATTTTTATGAATAGTAATATAAAATAAATTTATAGATCTATTGATTTCATGCACACCACTTGATCGGATTGCCTTCATCTAACATTGCAATGCCAGTAAGCTAGTGAAGTACATCTCACTCTTTAATCCATAGTAGTAATGTAGATTGGTCAAATACAATTCAACCAAAAGATTCAATAATTTACATCCTACTGGAAAATGCATCACATTACATGCTAATCATAGGAGTAATAACAACATACATTAAATCCATCAAACATGTGCATGAATCATACATTATATTCTATCTCATACTAGAAATAATGATCATAGATACATCACGTGGGTAAATACACAATTAGCCACAGAGTTTAAATAGAAAAACTTGTTTTTAGTTAACTATACCCTATGGCAACCCATATTACCATAATCTAGTGGTTACATGTATAACTACTAAAATCAAATCCAGTCAAATAAGTAGTCATAATTTCATGTAAATGTAAGTTTTTGTTCAACCAACAAAGTATAAACAAGTAATTTCTCAATTCATACAAAACATATAATGCACATTATTATATTCTCATATTCTTATTTACAATCTGTGTAAGGCTCTAATAAGCATATTTATTTAATGTAGATTTTAATCCAAGTACTCATCTTGAGGTATTATTATATACTATAAGGCACATTACATCCATTATCTGACAATCCTTCTTGTTAATACTGTGAATGTAAAACTTGTTATAATGTTAAATTTTATATGACAAGTTTCATACAACATGTAATCTCAAAGCACTGCAAGGATTTTCAAATTAACAAAATCCCAATATTTGCTAAGGCACTACCTCACCCAAATAAGCTGATTTAATATAACACATATGTTATTTCTGAGGCATATGGCTTTATATTTCAACTTAATTGTAACCCCACCATAGGTGGTCAAACTAACTATAGTTTGATGTAAGTCCAATACAGACTAATACATATAGCTTTAATGAAAACATTAAATCTATAGACCTTCATTAAATATTAACCTAAACCCCCAAAATTTTTAATGTATTTCTTTAAGATGAGACTACACCCACCATACATATTTGAGACCATCAAATCTTAATAACTTTAGAAAAACAACTAATCAAATTAGAGTCTGTGGCATCGCCTTACTTATGTCAACATTTGGCTTAAAAAAATTAAGTAGTATGCATAAATTAAGTATTTATTTTATAATATACTAAGTCAATTTATGCTTAAAACAAAATAATATAAACACAGTTTTCAATGAGCCATTTTAAGGAGTAAAATAAAACATGATTTTTGCCTAAATTGATTTTAATAAATAATTTAAATTAAACTCCAATTTATTTATATGAAGTTTTCCTCCATAGGGCAACACCCAATTATTTTCAAGTTTCTATTCATCATCCAGTTTGTCACATAAATTTTGTGTTGATTCCTTTGTAAGAGTATTTGTTTTCTAATATGCTCTAGGTTTCAGACTGGTTTTACCAAGTTACATACATACATACATACATATACATATACATACATATACATACATACACACACACACACACACACACATATACATACATACATACATACATACATACATATACATATACATATATACACATATACATACACACACACACACACACACACACACACATATATCTATATATATATATATATATATATATATGTATGTGTGTGTGTGTGTGTGTGTGTGTGTGTGTGTGTGTGTGTGTGTGTGTGTGTGTGTGTGTGTGTGTGTGTGTGTAGATACATATATACATACATACATACATACATATACACATATACATACATACATACATATACATACATATATATACACACATACATATATATATACACACATATACATACATACATACATACATACATATATATATATATATATATATATATATATATATATATATATATATATATATATATATATATATATATATATATATATATATATATATATATATATATATATATATATAAACTTTTAAAACAATGACAAAAGTATGTGTATTCACATCTAGACAAAGAAGTAGGGCAATGTATGTATATATATTGCCATTGCCCTACTTCTTTGTCTAGATGTGAATACACATACTTTTGTCATTGTTTTAAAAGTTTATATATATATATATATATATATATATATAAACTTTAAAAACAATGACAAAAGTATGTCTATTCACATCTGGACAAAGAAGTAGGGCAATACCATCTACCTAAGACCATTGACCATATATTTATATTGTCATTAAAACTTGAATTCTAGATTCTATTAGGATGAAATAGTTTGCATTTAACCTATAAATTTAGGTTGATGCCTACATGCAACGATTCAGTTTTAGATATATAAATAACTAATTAAATAAGCAAGATATGTGATTTCAGCCATTTGTCTAAATTCTCATTGACCATCTTTGCTGAACTTGGTCGACACCTTGGTCATTTGCCATAACCCAAGAGGTAATATCCAGCAGAAAATACATGAATAGAATGACATCAGAGATAGTAAAACTAGGTTGACACTCTATGAAAGTCTAATTTTCATACTGCAAGACAATGCCTTGAACAAGATAGGTTAGTTTGACCAATTTTCAAAAAACTACCCAAGGTTTCCCTATATAGTTTGATGCCCATGTTATTGATAACAAATTATAATTGTTTACTCTTTTTAATTTATGCACTGGCCATAGTGAACCGGTAATATGAATAATGAAAGAAAGTAAAAATGTAGTGAGTCCAAGATAAGTGATACCATATAAAAAATCTACAGGTATACGCTACATTCAAATTCTCAAAGAGAATCTTGGATATTTATAGCTATTAGTTTTGTTTGAATTCTAATTATTTATTAAACTAATAACTAGGATTGAAGACAAATTTCTATTCACTTAGCATTATGTCTTTACTAGTCTTATTTTACTGAGTTCATGGGTGTCATCAACCCTAATTCATCATCTGGCCATAAATTTATTTTTACAGGCATAGACTATTGCACCAGATGTTCTAAAGAAGTTGCAAATAAAATAAAAACCATTGTTGAAGTCATCAAATTCCTTGAAAGCACCATAACCACCCATTTTGGGGTCCCTGTCTCTTTAGTATGTGATAACGATCCTACCTTTGAATCTAAAAAATTCACAAAATGGGCCTATGATAATAGTATTATGCTAAAGTTCTCATGCAATCACTACCCAAAAGGAAATAGATTGGTGGAGTCCACTAATAATAATTTAATTGACACCATCAAGAAATTAGCTGGAGAAAAGCCCCAAGAATGGCACACATTGCTAAAGTTCACCCTATGGATAGTCCACATCAGGTGTAAACAATACCTCAAAGTCTCTCCTTTCCTTTTAGTTTATGGACTGGAGCTAATCATGTTGGCCATGCTCTAACTACCAACCTATAAGTTTATGCAACAATTCATGCAACCAGATGATAAGGTGGATTCTAGACTTCTAGACCTATTTCAATTAGAGGAAGCCTGGGATGAATCTCTATTAATCTTTAGAAAACACCAAGAAACATTTAAAAGGTGGTTCGATAAGAGAGCAAAGATCAAGACCTTCAAAATATTTGACCTAGACCTAATGTGAGACAAGGCTCACAAAAAGAAAGGCCAACATTCAAATTTTAATCTAATATGGATCGACCCATTCCTAATAGCCAAAATCCTAGGTTGAAACACCTTATGTCTCAAAGATCTGGATGGCAACGAGCTACCACTTCTAGTAAATGGGTAGTTCCTGAAACAATATTTCTTGATTGTTCCCTCTGGCATAGTTTCTGAGTAATCTGAGCAAAAGTGGTAATGTTTATATTAGATAGGTTTGTTTTGGGTGTGTTTTTACTTTCGCTATGTGTTTTATTTTATTTTTTGTTTAGCCCCTTTAGATCCATATTTATTTTTTAATTTTCCTTTGACTCTTGGTCCTATTAGTGATTGCTTAAGGTGATGAACAAAACCCAGAAGGAGTGTTGAAATACATAAAGACCCAAGTTGAAACCTTCAATCTAAGCAAATATGGGATGGTAATTAAAATTTTTGACATTTAAGGCTGGAGAGGCTAATGATTCTAAAAGAAATAGGTGGATTTTAAAACAAATCACATTCTAATAAGATCCACTAAACTACATTTAATATAATGTCTTAAGAAAATACTTGATTTTATGAGCAAATCAAAGACTAGTTGGTAATTCAAAGTTTATTCATCATCTATTCACCCTTGGATTGGTATCAAAACCTCAATGGATTAGAATAATAAATGACAATATTTTCATAGGGAATCTTGGAAAAGGATAACAAAAGCATACAGGATCTAAATTTTGAGTCTACCTTGAAAGGGCTATATAGGCAATCTCCACTGTAGGATTTCTAGCCTAGCTGGTAGTGGAAAAAGGCCATGAATAGGACCATAAGTATCTCTATCATGGTTATGAATGATTGTGTGGAATTAGATTAATGCCCCATATATCTCCCATCCAAGTCATTAATCTATCAATGACCCAAATGAAGCTTGATAACTAGTCTAACCTCTATTGCTCGAATAAAATATGGGATTGAATGGAAATGAAAATCACTTCTAACACACACTATTGGTCATCTTGTTAAGTATTGTCATTGATGTCAAAGGTGAATATTATGAAGGTTGATTAAAATTTGCATGGAAGATTATTTGAAGACATGTCATTGATGTCAGCATGGATGAGTGATCTTGTGAAGTAACATCTTGTGAAGGTACATCTTGCATGAGGTTGATGTTAGAGGTGATCAAGTGCATATTTGAAGTTTCATTCTTGAAAAATAAAGTGTTTTAATAAGATAAATAGAAATAAAGCATTTGAAGAGAAAGAAAAATAGATAATTTTAAGACAAGTACATAGAAACCATGAAAGGTATAGGTACATGTTAGATTAATATCATGGTCAGCATGGAAGGTACATGTCATTGATGATAAGTGCATAAGAATCATAGTCATGACATGAAGAGCCATGATTATAATGAAATGAATGAACAAATGCATGTGAGAGTCATTTTTCCTTGTTTGAGCATGTGATCAAGGTATAAAATTATCCATGAGAGTTTTAGGGTGAGCCTATAAGGGTAGGACCTTAAGACTAAGCCTACACCTATACCTCTCTTAGACCCTACCTAGCCTAATGAGGTATAAATATCAGATTTCAAGGAAAGTATACATATGTGAGAATGAAAAGAGGTGATATAATTTTTTTAGGCGTGTTCAAAAAGTTTGAGGTCATGGTTCGAAGGAGATTACATGAATCAATGTTTTAATCCTTCTCGAGTTCATAGAAGGAGGTCTCAAGACCCAAGAAGCACTTTCAGAAAATCGTTGACATGTGTAACCTCTACATGAGAACCTAAGCTATTAAGGAGAGATGGGGAAGTGTCCTAGATAATATCTTTAGGCATTGATTTTGTATTTAAGGGGTATTCCTTTATGAACAACTGTTAACACCAAAACCTATGTTAAACCTCCCTAAAACCCTAATAAGGACCTGATGTGCAATATCTTGTTCAAATCAGCTCAATATGGATTAAAATGAATATAAAAACTATTAAAAAATGTATTAAACTTTCCCAAGTACTTGTAGGTGGTGGTGATTAGTTAGATGAGAGAGAAAATGCATAGATATAGTCTTATTTGTCAAGAAGTTGTTGTAGCTCTCAAAAGTTGTATTGGTCAAGAAAAGCAAATGGATGGGAGAAGAAGATAGAGAATAATTTTTCATGTCCATGATGATTTTTGGATAGGTTATATCCTTAAAATATTCTAATTTGGTCATCTAAGTTAGCTAATTGTAGACAAACCTAATGGTGTAAATAGTGCAAAACCCAATAAGAGATGAGAAGATGGATTTGAGGGTCTGAGCATATCAGATTGATGTAAAAAAGTGCATGAAGAGTTTATTTATGAATTTTAAGTCATTATGATTCTTGGAATAAGTTTTTGAGGTCAGTGAATATGGTGAAAAAGTTCACAAAATGACTTGTCTGGTTTAGATAAGACTATGTGATATAAGGTCAAGAAATTGGTCTGTAAGAGCAATATTTTACAACAAACCATATGATATTTATATCTAAGGATGGTTTGGAGATATCATATGACCATTTACAAGTATCAAGAGTCATGACAAGTGTCTACATAGGTGTTGGAGGTCTAATTCACCATGACTAATTTTTGAGGTAAGTTGGCAGTTATGAGTAAGCGAGTTGCATAGATGTTATTAAACTCTTATTCCCTGAGTAAATGTGTTACAAGTATTTGGGGATTATATTGAGGTAATTTTATATATGTATACATGTTTTTTTTTCATAATTGATTAGCTTAAGGACATTTAAGCTTCATTTTTGTAAGACATATTTTTGAGGTACACATGCCTAATAGGGCAGTTTGTCCTAAAAGAACTTTCATGGTTTGAATGAAGGACATAGTTCTAAAAAAGAATGGAGGAGGTTAGAAGAGTTTATTGGATAAGTGGTTGAATGGTTTTTTATCATTGGATAAGATCATCTGGGCCCAAGAAGATCAAGTTTTGGTGTTAAGAGAGTAGACCTAATGCAATTAGGTCTCCATGAGATCTAAAGGATGAACAAGACCAATAGTGGTTATTAAGTCAGATTGTTCTATGTGATTAAAGATGACCTTAGAGTCATATAGTTCTTATAAACATGTTTTGTATACCCTAGTTACATTATATGAAGGTGATCAAGCATGAGAGAGAGAGATCATATAGCTTTTGAGTATACACAGGCCTATTATGACAATGAACTAAAAGGAGTGTTTTCATGGAGTCGTTGGATCTAAACTATCTGTAGAGCTTAGAGATTGTTAGATGGGGTCTTAAAATTTATCTAGGTCTCAATATATTGGTAGCATAGATGAACATAAGTTACAATATAAATTTTGGAACCTCATTGTCTTGTCTCCATATAATTGGCATTGTAGCGTTGACTTGAGTCGTACATCGAACATGAAGCCTTATCAAAAAATATTATATGGATGTTTAGTTCATCTTGAATATAAAACCTTAAACCATTTACATATCATGCAATCATTTTTTCTTATATTTCATCATGCTCCTCTCATATGGAAGCTTATAAAATTTCATATGTATATTCTTGTATATTGTGATCCTTTTAACTTAAATTATATAATATTTTATATAGGGTTTGTGTATAATCTACAAGAGGAAATTTCTCCCTCAAAATTTTCTCCAGATTTTTGAAGGGTTTATTTTTTCCTTACCATTTCTCAGTCTCTATTTATGTCGGTGGTCATAGAAAATCATTACATGAAACTTCAATTTTGTGCATGAAAATGTCAATTTATTTTATTCTCTTAAACTTTTTTATTAGAAAAACATTTTCTAAGCTACCTCCATACTCTAAAACTTCAATGTTGATTCCTTCATTCCTTCCCTCTAAACCCTGAACCATTCTTTCTTCCATTGATGGTGGTTGTTATTATTCTTCCTCATTTTATTAAACTTGTTCCTCATGTTTTTTTTTTCTTTCTCTATTTCCTATCCCTATTGCAATTTTATTTTATTTGTGACAATTAACATTAATTGTTCAACTTACCTCTGTAACTATCACATAACTCTATTCATCTATGCAATTCCTCATCATCCTCTTGGAAAATTTACACCTACTATTCAATCACAAAATATTATCCAAAAATAAAATTTAAAAATTTAATAAAAATTAACAAATATCTTACCTCTAATATTCTAACTTTCTCTAATACAAAATGATGGAACCAAAGACTAGTAAAGCAAAAACTCCTAATAGGCCTGGCCAGCACTTAGAATTTTGTGAAATCAATAAATCATTATTGATTATTCCTGATGAATAGAATAATTAAATAAGATTATTTAAATAACTATCAACTCTAAATTTGAGTTTAAGTTCAAAAAAAAATTATAAATAAATAAAAAACCTACCTAAGTTAACTTGCCTACCTATTCCTAGACAATGATATTTTTAGTATTTTTTTTTGTACAACTTTTTCAACCACTATTTTTAGTAAATTTTACATGCAATTTTAGATTGGCATAAAAGTCTACACTTATCCTATAAAAATTTAAAATTTTACTAATGGGTTCAAATTTCAACTCAACTTCACGGCTGGTTACAAAAATATTATATTTTTAAAATTGGAAAATTCTCAATAAATATATTAAAATGCATTTTCGATCACTTAGATGTTCGCATGTGGCCTATTTTTTTAAAAACATCCATAAATAGATATGGATGATTATGTATAAATTATTGTTTTAGAGACCTCATTTTGGTACGAACAAGATCTCAAACAAACTTACAAATTAAAAGATATGGCCTCCAAAAGATAGGTGTCTGCATCACTGTACAAAGTACCCTTGATCATGCCCATTTCCAATACCATGTTTCCACATATAATTTTTTACCCATTTTTTCCAAATGATCCATAGACACTAGCATCAATCTTCTTTCTCATTGACATCAAGTTCCTTGCAAGACCAAAAATGCAAAAAACACCTAGGACAATCTTGATATTCCTATATTTGAATCATATCTTTACCATTTATTGAACCACAACCATTTTGGTTGGTTTAACTCCGAGAAATGCATCACCACCATCATACTATATATATTTGAATAAACAATTCTTTATATGAGTCATATTGTAGAAATCTCCATATCCAATCAACCATGCATCATTGCATTCATGCAAGTTTGAGGCTATGAGATGCACGTCTCCATCTACATCAATAGAGACATTCTAACTATAAAATTCAATAGTATCTATTGGTTTACTTTTTCCACATTTTTTTGCTTTGTAGCCTTTTTTGAATTTCCTTGTCTTACCCCAGTTCCAACACTTTTTCAAGGACCTATATGAAGTTTTGGATATTCCTCTAGATTTCTAGTTCTTATCACCATTCTTCAAATTTCCTCTCTCGAGTGTGTCCTCACATGATCAAGGTGTCATTTGTTTGATATATTTCCATATAACTTATCCTCATATCCTTTGATAATAATGATTTCACCACATTTTCTAGTGTTAACCTTGATGTAGTATTAGTGATTTCTATCACTAGATTATCCCATAATTATAGCAAATTTCACAAAAAAATTATATAACTTTGTTCCTAATTCATTTTGACATCCATGGATGAAACCTAATTGACCACATTGTTTAAGGCATTCAGGTGATTTGAAACCAAGTCACCTTCACTTATTTTGAAATGAATATCAATTATTTCACAAGAAAATATTTTTCATTAGTGAATTTGCAATGTACAACATTCTCATCGTTTCCCACAAAATCTTCATAGATTTTCAATTGAGATATTTAGTAAACATTGAATCCAACAGACATAATTTGATAAACAGTATCACTTTTCTACCAAATTATTCCAATGATTTTGATTTCAATCTTCTATGTCCTGTGTATACAAAATTAATCCACCAACCTATTTCTATCAATATATCTTTCATTTTGAGTTTCCATAATTCAAATTTATGAACATTGATTTTATCAATTTCTATTCTTTTGTTTCTAGTCACTTTCTTATCACAACATTCTCTTACCAAAACTCTCATTTTAAGGAAACCATTTGTCACAAGTTATTCCAACCTACATAAATCTCACAACTAGTGGCTCTAATACTAAATATTGCAAATCAACTCTTTCACAACAAAAAAACATAAAAAAGATTTATACTAATTTAAATCTTAAACAAGTATAGAGGATGAAAAGCACATAAAAACAAGAATTTTCATTTAGTAAAACCCCTTGTAAGGTAAAAAACTTGGCACAATATTCTTCTCTATTATAACATTAATTGGGCCATCTTCCAATTCTAAAACTAAGCATCAAGGTTCTACAACATTCATACGATATTTTCTATATATTACAATGTACGTTTATAACTGTGTATTCAATGTTCAAGAGTGTTTGTTACACATATGATTAACTATGATTCACTACATTACAAATCTTTTTATAAGAAAACCATGTCTTTATCAATCACTTCACTTGTAATATCATTATAATAGAAGAATATGCATTCACCAACTATTACACCAATTGAATAATGTGTAACACCCTTCAATAAGTCTATATTAAGATGCCATCAAAACATTCTTAAAACTCATTTAGTCTAATATATATGGTTACAGAAGTGTATGGAACACCTACAAATAACCTTTCAATGCTGTGCATGTTACACACCTCCTTGTTACACCATACTATAGCTGAATCCCTTAATAACACTTCACATTCTTCCAGAATGTAACGAAACTAGGAAGAATATTTTACACAGCTGTGCAATTATTATTAAAAGTAGTCTCCACACAAGATTGCACAACTATTCTAACTTAACTAACTAGTACTTATAAAAAACATCTCATGCAACAACTCGCTTGTACACCATTCGTGCAAAGTTGAGGCATTTCTCAATATAAAATCTATTATTCAAAGGAAAATTAAATCTAGAATTATGCTTTCGTTTGATCAGTTGATGCACATGCAATAATTTCCTTTCTTCCTCTGTAAACAAGAATTGTTGCTAACATATTTGGATAGAATACGTGGATGCCCGATCAATCCATATGTTTAGGTAAATGCTGTAAATTGATATCATCCTCCAAATCATTTATTATGTTCAGAATATCGAGGTGTCAATTACACGCATGAATTGCCTATCATGTTCGTTCGGAAAATTTGAAAGATGGACAAAGATGGACCTGTCTTATAGGAAGATTCCTTCCTTCCGCGGATTTTCTAAAAGGTAACAGTCGGTGCACATAATCCCCAAAATTTGTTGGAAAATGAGCACATATTCTCAATATCAACTAGGAGCGTATATATATATACACACACACATAAACAATATTTTCATTTCTTTCCAATTTAAATTTAGTTATTTTTTATTAGAGTTGGTTTGTAGGTTTATGTACTTCTATGAAACTTCAATCACATTGCCGATCTTTAATAGATCTAGGTAGGATTTCTTATAGTTTTATTGTGTTGAGTAAGGCTATTATTCCACCCATTGAGCGACATTTGTAACAATCCCTTATATTAATGGCCATCACCTTCGTACTTGTATCATTTTATGAAGGGTTAGCTGGCAGAGTTCTACATAATGATGGTGTTGAAGATTGCACGGAAATTTGTCCTAAAGATATTCCATGAAGTATTGGATCTAGCCCAAAAAATTGTTTCCCTGATATTGTGCTTGTTTTGCCTATATTTGATAAAGTTTACAACTAGTTTGAATCTTTTACACTTGTGGGCCGAGTCCCCCTTTTGAATTTTATCAAACCTTAGGTTCAAAACCACTGGCAACCTCATGGTGTTAGGCTTGACAATTTCAGAACATGACCAAAGATTTCT
>JARHVA010000208.1:740000-950000 GCA_037957365.1 Torreya grandis
AACTCCTATTTTTCAATAAAACATAGTAGATAAATAGCTATGATGCACACCATTTTTTGAGTAGAGTTTAATATTATTTGAAACCCTTTGGGGAAAATTTAGATAAAAGCTTTTATCATGTCACCTATATTTTTTTGTATTTTTTCAATGAATATTATTTTTTAATGAATTTTTCAAGTAAATAGATCCTAAAAACTTACAAAGAAATGGATATTCATTCATGAGTCACACCTAACCAACTAAAAATAATGAAAATCATTTTTTTAAATGTGTGTAGAATTATGCATACTATGTTACTATATAATTTATTTTTCACTTGGATCAATGAAATATAAATTACATGAACATATGTATAGGCATGTATGTTTGCGGCATGTAGTGGCATAAAAAAGGCATAGCTAGAAATAGATATAGTTTGAAACCTTAAATTCATTTCAAAATTATAATAATTATATTTTTGGAAAGAGGAGAGCGTGATCATCATGATGGTATCAAGTTTTTAAATTTTCACATTGAAATTCTTAGTGTATTTGGCAATCAAAGTTGAAATTTGTTGTTCATTTTCATACCTTTCAAAACTTGGTTGTACATTGATAGTCTAAGCCTTTGGCTCAATAATCCAAGCCATTCTTGAGCCAAAAGGCATAGGAATTTAATTCAAATTCAAATAACATGATCACGCTAATGTATAATGTGACTGTGTTAATAGATAATGCAATCATGTTAATAGATAACATGATCACATTAATAGATACCAAAAACATGATCATGTTACTAATATTTTGCACATTTAAACAAATAGAGAAAATGTTGGTTAATAGGTAATACGATTGCATTATTGATAACATGATTACATTCTTGTTATTTTGCACATAAAAGCATTTTGGAATTGTACATGAAGGCAAATTTGGCTAGAAGCTTATATTTACTACTCTCAATGTTAAGTGTAAATGTGACAATATAAATGTAAACTTACACTATAAATTTATTTTAGTGAATATAATAAATTAGGGTCACTCAGTATCTGATAGAGTTGGTCTCACAACTGCACACCTTACAATGTGAAAAATAGTTTTTCAAAATCCAATCAGGGTAATACTTAGGCATTTTCATAGTCTAAGTATTAAACATAGGGATTTTAGGACATAATTTTTGTAATTAATGTCCACTTTTAGTAAAAATATATTCAAAAACATTTTGACTTGATTCTTGGCATTTATAAAAGTCTTAGGTTTGTAAAAATTGAAGTTTCCAAACCACTCACTTTGAAATTGATATAAATTGGTGTGATTGGGGTAACATAGGTCACATTAATGACTTGCACACATAAAACAACCACTTTGTATTAATTTCACTTGTTAATCATCCCTCTCTCATCTCTAATCATTTCCTACTCATGTCTCATCACCCCTAATCATTCTCATCATTCTTCATTTCCCCTAATCACTCCCTCGTTGAACCTAATTATCCCTAGTCATCTCTAATCACTTTTTCATCATCCATGATTACTCTCTCAGTGATCCTCACTATCCCTCATCATTCTTAATCACTCCCTCCTTGTCCCTCATCACCCCTCATCATCCATAAGAAATTAGGGTCACTCAACATCTAATATAATTGGTATCACAATTGCACACCTTATGATGTGGAAAATAGTTTTCAAAATCCAATCTGGTTAATAATTAGACATTTTCAGGGTTTACGTATTAAACCTAGGGATTTTAGTACATTACTTTTGTAATTGATGTATATTTTTGGTAAACATATAGTCATTTTTTAGGTTTTTGTTCCTTTTGAATTGATTTCTAAAATCTATAGGAGTCATAGGTTTGTCAAAATTGAAGTTAGAAAACTATTCACTTTGAACTTGATCAAAAGTGGTGTGATTGGGGTAGTGTAGATCATATTGATGACTTGCACACATCAAATGACCAATTTTTTGTTAATTTCACTTTTTCATCATCCCTCCCTCATTTTTGATCATTTATTACTCATCCCTCATTACCCCTAACCACTCTCTCATCATTCCTTATTGTCCCTAATCACTCCCTCATTATCCCTCACTATCCCTAGTCATTTATAATCACTCCCTTCTCATTTATAATCACTCTTTCATTGAAAATTAATATCCCTCATCATCCATAATCACTCCTTCCTTGTCCTTCATTATCCATAATCACTCTTTCCTCACCACTCGTCATCCGTAATCTCTTCCTCATCCCTATTCACTCCCTCATCATCCCTCATCATCCCTAATCACTCTCTCATTAACATTCATTGTCTCTCATCATCTCTAATCACATGAGCTTATCATCCCTAATCACTCCTTCATTTATTATCACCATCTCTCATCATCCCTAATCACTCCCTCCCAATCCCTCATAATCCCTAATCAATATTTCTTCATCCATCATCATCACTCCATCATTAAACCTCACCATTTCTCACCATCCCTCATCACTCCATCATTGATCCTCACCATCCCTAATTTCTCCCTCATCATCTGATGTAAATATATGATCTAAAGATATATCTTATTTCAATCATATATTATTTAATCAATTATAATAGAAATTATCTCTTTTTTAGGAATTATGTTGTCAATACCCATTTGTGATAGTCAATTTTATTAATGGATGAATTGGATGATATTCCAAATTTATATTAAATTAACATAAATAATAACATAAAATAGAGTCTGAATTTTAGTTCATTGAATTATCTTTATTGTGAAGCTAACTAGATGACACTTTATTCAGTTCCACCTTTGGTAGTTTGGTTCAAAAGATAAAAATTAAACATAAATATCTTATATAAATTTCTAATTCTAAGAATATTTGAATCAAATGAAAAGTTATTTAGTGTTTCCCATTCCTGTATGGCTTTAATCTTGGTTAGGTTCACACACACACACACACTCCTTGTTTGTGTACTGTGTCCCAAATTTTTTATCTCTTACATGAAAAATGAACATTTATTCATGTTATCATAAAAATATGTATCTACAAAATGTGAAACACTATTCAACATGGTGTATATGTTCATACCATGTTTTCTAAATATTAAGATGTCATTAAGGTAGATTAAAAAAATAACATAAGTAAAGGGATTGAGGATGTCGTTCAACATCTTGAAATGAATGAATCATTACATGAGTTAGCATAAAAGGCATAATATTAAATATATGGTTGACCACATGTAAAACATCACACACCTCTAATGGTGAGATGTCACAAAGGATTGCATCTTTAAAATTTTTGATTCTGTACATCAAATGACACTACTAGGTGATCCATTTATCAAGGCCTACACTGGACCATACACTAGCGTATGGTTATGGATGATGTATAAATTTCAATTTTAATTTTTAAAAATATGCTTTATGAGAAATTAAATTCTTCTAACTTCCATTGGAAATGAAGTGTATTGGCTCACCATTGATCTATATTTATTAATAAAAAAATATTTTTAATTCATATATTTTCTTGTTGGGGGAAGTAGAGATATTTTTAGTACTGACCATATCATTGGGTTCATAATCTATTATCTACTTACCTTTATATAATTTTAGATAACTTGTACCCACTTTTCAAGATGTGAAAATTAAGAGCTCATATTGTGACACTCTTCATTGGATTAAATATTGAATTTATGAATTAAGCACTACTTTTCAATCTTGGACTACTTGTTCTAATCATTTGAAAATTATTTTACACTCTCTGATATGATGACTCAATAAATAGACATACAAATAGAAATATTTCAATGTAATTATCTAGATCATAAAATATGCTCATATGGAAAGCAATTGATTGGATTCAGGAAATCACATATCTTGGTGATCTTCATGTATTTACTACCCATTTTTGGTGTTATGGTGGTTTTACTTGCTTATCTTTTTTTATCAAATTTTTAATTTTGAATTACATCATTTCTAATAGGCCCATATTTTATCATAAGTGTGAAATATTTATGTTTCAAATGTGCCTCCACATCATTTCGATCATTATGTCTTATATTTTATGCTAACACTCAACTCTCCACTTGTAACTCTTAACATTGTTAAACCCGAATAAAATACCACCATCAAGGTATTGGATGGAGTGATTAAGGATGAGGAAATATGAGGAGGAATTGAGTATAGATGATGAGGGAGTCAATAGGGATGGTGAGGGATGGTGAGGGTCAATGTGGGAGTGATTAGGGATTATGAGGGATGGTGAGGATTAATGAGGGAGTGATTAGAGGTGATGAGGGATGATGAATGAGTGATTAGAGATGATGAGGTCTGATGAAGTAATGATTAGGGATAATAAGGGATGGTGAGAGTTAATTAGGGAGTGATTAGGGATGATAAGGGAGCAATTATAAATGATGAAAAATGGTGAAGGTCAATAAGGGAGAGATTAAGGATGGTGAGGGATGAGGAGGGAGTGATTAGGGATGATGAAGTAGTGATTAGGGATACTAAGAGCTAATGAGGGAGTGATTAGGAATGATGAAGCGGTGATTAGGGATGGTGAGATCCAATGAAGGATAATGAAGGATTAGGAGGGAGTAATTAGGGATGATGAGGAAATGATTAGGGATGGTAAGATCCAATAAAGGAGTGATTATGAATGATGAGGGACGGTGATAAACAATGAGGGAGAATTTTGAGATGATAAAGGAGTGATTAAAGATGATGAGGGATGGTGAGGGTCAATGAGGGAGTGATGAGGGATGAAGAGGGATGAGGATTAAGTGATTGGGGAAGATGAGGGATAGCGAGGGTCGATGAGGGAGTAATTAGGGATGGTGAAGGAGTGATTAGAGGTGACTAGGGTCATTGCGGTTGAATGAGGGAATGATTAGGGACAAAAAAATAATGAGAGAGTGATTGAGGGTGATGAGGCATGAGTAAAAAGTGATTAGGGATGAGGGAGGGATGATGAACAAGTAAAATTAACACAAAGTGGTCATTTGATGTGTGCAAGTCATTAGTGTGACCTACACTACCCAAATCACATCACTTTGCATCAATTTTAAAGTGTTTAGTTTTAAAAATTCAATTTTGATAAAATTGAGACTCTTAAAAATGCTAGGAATCAATCTGAAAGGCACAAAAACCTAAAAAATTACTACATGTTTACCAAAAATGGACATCATTTACAAAAATTATGTCTTAAAATCCCTAAGTTTAATACTTAGAATCTAAAAATGCCCAAGTACTGACTTGATTGGATTTTCAAAAACTATTTTATAAATCATAAGGGCATGTAGTTGTGATACCAACTCTATCAGATGTTGAGTGACCCGAATTTTTTATATCAATAATGTGATCATGTTATCAATAACATGATCGTGTTATCAATAATGCGATCACATTATTAATAACATAATCACATTATCAATAACATGATCATGTTATTAATAAAATTATCACATTACTTGCTAACCAACATACATTTCATTTTTTTAAATGTGAAAAATAACAGTAATAAATGTAGACACTTAAAGCTAGCCATCGATAACCTCCAATTAGGCTTTTGGCCAATTTCTAATTAAAATACACAATTTGGCATAAAAACACTAAAATGCATTAAATGATGTGAAACTGACATATTCAAGTGCTAATATTGGCCAAGGTATCCCTAAATGGGGTAATAAAATTTATGGACCAACTAACTTTCATTAGGGCATTTTGAGTCAAAATGTCAAATTTGCACTTGCATTCGCTAGATTGTTATTCCATATCAAATCTTTTGAACAAGACTTGTGACTTTGTTATTTGTTTTTGGAAACATCCTAAATGGGAATACGCATCCAATCCATCTGGCATCACCCTCTAATTCTAATTCAGTCAAATTTTAGACTAATAACAAGGCATTTTGATCAATTTGAGTAATTTGTGCATAAAGTGCTTAATCATGCTTAAGAGCTAATTAACCCAAATCAAATCCTAATCAAGAGTTCCATGAAAAATTGTTGAATACTTGTTTTTGGAAATGAATATGAAATATTTGCATGATCAAGTGATCTCATTTCTTAGGAAGACATCCCTAGGCCATAAATGCCACAAATATCATGATTCATGCCCTCAATGCCTCATCAATGCCTTCCATGATGCCCTCCATGAATCTTAATTGCTCCTTCTTCCAATGCCATGATGAGGATATTTATAAACTTAACTCCAAAAATTAAATTAATCCTCAACCACACATCTCAATTTTGAGATGGACAGTTGAGGTTGATTTTGATCAAATCCAAAAATTTATAAATAAGAGGCCTCACAACATCATTTCTAAGCTTTTTTATGCAAAGTTATAATGCTAAATTGGTTCCAAAACTGTCAAGAAACTAGTGTTACCATGAAAAATTGATTCCAAGCCAAGCCAAGCTACAAGCCAAAGGTGCCAAGGAGAGATGGAGGTAGCCAAGCTTCCATTGCCAGGGACTTCATGAGCACAAGCTGAGCAAGCCACCATTACAAAGGCATTTTGGAGCATCCAAGGAAGGTGAAATAATTATTGTTTTTTCATTCCTTACTTTTAAGTTGTGTTTGTTATTTACTTTTGTTAACTAAGCTCTCTCTAGTGTTCAGGCCTAGAGATGTTATGTTATTAGTGTGTTTATTTCATTTTGTTTTCATTTTGGAACTAACACCATACTAACCATCCTCTCTTGAGTCAAATTCCTAGATCACATTATGGCACACTGGTGGGACTAGACACATCTCATACATGAAAGAGATCATTTTTCAACTCTAAAATATTTATTTGAGCCCTTAAAACTCTTGAAAATTGATTTTCTAACTTTATTTTACCATTTTCAGTTGCCACAGTTTTACACATTAACCGGCGTCAGCAAATAATAATGATATTAGTTGCTTGACTTAATTGACATTAATTAGAAAATATGACATTGGTTGGATCTTGATTAGCCAGAGTAACTGACGTCGGTGGTAATAATCGATTTTGATCACTATGTTTTTTTAAAAACATAGGCCTAAGAGCTAATTTTTCAAAGTTCATTATTTCAAGCTAAAAAGAGCTTCAAAGCTACAAGACATGCTAACAATTTTACTAGAGGTCTAAGCTTGATATTTGATCAAAACATGTTTAAATCACCTTTGCACACTTAAAAATCAATTAGGAGCCTTGTTTTGGTGTTTAACAAAGAATTTAGGTATTTTTGGTGATTTTTTTCAAAGTTTGCAAGTAAGACCAAGTGGTCAAATGAACACTACCAAATATTTAATTTTGGGCTTAAAATTGAATACACTTTTCAATTTTTATTTGCAATAGTTGTTTAATCAAATCTTTATCTGGAAAAAAGAGAAATGTTGCATGTATGCTCTTCCATTTGTCCCCTATAGAGAACCCTTGGAATCAAAAGTGCCATTCCTATTGCAAGTAGCCTAGTCTAAGGCTTAGAAAGAATGTCATCTAAATCACTCCCAAAAAACTCGTCAAAGTTTGGGTGACCTTAAAAATGACTCTAAAGTCTTTATATTAGTATTTTATTTTCATGCAAGCTTAGCTTACAAGGGGGACGTCATTACTTTCTGCAAGTTCTTTAGGGAAGCTTTGACCTAAGGTTTCACCTCCTGACATTGAATTCACTTACTCCTTTTGAGTTGCACATGGGACGTATCTGCATTTGGACATCACACTACACTGAGCAAATGGCATGATGTAGTGGTTGTAAAAAATACTAGACATTTTTACAACTAGCTAATGCTATAGTCACCCATTTTCATGCTTTTCTTTTGTATTGTTTGGCATGAAAGCCATTATGAAATTGATTCTCCTAGAATTATTGAAACCTTGCTAGTTTAGTAAACCCCATTTTGCCATACCTTTGCTAGGATTTGGACAATTATATTAGTTTATTCTGGTCATTATTTTCTTGGTATGCTTTGAGGCTAAAACTTGTTTATTTATTCATAAATCCATGTCAAAACCAATTTTTCTATATGTCACTCTTTTGTCTAAAGAGGTGTTATACTGGCTGTTTTGCACCACACTTGTGCCTTGAAATTTTTTAAACTTATTTGTGTGTGTGCCATTTTAGTTTAGGAGGGTAGCGTTATGCTTCCCAAATCATGTCAAAACATTTTGAGCCTTTTGAGTCTTTGAAACATAGCATTGACCACATAAGTTGAGTATGCTTACACCGTTAGGTTGTTCAATTTGTTTAAAGACTAGTTTACCTTGTGCCAAAAACCATTGTTTGAAACCACGTCATGTATACCATTTAGACCTTTGTATTGTGCTATCATGCTATCCAATCTTGTTTAGCTTGTTTGGTCAAATTCTAGTTTTCACCATTGAGTTTTTAATTAGCCTTATCAAGTTTAGATTCAAACATTGATTAATTTCTATTTAGGCCTTAATTCATGGGGTTGATACACAGATCTTTCTCTTTTGGGTTATATAACTTCAATTAATCGATTACCTAAATTTGAAAACTATTGATGGTCTATTTTTTTAAAGCCTATCTTCGTCATTATTTATGCCTTTATTTGGGAAAACATAGTCTTTCTTCAAAGCACTTTTTATCTTATGCCTTATGCCAACTGATCATGTTTATGTTTGATTTAGTGTGCTGGGTCTATGTCGAAGTTGTTTCCAAACTTGTTAGATTAAATCAAATCACATCAACCTTTATTTCAAGTCTAGATTTTGACGTCATTGGCCAAACGTCCTTTCACATGCATGTTTGTTTGAGTCTAGATTTTGAATCTACATTTGGACAAAAGACCTAGCAACTCAACTTTTCTCGCTTCCTAGTTTAGACCTTGTTTAGAATACTTTGACCTAGACCTTTGACATGCTAGTTTTTATTCAAAAAATTGACCTTTTATGCATATGACATTTGACATTAGACCTTTGATGTTAGGTTGTTTTATGTCAAGTCTTAGTACAAATAATTTTGGAGATATAGCTCCACTTTTAGATCACATTGGGGATATAAATCCACCTTTTGACTAAGTTATCTCAAGTTTGAATCATTTTTCCTTCGGACATAATTTTTCAAAGTTTATAGAACTCTAAGTCTTTTTATTTTCAGAGCTTTTATCATTTATGTAGATATGTCTAGCTACACTTATGGTGGAGTCACTTACAATCCAAATTATGATATAATGACCACACAAAATGACTTTTATGGCTTTAATCAAGACCTCAATGATGTTAATATGGTTTGTGAGACAAATTTCTATTCACCTCATATTAATCATTCATGGAAACAAAGTCACAAAACAATTTATGATCCAAGTCAAGACCTTGATTAGTATGAAGAGGCTTATGAGGAGGAATTTGAAGACCCAAATATAGATAATGTTGTTTGGGATATGTATCTATACCCTCTTTACAATAATCACTATATGAAACACATTCAAGAACTAGCTTATGAGCCAACTCATGACTGGGATGATATGGTTTATGTGTTAGGACTTGTTCCAAAGTCTCAACGTTAGGTTAGATTTTTGGTAGGTAATAAATAATTATTGTAAATGGGGCATGCATATTTTAGTAAAGACATCCCCATAAAATAAACTTACTTAGTTTAATTATTAGGTAGTTTTAATGTTTTATATTTATTAATTAGAATTACTTTACGGGTTGTTTTCCCGTATTTAGTTGGTTATAGGATTAGTTGTTTTTACTGGTCATTGGTAAAAACTATATAAATCCATGTTTGCATTTTAAAATGGTTAACGAAGTATAGACACCCTTATGTATTTGTTTTTTTGAAATTATTAATAAAATACTTGTGCACTCACACTAAGCGGGGACAAGGTTCAACTTATTTTGATTATGGAGGTATCAGTGGTATCAGAGCATGGTCATTTTGGGAGCATAGTGAATTCGAAGAAGCAAAGTGAAAAATCAATGCACGTGATATCTTTTGGCATGAAATAAGGTGAGAGAATAGGTGAAAAAAATAATTCCCAGAGCTGCCATGGCGTCTTAGGGAAGAATGGCACTGGAATAAAATTCAAAAATTATTTTTGGCTATTTCTAAAGTTTGATTTTCATATATTTGCTGTGACTGGGTCCCATGGGAGAAGATTGAAAGAAAGGCTGTAAACAAAGGGAAAAATTTGAATTTATTTACTCATATGTAATTTTTTTCCCTCATCCACAAAATCTGGAATAAGTATAAATTTATGAGTGTAATGTTCTGCAAATGGTCTTAGGGCAATTGGTTAAGCTTATTTTGTTAAAAGCTTGCAAAGGAGGAGGTCAAGGGTTTAAATCCCTTCTTTTTGGAGAAAGTTATTTTTGCCTTGGAATATGCTTTTTTTGAAAAAGGAATATTCCTTTTTTTAAATCAAAATATTGTAAAACACATACTTATTGTATTGTGTTATTTAATTTTTCAAAAAAGGGGCGGAATTCAATCATTTTTCTTTTGCATTGTTGTGGTGAGATAAGGGTGTAATTGGTGGAATAAGGTTGTAATTTGGTGAAATAAGGGTGTAATCATTGATTTTTGGTGTGGTTAAGTGCAAAACCCATCATACACAAAATAAGGGTGTAATCATTGTTTTTTATTTTATGCTCTACGCGGAGGTTAAGTGCAAAGCCCTATAGAAGCAGTGTCTTGTGCAGTGAGTGTGATATTTGTTTCATTTATTTTGCATTTTTTTGCACGTTTCTTTACTGCACTTACTTTCATTTCAAAATGTTGAAAATTCAAAATTTTCTTTTAGATGGTGATAGATTAACAATTTCCAATTATTTAGATCGGAAACGATTGATGGAGGCTTCACTAGTGTTTAATGAGTTATGGGATATAGTTAAGAATGAAAATCCCACATTGCCAACAGAGCAGGCTAAATTAGATATTTTCAATTTACTTGATTCTAAGGCCTTAGCTCTCATTACATGTTATTTTATTCGTGATACGTATGTTCATATTGAAAATTCTCCTCATAGTTACACTGCATGGAAAACATTGTCAGACTTGTAAGATAAGAAACCTAAGCATAAGAAGATAGATATTCATATGCAGTTGATTACTTTGTCATTAGATGAGGATGGGGATATGGGAGAATATATGTCTAAGTTGAAAAATATCACTACTGAGTACACTAAGGCTGGTTTTGGAAAACTAGATGATGACCTCATAGTTACTGCTGCTTTGAAAGGACTACCAGGGTCCTATAGGAATTTTGTTGAAATGTTGCATGTCTCTGACAAGATCACAGGCATCACCTTTGATAAGTTGGCTGAGTTGCTCATCCAACATGACCTCTCTCTACCCAAGAAATCCAAAAAAACTGAAGAAGCCCATGTTTTAGAATCAAAGCCTAGTTCATCTTCATCTGGGCATCAAAATAATAGAGGAAATAGTTATAGAGGGGGTCAAGGTTATAGAGGAGGCATATATCAAAATAGAGGCAAGGGTCATTCACATAATCAACAATCTAATCAATCACATTCACATGAAACAAGTGATTGAGGACATGGTCACAATTCATATAGGGGCAGAGGTCGAGGTAGATCTGATATTCAGTGTCATAGATGTGGAAAATTTGGTCATATTGCCTCACAATGTAGGATTCCTTTTGATAAAATTCAGAGGCCACAAAAAGCAACTAAGACTAACTCTGCTCAGTATGCTGATCATGACTATGATGAATCTAGTAATGTTTCCCATGAATTTGCATTTACTACTTTCGGGCACATTGATTATATTGAATATGAGGCTAGAGATGAGCTCACAAATGTATGGGTTTTAGACACAAGAGCAACCAAACACATGACATTTAGGAGAGATTTCTTTTGGTCTTATAAGGAAGCTTCTCTCTCTCGATTTGCCTTATAATATAAATCTATGCATACACCATTAGGACTTGGTTCTATTCGAATTCTTCTTCCTAATGGGTCTATAAAATCCTTGGATGATGTTTGGTATGTTCCCACATGAAGAAACACTTACTTTCTTTGGTAACTATTTGAAAGAAAGGTTATCAAATTGTGCTTGAAAATGGGCTCATTTACATCAATTCAGTGAAGGATAATTATAAAACCATGTATATAGGATATGAAGATGGAAACTTGGTTAGATTGCATTGCAAGGTGCTTCCTCCCAATATAGAACTTGCTGCAGTTGTTGACATAGGTACAGGTACTATGTCTACATAGCAGTTATGGCATCTCCGTTATGGACATTTGAATATCCACTCTTTAGTGGATTTGCAGAGATATGGTATGGTGAATGGGTTGCCCACTTTTTGCAAAGATAATATTTTTTGTGAGTCATGTCTTTTGGGCAAACAAAATCGAGAAAAATTTCCTAAAAAGTCATCTTGGAGAGCTAACAGATGTTTAAAGTTAGTTCATAGTGATGTATGTGACATGAAAAAGTCATCCATTGGTGGCTGTAGATAATTTGTCTTATTTATTGATGACTTTTATAGGATGACTTGGGTATTCTTTATGAAAAACAAATCTGAAGTTTTCGCTAAGTTTGTTGATTGGTTACACTTAGTAAAAAAAGAAACAGGGTCACATTTGGTCACTCTTCGTTAGATAATGGAGGTGAGTATACCTCTAATGAATTTTTAGACTATTGTCGAGAACATGGAATTCATCGACAATATAGTAATGCTTATACTCCACAACAAAATGGAGTATCTGAACGAATGAATATAACTTTAGAGGGCACAACACGTGCCATGTTGCACTATAAACAACTTGATGATAAATTTTGGGCCGAAGCTATAGGTACTGCAATGTATTTGAGAAACATGTCCCCCACAATTTCTCTTTTGGGACAAACTCCATATGAGGCATGGTATGGGTTTAAACCCAAAGTTAAACACTTGAAATTGTTTAGATGTCTTTGTTTTTCTTTGGTTCCTCCTAAACATAGAACTAAGTTGGAACCACGAAGTCAAAAATGCATCTTTCTTGGTTATTTTGAAGATAAAAAGGGGTTTTGTTTGCTTGCACAAGATTTAGGTAAATTCATAGTGAGTTGAGATGTAATATTTGATGAGTTTGGGACTATGAACACTGTAGAGATTGATTCTCAAATTGATAGATTAGAGAGGAAAAATGAAAAAAGAGATAAGGGTTTGAATAATGGGGATAACTCTTCAAAGTTATGGTATGAGACTCAAATTCCTTCACTTTCCTCTCCTTCATCTACAAGTTCACAGGTTGATGACTTATAAATTGTTGAAAATTCTCTAAGTCCCCCTTTGAATGATGCACCTAATGAGAATTTTGGAGTCCCTAATTTGAATAATTTGTCTAAGTATCCAAAATGGGCTCAAAGTACTTTTTATGACTTGACAGTAGATGAAGTTGGTTTAACAGGGCCCAAGAATTCTCAAAAATAGGTGAAATTTGCTATGGTTGTTACTACTTCTTCCACTGAGCCATCCACTTTTGAGGAGGCATCTACTAACATGTTTGGCAATAGGCAATGAAATGTGAGTATGATTCCATACTTAACAATAATACATGGGTTTTAGTTGATCCTCCTCCACATGTTAAACCCATCAGATGTAAATGGGTTTATATGACTAAGTATAAATCAGATGGTTCCATTGATAAACATAAGGCATGACTTGTTGCCAAAGGATATGCACAACAAGAAGGTATTGACTATGAGGAAACATTTGCACCAACTGCCAAATGGCACACTATTTGTATGGTACTTGCCTTAGTAGCACAAAATGGTTGGAAAGTATATCAGTTGGATGTTAAAAGTGCTTTTTTAAATGGTGATTTATAGGAAGAAGTCTATATGAAACAACCTCAGGGTTTTGAACAGGTGGGTGCTAAACACAAAGTGTGTAAATTGACAAAAGCTTTGTATGGGCTCAAACAGGCACCCAGGGCTTGGTATGAGAAAATGGATTCATACTTGAAAGCCATTGGTTTTTATCACAGTGAATCAGATGATACTCTCTATTTTTGAGTGCTGGGTAAGAAAATGGTGATACTAGTTCTCTATGTTGATGACTTGTTTATTACAAGTAATGATGAAAACCATAACAAGTCTGTGAAGAAGGAATTAAAAGATGGGTTTGAGATGATAGATCTTGGACTTCTTCACTACTATCTAGGCATAGAGGTAACTCAAAAAGAGCATAGTATTTTCATTTCACAAACTAAGTATATTTTTGAGTTATTAGAGAGGTTTGGCATGAGTGATTGCAAACCTACCCTCACTCCCATGGAAAGTAACTTGAAATTGTCTAAGGATGATAGCAGTGCCTTTTTTGATGGCACCACATATAGACAATTAGTTGGAGGTTTGATATACTTGATGACTACCAGGCCCGATATTTCATTTTTAGTTGGAATTTTATCTAGGTTTATGCATGAGCCTAGAGAAATTCATTGGCATGCAGTAAAACGAGTACTTTGATACCTTCAAGGAACGAAAACATATGGCCTTGAATACCACCGCAACAAGAACTTCAAACTTGTTAGATATTGTGATGCAAATTTTGGTAGATGTGTAGATGACAGAGTGTCAACCACAGGATACACTATGCATATGGGTTCAACTGCCATTGCTTGGTATTGTAAGAAGCAGGATACAGTGGCAAATTCATCAGCAAAATTAGAGTATATTGCAGCATGGGATGCTTCTAGAGAAATTGTTTACCTTCATTGTATTATTGAAGATCTTCAGGTTTCTTAATTTGCTCCTACACAGTTATACATTGATAATTAGAGTGCAATCAAGATGTCCAAGAATCCAGTGTTTCATGCCAAAACAAAACATATGGATGTCAAATACCATTATCTATGAATGCTGGTGGTAAAGAAAACTCATGATCCAATATATTTCCCAACTACCAATTAGACAACTGATATCTTCACAAAACCCCTTGACAGAATCAAATTTGAAAAATTCAGAAAAATGCTTGGTATGTGTCCAAAGACCTGACTTTGGATCATAGGGGGGTTTGTTAGGACTTGTTCCAAAGTCTTAACGTTAGGTTAGATTTTTGGTATGTAATAAATAATTATTGTAAATGGGGCATGCATATTTTAGTAAAGACACCCCCATAAAATAAGCTTACCTAGTTTAATTATTAGGTAGTTTTAATGTTTTATATTTATTAATTAGAATTACTTTACTGGTTGTTTTCCTATATTTAGTTGGTTATAGGATTAGTTGTTTTTACCGGTCATTGGTAAAAACTATATAAATCCATGTTTGCATTGTAAAAGGGTTAACAGAGTAAAGGCACCCTTATGTACTTGTTTTTTGAAATTATTAATAAAATACTTGTGCACTCGCACTAAGCGAGGACAAGGTTCAACTTATTTTGATTCTAGAGTTATCATTATGAGGAAGACTTGGATGCTTTGGCTTGTGTAACTAATCAAGCTCCACCACATCATACCATTTTTATTCTAGGACCACAATATCACACCATTCCCATACCAGGACCTCATCCTTTGGTTTGTGTGAGCAATCATGTTCCACAATGCCAAACCATTTCTATACCAAGAACTCATCCTTTAGTTTGTGTGAGCAATCAAGCTTCACAAATCCCCTTTATCATTCTAGGATCTAGTCCTTTAGCTTGTGTGAGAAATCAAGCCCCACATCCTTATTGTTACCATCTCAAGACTTTGTCCATTAACTCATGCGATCAAGGAGGCTAAGACAACATTAATGTGATAGAAGAACATTCTCCTAGTGACACTTTTTAATAAGTTCTAGAAGACAATCAAAGTCAAAAGTCAACATTCCTTAGTGAAGCCTTCTCAGAGGCACTACGGGACAATCAAGATAAATTTATTGGTGAAAACCTCTATGAGGCACCAATAGATGAGCACAAAATTTATTGACTACTTGATGAAGATAAAATTAAAGATAAAATCAAAACAACTTCCAATTTATAGCCTAATCAGATGGTAGCTACTATCAATATCAAATAGCAAAAAAATTTGATGGTATTATTGAGAGAAAAAGTATTCAACCCCACCATAACCAAAATTATGTCAAATATGGCATCAATAACATTATGTGTGATTGAAAGTCTTGATATTTATTTATTTCACCACCATATACATTCCATTATCATCTACCATTCCATTTCATAGTCAAACCTACCATCCATTATTTGTCCCTATTTAGCATCTATGGTCACACTTTCCTTTACAAAGGCTACAAAGATACCTTGTCTTGATGTTTGAAGGAAGCAGAATCAATGACCAATGAAGATCACAAAAGCATTCTTAGCAACCAATTATGCAGGCCATTCTTGACAGAGTAGTCATTCTGATGAGGTGTGGGATAACAATTAACATGACCAAATATTCTATTTGTATCATTTGTTGATTATGATGTGCATCTCCCCATCAATATGAACAATAGAATCAAAAACCACACCCAAGCTAGAAACATGTACCATATTATCTCATATTACCATTGCCATTGTTGCATATCCATTTGCATATGTTGTAGATCCCAAACATTCACCCCACCACTTGGGGGAAACCCTCTTACCATTTTATCCAATTTATCAAACCATTGTTATCTTTAACAGGACCATACCATCCTATCATTCCATTCCTATCTAGACCAAAGCTTGTTTTTAGTCATATTATCCAATCCTATTTTGATCCTAGTTCATTTGGTTCTTCCCACACTTTTTATAAGGGGATTTCAAAGAAGTTGCAAAAATCAATCAAGTCTATGTTTAAATGGTAGTCTATGAATGTAGTGTGATAGTTGATATGGTAAGATATCTTTCATCCTATCAAGTTTGTTTATGTGAGCCTAATTATAGCCAATTATGGGAAAATTAGTGTTTCACCAGTCTTGCTAATAATTATAACCACCTATGGGAAAATTGGTATCATTGACCTATGTCATTTTATCCTAGTTATAACCACATATGGGCAAACTAGGGGCAACACTTATTTATCATCCATTGCCACATCACCTTGCCATTACTATTTTTATTTGACTAGTCATTTGCCATATTTGAGAACTTGTTGGGACCTTGTTAGTTTTTCCTCAACTTTTATGTGGATGGAATTACTGTGACTTGAGGGCATTTTAGGACTATGTGGGTCATGCTCAATTCATGTTGAGGTCACCTCAATCCCCCTTTCTATACGCTCTCATCATTTTTTGAGAAACCTAAGCCAAATTCTCTCACCATTTTATGAGCAGGTATATTGTCATTCTATAATGAGTTAAGATACCTCAAAATTCCAAAAACATTCATAATATTTCAAAATCCAAAAACATTTGTCCTGTCTAAGCCTAGTCAGTTATCCTTGATTCACCTTACTGGGGCATTGTCATTGTTAGGATGCTTTCTTTTGATTTTGTTTTTAGGCTTTCTATTTGTTTGTTTATTTCAAGTTGTTTGTTTTTTTGTTTGTTTATTTTTTGTTGGTTTGTTTGTTTGATCACTTATGTTGGGGATCAACCAACAATAGATTACACTTGTGAAAGCAATAAATGCGGAATTAAATCAGATAAACAAGTAACTGAATGAGATAATAGCAAGAACAAGAGATACAAGAAACCACCATGAAAACTTGTATTAACAAACTCTTTACAAAAGGAATACAATTGAAGAAACTTCTTTCTTCCACACCTCTCCTAGATGTATAGATCTCTCAATAGATCTCTATTTCTCAAGAGCTCTCTCTCAAGAACAATCAACTCCAACAAGCCTGGATTGATTCAATTTTGTACTGTTCTTCACATACAATGAATTACTACAATAATTCACACAAAGCTAAGAAGATCTAATTCTACATATAGAATTAGGAGACTTGAGCATGCACTTACAACAAACAGTTGAGCCACTTGAACAAGGGCTCTAAAAATAATATTACTAATAATAGAGACGCGAGCTTAAGACTACAACTCAAACTCATCATGCAAACACTCGCTTCTGTCCTCGGAAATAGCTTCTTGGACGCACAGGTAACCAACGCCGATTCCTGCTGCTTGCCTGTGACCGCCGCTGGCTGATCCTCTACCGACGTCGGCGTCTCTCCAACTGCATCTGACTGACGTCGGTCGCTCCTGATCGACGCCGGTGTCTGTGTAGACCTGAACCTGTTAAAGTATGCTCCTTGGTGAAGCTTTTAGCTCCACACCCTAACAATCTCCCACATGGAGATAAACAGCTGCACCAGTATCTGTACAACAACATCTTCTAGCTCCTCCATCTTCAACTCAATCATGAAGATCAACAGAAGTTGAATGAAGATTTAACTTCTCCTTTGTAACCGGTTTGGTTAACATATCAGCAGGATTCCTATCTGTATGGATCTTCTCCAGCTTCAACTCACCATCTTCCAATACCTATCGTATGAAGTGATACCTTAGCTGTATGTGCTTTGTTCTTGAATGAAAGGCTGAATTCTTAGCCAAATGGATTGCACTTTGACTGTCACTATACAATCTGCAACTCTCATGCTCCCTACCAAGCTCATCCATGAACCGTGTCATCCATATCATCTCTTTGCTAGCCTCTGTGGCTGCAATATACTCTACTTCTGTAGTTGACAAGGCAACAACCTTTTGCAACTTAGATATCCAGCTAACCGTCGTTCCACCTACAGTGAAAACATAACCTATAGTGTTCCTTATGCCATCCAAATCACCTGCCATATCTGAATCTACATAACCATGTAGAGAAGTATCTGAACCTCCATAGCACAAGTGCCTACTGCTGGTTCCTCTCAGATATCTAAGGATCCACTGAACTGCTTTTCAGTGTTCCTTACCTGGATTGGCCATATACTTACTTACAACTCCCACTGCTTGGGCAATATCCAGTCTAGTACACACCATTGCATACATCAAACTCCCTACTGTGGAAGAATATGGAACCTTACTCATGTACTCTACCTCATCATATGAATTATGAAATTGTTCTTTACTCAACTTAAAATGTCCAGCCAAAGGTGTGCTTATTGGTTTAACATCCTACATATTGAACCGTTTCAACACCTTGTCCACATAATCTTCTTGAGACAATATCAACCTGTGATTTTCCCTGTCTCTGTTAATGCTCATGCCAAGGATTTTCTTTGCTGTTCCCAAATCCTTCATAGCAAATGTTTGAGCTAATTTCACTTTAAGCTCAGAGATATCCTGCATGTGAGATCCTGCAACCAACATATCATCTACATACAACAATAGAATAATATATCTACCATTATCAAATCTCTTGAAATACACGCAATGGTCAGATTGACACCTACTTTAGCCATGCTCAGTCATAAACCTGTCAAATTTTAAGTACCATTGCCTAGGAGCTTGCTTGAGGCCATACAAGCTTTTCTTCAATCTGCACACAAACTTCTCCTTACCCTTGACCTCAAATCCTTCTGGCTGTTCCATATAAATTTCCTCATCCAAATCTCCATGAAGAAATGATGTCTTAACATCTAGCTGCTCAAGATGCAAATCCTCGAAAGCAACCAAAGACAATACAACCCTTATAGAAGTCATTTTAACAACAGGAGAAAAAATCTCACCAAAGTCAATACCTGGCTTTTGTGCAAATCCTTTCACTACCAATCTGGCCTTGTATCTCATCTGTCCCTTCTCACCTTCTTTCAACCTGTAGGTCCATCTGTTCTTGAGTGTTCTCTTACCAGCTGGCAATTCAACCAAATCCCATGTTTGGTTCTCTCTTAAGGACTCCAACTCCTCAACCATGCCACGCTCCCACTGACTCTTGGAATCCACCTGTATTGCTTCTTCAAAACTCTCTGGTTCTCCACCATCAGTTAGAAATAGATAAAATAAAGAAGGAGAATATCTAATTGGAGGCTTACTCACCCTTTCTGACCTCCTGATGGGTGTCTGAGACTCGTTTACAACACACTGTCCACCCAAATTCTCTGACAGTGACTGACCTCGATCACTTCCAAACCTGTTGCTAGCCGATGTCGGTTCTGCCTGACCGACCTCGGTGCCTGTCCTGTCGACATCGGTCTCTTTACGGCTGACGCTGGTTTCTGTACTGCCGATGCCGGTTCCTAACCTGTCGACGTCAGTCTTTGTGTTTTCCTACAAGTGATTATTTCTTTTTCCCATGAGCTCATCTTGGACTTTCACCTCGTCCAATTCACCATTGCTCTGCTCAAATTGATTCAGCTTTCTTAGCTGATCACAATACATCACTCTTTCGTTGAAAACAACATCACGGCTCCTGATTACCTTGTTAGTTTCTAGATTCCACAATCTATAACCAAAATCATCTGAGCCATAGCCAATAAACGTGCACCTCATAGACTTAGCATCAAGCTTCTTTCTATTTTCTTTATCTATGTGCATAAAGGCTTCACAACCAAAAAGTTTGAGATATGAGAGATCAACCTTTTTACCTGTCCATGCCTCTTCTAAAATAACACCATCTAGAGCTATAGAGGGTCCTCTGTTAATCAGGTATACTGCAGTGTCAACAGCTTGTGCCCAAAACTGTAAGGGCAAACCGGCATGCAATCTCATACATCTTGCACGCTCCATTATATTCCTGTTCATCCTTTCAGCAATTCCATTCTGCTGAGGTGTCTTTGGAACCATCCTTTGCCTGCAGATTCCATGCATGTAACAATAATCTCTAAACTTATGACTGCAGAACTCACCGCCATTGTCAGATCTCAAGCACTTTTAATATTTTACCTGTTTCATTCTCAACCATAGCTTTCCAAATCTTAAAAGTCTCAAATACATCAGATTTTCTCCTAATACAATAGATCCATACCTTGCTTGTAGCATCATCTATGAAAGATACATAGTACTGTGATCCTCCAATGGAAGCAACCTGAGCCAGTCCCCACACGTCTGTGTGAACAAGCTACAACTTATGCCTCTTCTTAGTAGACCCAGTCTTGAGAAAACTAACCCTTTTCTATTTTCCAAATACACAGTGCTCACAAAACTCTAGATCTATGCCTTTTAAATCTGAAAGCATACCTTTGGACTTAAGAATTGACATCCCCTTCTCACTCATGTGGCCAAGCCTTGAGTGCCACAATTTAGCATCCACATCTGAAGTAGATAATACAGAAGGAGATTTGTTAGTAACACAATTACACAAATAGAGAGTACCTTCTCTCTTACCTCTGGACATAACAAGTGCACCCTTGGTCACCTTCCAAGATTCTGCTGTGAGAGTTACTGTACAACCCTCATCCCCTAACTTTCCTGTAGAAATCAAATTTCTCTTCAAGCTAGGAACATGCATCACATCTCTCAACACCCATGTGTTGCTATTCTGCATCTTCAGCTGCACTTTACCTTTGCCAATTATTTTACAGGGCTCATCATCCCCTAGATACACTATTCCAAAATCTCCATGGATATAGTCACTAAAATATTCTCTGTTAGGGGTAGCATGAAAAGATACACCGGAATCTAACACCCAAGATTCTATATTATTATGCAGAGAGAAAATTAAAGCATCTTGTGCAATACCTGCAACCTTGGCTTCTTCCTTTCCTTCGTGCTGATTGTCCTCCTTAGGTTTTGACCAACAATCTCTACTTATGTGCCCCATCTTTCCACAATTCCAGCATTGTGGCCTTCTGCCAATTCTGGATTTAGATCTGCCTTTCCCCTTAGATTTGGATCTTGATCTACCTTTCTTGCTCTTCTCTTTCTGCCTTCCCCTGCTCTCAAAACTTAAAACGTTCCCAGATGTCTCTTCTGTGCTTTTCCTGCGTATTTCCTCATTCAAGATAACACTAACAACATCCTCTACTTTCAAAATATTTGATGCAGATGCAGTATTACTTACTACCATTACTAAGCCATGCCAGCTTTTAGGCAAAGAACATAATATTAAAAGAGCTTTTATTTCATCATCAAACACTATATTGACTGAACTGAATTGATTCACAATTCCATTGAAATCATTCAGATGAGTAGAAACAGATCCACCTTCATTCATATGCAAATTAAATAACTGCTTCATAAGATATACCTTATTAGAAGCTGAGGGTTTTTCATACAAATTTGCTAACGTAGTCATCAACTCTACCGTAGACTTTGCCTGTGATAAATTGGATATCACAGTGGATGCTAGACTCAGTCTTATAGACCCCAGAGCCTTTCTGTCAAGAACTTCCCATTCTTCATCCTCCATGTCTTTGGGCTTCTTTGCAACCCCACCTAACGGTAAGTAGAGATCTTTCTGATACAGATAGTCCTCTATCTGCATTCTCCAATGTTGGTAATTTTTGCCATTAAACTTTTCCATTCTCAGTTTACTTTCATCTGCCATTGCTTCTCCCACTCAAACAGAAATCCCTGCAGAAACCCCTGTGAGAACCTGTAATCAATACACACTACACAGATCTGAACCACCTGTTAGTGAACCTGAGCTCTGATACCACTTGTTGGTATCAGCTCTTGAACCTGCAACCAAGGCTCTGATACCACTTGTTGGGGATCAACCAACAATAGATTACACTTGTGAAAGCAATAAACGCGGAATTAAATCAGATAAACAAGTAACTGAATGAGATAATAGCAAGAACAAGAGATACAAGAAACCACCATGAAAACTTGTATTAACAAACTCTTTACAAAAGGAATACAATTGAAGAAACTTCTTTCTTCCACACCTCTCCTAGATGTATAGAGCTCTCAATAGATCTCTATTCCTCAAGAGCTCTCTCTCAAGAACAATCAACTCCAACAAGCCTGGATTGATTCGATTCTGTACTGTTCTTCACATACAATGAATTACTACAATAATTCACACAAAGCTAAGAAGATCTAATTCTACATATAGAATTAGGAGACTTGAGCATGCACTTACAACAAACAGTTAAGCCACTTGAACAAGGGCTCTAAAAATAATATTACTAATAATAGAGACGCGAGCTTAAGACTACAACTCAAACTCATCATGCAAACACTCGCTTCTGTCCTCAAAAATAGCTTCCTGGATGCACAGGTAATCGACGCCAGTTCCTGCTGCTTACCTGTGACCACCGCCGGCTGATCCTCTGCTGATGTCGGCGTCTCTCCAACTACATCTGACCGACATCGGTCGCTCCTGATCGACACCGGTGTCTGTGTAGACCCGAACCTATTAAAGTATGCTCCTTGGTGAAGCTTTTAGCTCCACACCCTAACAACTTACTTGTTTTCTTGCAGTACTGTTGCCTTGACTTAGTCTATATGTATGCATTGGGTGATTCCTTACACATATTATTCTTGAGTCTATCCATATTCATATGTCAATATTATCATCATGGTTTTTATCATTGGTGTATTATTTTCAAGTGCTTATTGGATATCGAGAGTCAGTCCTTATGCATATTTTGGCCAAGTCTTCATAGTGTTCTATCATGAAGCCTATCATCACATGCTATAGCAAAAATTAGCTTCATGAAGGTATACAATCAATGGAGCCACAAAAGTTTCTCCATCGCACCTTTGAAAATCCTCCCACCCACCTTGATCAATATAACTCAGTTGACCATTATAGTTGTATCATTGTTAATCAGGATGAGCATCTCCTCATTGACAAGTACAACTAAATCATTTGTAATGTTCAATCTTATTCCTCTATCCATCTCTTTCATCACTTTGCACATGCTCATCTTTAATCTGTATTCTAGGTTATATCCTTGAGTTATGTTTGCTAATTAGCCCTAACTGAAGAACAATCATCTTTAGCCAATATAGGTGCTCTTAATGATTATAACCTCCTAGGGGCAAATCATTATTTTGACTTTTATTTTTGGTTATAACCACCTTTGGGAAAATAAACATCCTTTTTACATCAATGCATGCAAGCATTTTCTCATTTGGATTAATCTCAATCATGGATTAATTCTACCTTTCTTCTTATTTCTTTTTGAGGGACCATCCATCAATAAATGTGTTGGCCACTCCCTCAAGGGATTATCATCATAGGCTTTCCAAACACCTTTTAGAGCTTTGTTCTTCAACCATCATATTATTTTTGGCATACATGCCATCTCTCATTATTTGAGAAGAAATTTCTTTGCCTACAGTTTGCAACACTTTCCCAAATAGGGGAAAATTGTAAACACCTAAAATTGGCTGCCGATAACCTCCAATCAGACTTTTGGCCAAGTTCCACCTAAAATAAACAATTTGGCCTAAAAAATTAAAATTCATTAAATGATGTGAAACTAACATATTCAAGTGCTAATTTTGGCTAGGGTATCCCTAAATGGGGCAATAAAATTTATGGGCTAGCTAACTTTGATCAAATTATTTTGAGTCAAAATGTCAAATTTGCACCTACGTGCTCTAGATTGCTCTTCCCCATCAAATCTTTTGCACAAGACTTGTGCCTTCGTTATTTTTTGTTGGAAACATCCTAAATGGGAATATGCATCTAATGCATTTGACATCACCTTTCAATTCCAATCCATTCAAATTTTAGACCAATAACAAGGCATTCTAATCAATTTGAGTAATTTGTGCATAAAGTGCTTAATCATACTTAAGAGATAATGAACCCAAATCAAGGCCTATTCAAGAATTACATGGAAACTTGTTGAATACTTGTTTTTGGAAGTTAATATGGAATATTTTCATCATTAAGTGACCTCATTTTTTGGGAAGACATCCCTAGGCTATAAATGCCATAAATATCAAGATCCATGCCCTCCATGCCCTTTAATTGCCCCTTATTCCAATGTCATGATGAGGATAATTATAAACTTAATTCCAAAAATTGAATTAATCCTTAACCACATAGCTCAATTTTGAGATGGATGATTGAGGTTGATTCTAATCAAATCCAAAAATCTATAAATAGGAGGCCTCACAACATCATTTTTAAGCTTTTTTGATGAAAAGTTGTAATGCCAAATTGGTTTCAAAAGCTTCAAGAAACTAGTGTTACCATGCCAAATTGATTCTAATCCAAACCAAGATGCAAGCCAAAGGTGCCAAGGAGAGATGGAGGTAGCCAACCTTTCATTGCCAAGGACTTCATGAGCACAAGCCAAACAATCCACCAATACAAAGGCATTTGGAGCATCCAAGGAAGGCGAAGGAATTATTGTGTTTTCATTCCTTGATTTTTAGTTGTGTTTATCATTTTATTTTGTTAAATAAACTCTCCCTAGTGTCTAGGCCTAGAGATGTTATGTTATTAGTGTGTTTATTTCATTTTTTTTAAATTTTGGAACTAACACCATACTAACCATCCTCTCTTGAGTCAAATTCCTAGATCACAACATGATCATGTATTTTATTAATGTGATTGTGTTATACATTAATGTGATCACATTATGGCTCGATAATTACCTATCCATAATTTAAATAATGAGATCATGTTAATTAAATAACATAATCATGTTATTTATTAACATGATCATGTTACATATATTGTCTACAGAATTATCCCCCAACTTTGTGTACTTACCCTATATTTAATCCCAACATTAGTAATGACCTGAATGTAATGCTCAGATGACTCTCATGGGGTTCTTTTGACAATCATGAGACAAGGTTAAAAACAAAGGTGAAGTTAGGGTGAGTGTGAGTTAAGTATAAGATACTACCTACTATCTTTCAAAATAAACACATGACTAAAATAGAGTAGGTGCTGGCTTATAGTCACTCATATTAAACTAATGGATCAAATATGTGTCATACTTATGTTGTTGAAGATAAATCCTATAAGGTGACTTACGAATCTAAAGTCCAAGGAAATAGTACATAAATCTTATGTTTGTCATATCAAACTAATTCATCAACTTAAGTTTAATATCCTAAATTATTGGGTTGGATTTTCTTATTAGAATAACATCATCCATATATAAAAAAAGTATCAGAATGTGATCTACCATGCCTTTGGATATGCACATTCAAGTTGGAGTGGTAATGATAGAAATTGTAAGTGATTAAAAAATAATCCATCTTCTGAAAACAAACATGAATATATTTATTAAGCACATAGTTATATGAACATAGTTTTCATACTAGCAAAGAGTGCACAAAACCTAGAGATTGCTCCATATATATCACTTTTAAAGAAGGAACTCTTCACATCCATCTAGAAAATTGACCAACATTTTACCGCAATAAGATAGAGTGAAATATAACCTTGATACATTTTATAAAAGGAATAAAATATCTTAGAGTAGTTTACCCATTCAACCTATGAAAATAACTTTGTAAATAAACATGCTTTTTACTTGTCTATTAAAACATCTACTACATATTTGGTCTTTTATCCCCTTTACTCCATATAAATGTTTGTCACTTAGGAAATGGTACTCTATATAAAGTATAAATATTCATTAGATATGAATACTTTTCCTACATAGAAACATCCTACTATGGTTTTCCTGATGCATCAAAAAATAATATGTGATAATATAAGATGAAAGGACTCAATGTAAAAATATTGATGACTCTTATTCAAGCAAAAGTTATATTTTTTATATTAAACAATTATTGCATTTTATTAAGTATAACTTGAGGGGTTGTCACTCTCAGAAGGTAAATTATAGATGTTTGTAATCGAGTATGCCAAGGAACATAAGGATCACCCACTGAAGAACTGATTGTCTCAAGATTAGAGTTAGGCCATTTTCCAATAAGGAGAGAAGGAGGTGGAAAAGTAGGTTAGGCATTATGATCATCATCCATATCTAGAATATATACCTGTGAATTAGAAGGAGGAATGTTAGAAGGAGAACAAGGTTATGAGGGGTCCACTAGGAAAGAACTTTCATCAAATTTTACATCCTGCCATAGAAACACATCATGAGGGATAAGGTGAAAAATCTAATAGGATTTAGAATTATCACAATAGCCAAAAATAACAAGTGGTATGCTTTTCTTCTCCATATCCTTGCATTTGTTATCAATAACAAACACAAATGTAGTACTCCCGAATACATTAAAACTAGATACATTAGGCTTGATTCAAGACCAATATTCTTCATTAGTTTTGTTCTATACTTTATTATGAGGGATACAGTTCTAGATATAATTGACACAATTTATAGCTTCTTCCTAGTATTGAGGATCCCTATCTCTAGAATTAATCACACAGTTTTTCATCTCTTTCAAAGTGAGATTTTCCCACTTTGAAAAACCATTCCATTGAGGGGTGTAGTGCACTATCAACTAATGCAATATTCATGTGCTATGTAAAAGTGTTGAAATGTATTGCATATATACTCTTCCCTTCCTAATTGTTCGTGCATATTTGATTGAGTGGAAAATATGAATGTTTCTATATAAAACCCTTAGAGACTTTAAAGTTCACAAGTACTTCACTCTTATAGTTGATTAAATATAACAAAGTTTTTATATACTAATCATCAATGAAGGTGAGTGCATAATTGGCTATGAAAAATGAGAGAGTGGAAAATATCATGATATCACTATGTACTAGCTCAAAAGGGGTTTTATCTTGATATGCCTTACCCTTCAGAAAACAGACCTGGTTTTGTTTTTCTATCTTACAACCATGAAAAAATCCATAAAATTAAGAGACCTTCAGAAGGTTAATTATAAAATTACATATACTCATTTGCTTTAGGTATCCATGACTAAGATGCCCATAATGTTCATGCCAAAATTTACTCAGGGGACTAACAAAAGACTTAAATAAGACTCAATAGAATGATAAAATATTTTAAAGGTATAGAGACATGAACTATCATCTACATCACTAGAGAAAATATACCTTGTGTATCTGATAATTCTCAATTTATATGTTATAAATTTTTTGGGAATGTGTAACACATAATTGATGTAACCATCTTACATTTGAATAGTATTAGAGTCCAATCCATCAAATCTAAAATAATTACCCACTTTCTAAAATCTAAGAAATAATAAATAAGATTTGGATAATGTGTAATGTAAATTAGTTAAATTAGAATAAATAATCCAACCATATTAGTGAGCGATTTCCCTTTGCTTATTAAAGGTACTGAAGAAGAAGCAATAAAATATATTATGTTTGTTAACAACATCTTCCAATGCTTCCATATTTCTAAAACATATAAAACCAAAATGATTGGCCACATGGAAATAGTTAGATGGACCATAAGTCTTCTTTGATTTAGACTACTATCTCGATTTAGAGAAGTTATATGTCTTAGCAGGATCTATAGGTTTATAAGACTTGGAAGACTGAGAGACTTGAGCAAGGGGTTCTACTAGTTTGGTAGAGGGTATAGTATTGGCTTCAATTTATGTTTGCCTTTGGAGGATGTAGCAACTAGTGTGTGAATAGAGCTAAGAATACCATCAAGAGTCATTATCTTAGTTTGCTTTCTAGTGAGTCATTCATAAAATAGCTCAAAAGTGGGACATTTAAATTATTCACCCAAGGAATCCATAGTAGAGTAAAACATTGAATCAAAGACACTAAAAAGACCCTTAAAATTAGATAATATTATAAATATGGGCTCTTGATTAGATCTTACTTTCTAGTGGCATGAAAGTGGGACCTAATGAGTTTTAATTTTTTTATAAATTCTTTGATAGTGGAAAATTATAAGGGCAAAAGTGAAAAGAGTTCTACATCAAGCGGTAGTAGTTTGAAATAATTAACTTTATCAAAGAGTTTATTAAACTTGTCTTAGGATTCCTTGGATGATATTGCATCAACAATATGAAATATAAGGGAGTCAAAAATGTTGAGACCAAAGAAACCAAATTCCTTATCTTGTCTAAGTGAAAATATAAAGTTTTCCTTCTCTAATGTGAAAGGATTGACAATATCAAAAAGAACATGTTAAATGGTTTTGGATTCCTGGAGCTACTGCATCTTTTGTTTCCAAACAATATAGTTTGAAGTTTTGAGTGGCTCAAATAGTTGTATGTTCATGGTGGAAGAGGTATACATGAGAGAGTATGTGCAAGGACACACTAGATGGATGTTGAGTACCATTGATAATTCCTTTGCAATTATACAAAAATATCTTTAGGATATCATATACCACCAAAAATACATCCAAAAGTCTTACAAATGCACCGAAAATATCCCCCCACCTTAATAAAACAATAAAATAATATTACCAATACAATTGATTTGGGTGATTACAAACTGATTTATGGGTTTTTAAAATATTATGACAAAGAAAGTCTTATGAAAAAATTCTTAATGTTGTTCCACCTTCAATGCTATACAAAATCTCTATTATTTATGCTCGTCCTTGGTGAAAGGACTGAAAATGGTATGTGGAAACTCTGTTTCATAATTACACTCCCCAAATTGGCTATGGGTGGCTTAATCCCCATATGCCTATGGTGGACATGATTAATTATCATTTGGGTCTTTATTCTTCAGTTCATACCTGGTGTTTTTTCTTTCAAACTATCTAAAAGGCTTGCTTGGAGCCTAAGTAAGATCACTTAGCTAGGTGTGTGTTGTATCAGGGATTGCTTATAGGAAGAAGGCTTGTGCATTTAAGAATTTCCCTCCCCAAATATCCTTTTTTGTGGCCATCTAGAAATCCTCCCTCTTTGATTCTGACACTATTCCAAAGCCCAATGGGTCTGGACATGGATTCATGACCTGTTTAGGCCATTCCATCCTGAGTTTTTTCAGTGGCAACATATCCTTTTTGGAGATAAACTTGCCTTGCATTTTAAATACACCCAAGTCTATCATACTTTCATAGTGGATATTCTATTTTAGTTATGGAAAGAAAGAAATAATGCAGTGTTTAATAATGTTTCTTCAAACTATAATTTTTCTACTTTTAGCAAATCTTCCATTATTTCTTATGTGCATTTGCAGATTCAAGTATAGGCTAATAAAATATCCATACAACTTAACCATCTTTAGGACCTTCTCACTCATTGGGGAAATGCTCATTGTGCTATGACATGTATTCCTCCTTTCCCACCTAGGGATAATAGATCTATTGGAAGAAATGCTAGTCCTCCTCCAATAGGTTGTCACCGATGCAGCTGGTCTCGGTGCCATTCTCATAGTGGCACTCTATATCAGTGCATTTCTCCTCCTGGACAATAACAATAGTGTCAACCGCGACCTCTTTCCCCTATTGGGTAGGATGGTTGGGGTTTTCCTCCTCCCTGTGTGTGTACAGATGCTTAGGGGCACCACCTAGAGGTCGAACAAACATGTTGGGATGTGTTATAATGAATTAGGGATAAACCCAAGTGCATGGAGAAATTGTTAAAGACATTTAATACATTTTTATTTTGGATATAAGTTTTGAAGATCATTGTATATATCAAAGAGTTTCTCACAAGTTGACTTGTCGAACTAAGTGAGGTCTATGTACAATGAGGTCATGAGATTGGTCTGCAAGGTCAATATTGCCATTAGAGATTATAATATTTTTATTGGAGTTTTTTTTTAATATAATTTTAATTCATTTTAATTTCTTGAGTGTGCTCTTTTAGGTGTCATAAATTCAAGTTTCTATGACTGTGTTTTGAGGCTAGTTGGCAGTTCTAAGTAGGCTACTTATAGAGAAGGGTTTGAGTCTTTTTGCCCTGAGTTGTGATGTATAAATCACATGATGATGACCATAATGTAATTTGTATTATATATATGTGATTTTTTTCCATGGTTGTTTAACAAAATTGTGTTTATGCTTCAGTTTTTTAAGATATTTTTTTTGATTATGCAAAGGCCTAATTGTGAATAGTACTAATGGTGTGCTTTAAGTAGTGGTTGAATATAAAATGTGTTTTAGAGAATATATGATATTATAAAGGGTATATTTTAGTTTCATATTAGATGTTCCTACCATGTATTAAGTTTTAAATTTCTCTAATAAGATTGAAGGGTAACATGTGCTAATGATAGCCTAATTGAATTAGGTCTCCTTAAGGCCTAAAAGAGGTTTTGGTCCTATATGCTATGATAGACCTATTGTAATGTCTGATTAATTTTTGTGGCATGTACTAAGGCCTATTTTATTAAAAATATAAGTGTTCAATTGTGAATTTCTGACCAAGAGGTGTATGAGCAAGATCCTAGTATAAGAATAAGGCCTAATATGCCTAATTATTAAGAGAGCATGAGTGAGTTAGAGTGGAAGATATAAAATTTTGAAGGACTAAAGGAGGTATTTTAGACAATTATAAAGGTGAAGTTAAATTATCATTAAGATCTAATAGGGGTACTATAGGTGACTATCAAGGTCAAATGACCTAATTTATCTTAAAGAGACCTAGTGGAGAAAATAAGCCTATAAGGTATTTTGAGAGGACTAAGAGTGTAAAGAGTTGAAGAGGTGGTCATCATCAGTTAGTTTAGAAACAAGGTATCTAAAATATGATCAATGCAATAAGGTGGTTAAGTTTTTATTGAGTCATCTCGAGGGTTGGTGTTTCCTTGCAAGTTAGTGCTTACTAAAGCCTAGCTAAGTTAGTGCTTAACAAGTCGGGGTTGGTACTCAATGTGAATTAGGTGCCTCAATAAATTTTATGTTTGTCTTATAGGAATGTAATTAATTTGTAGATATCAGTGGGTTTTCTTCCCCTTAAGGGTTTCCCACTCAAACAAGTGTTCTATGTGTGTTATGCTCTTGTCTCATGCTCATGATTCTTAATGGATTGCTGGTTAATTATATTTCTTTGATAGTTCATGAATGATAAAGTAAAATGATAAAAGTTTTTAAAGACTAATTCAACCCCCCTTCTTAGTCATTGTGTTTCCAACATCTCATTCCTTGACATATATTTTATTCATTTAAAATAGTTTTTATTTCATGGAATTATATCTTCAAAACATCTTTTATCAACACTATATATCATAGTCTTGTTAATGAGCACATTAGGCCAAGTGTCAAATCTAGGGTTTTAATACCATAGTGTAATAACCCTCACGTCAGGTACTTAAAATTTTATTGGATTTTTTTCTCCTCTCTCCTCAAATAATTCCCCTTGTTTATACCATAAGTTATAAACTATTATATTAAATTACTAATAAAAACAAATGTAAAATTAAAATCAACACATTAAGTGAAGGACAATGTCTAGATGATCATACCTAACATTTGATATCCATGGATAGTTTTTTATAAGCTTGGTTGGTTGAGTGAAAGCCATTAATTGTCATCAATAATCTTCAAGATCATATGTTCTATATTAGAGACAACCTCTTATTTACGATGAGTTTTTTGACTTTACAAAATAAAATTAAAATTGGTAGTGTTTTCCCTAATTTGATAACATTACATAAATATATTTCCTTGTTGATGATGTTATTCATAAAATGCTTATTATTCTAGTCATAAAAATTTGACAACCACCTAATATGAATCCTCTATTTATGAAAATGATAAACTACACCTTTTGAGTAAGATAAGCAAGATTAAAACACACCATTATAGATGAGAATCAAAGTCTTGCTTAGCAGCATGACATATACCTAAGGTGTTTCCAACCATAATAAAATCAACATATATAACTCATCATAATTTGGAATACAAGAGTATACAAAATAGAACTAAGGAGATATCAAATGATGCAATCCATAAAGCATGAATGTACCTAAGCACATTTAGGAAAAGTATTTAATATGGAATAAACACTTAATTAACAAGGGTTAAGTATAATAATATTATAAAAAGTAAAACAATCATACAAAATTACAATAAATATGCTAAAAAGTATGCCATTCAAAATCCAATCAGATTAAAATGGTTAGACACCAATGGCCGATGAGTCAACGCCATAAACTACTATATAGCTAATAAAACCAAATCTCAAGTGTCAAACTATATTCATAAAGTAATGAGGTAACCAATTATAGTACTTAGATATTAATACAATTATCCTACATCTACTATTTATGCACTAATAAGTCATAAATACATGGAGGGATTACCCTAAAGGTACTTCTAAACAAGTTGAAGGTTACTAGGGAAAACATACCATTACAAGGATGTTTCTTGAATAATTGATTTAGTCATTCCAAATTTATTAACTAATATTAATTAAGAATGATAAACTTTATCAGATTGAAGTTTCTTCGCTCAATACCTAAGACCTAAAAGTTTCCCCATAAATAAGGGCCATTGGCCATGATCTCAAAGGTATAAATTATTTAATATACATATAATTTTGATAAATGCTTTATAACCACTTGGATTAAGCCTTTCAAGTCGTAAAATTACTCAACAAGCACACCAAATAGTGGTTGAACATATTAGTTTATAGAAGTCCAAATCCTTTTATAACAACACCAAAACAATTTAAACATAGGATTATATCATCCACTTTTTAACAATAGTGGCAACTAAACATTTTCAGTCACTAATAAAGATTCAATTCACAATTATAATATAATATAAAACCACCATATTGACTTATATATAAACAAAGAAAGCATGATGATAAGTAATAAAATAGAACTAGATAAATGTACTTCCACGTAATGAGAAACTAAGCATCAAAATTTGGCCATAAAATCTCAACACCTACACTAAGGTTTGGAAACAAGGTTGGTCATCATAAGCTAGCAAGTTACTACATTTCAAGGTAAAAAAAATTAAATTATAATTTTATTTATAATAATACAACAAGTTTCAAAATAAATAATAATAATGATTAATCCCTTTTGTTCTTTGAATGCAATAAACTTCAGTTCAATTTTTTGAGCTTGGAAATATATTACAATCTTTTTATACTTACCAAAACATTGAAGGCTTACTTAATAAATCAATAAACCTCAGTTCAATTTTTTGAGCTTGGAAATATATTACAATCCTTTTATACTTACCAAAACATTGAAGGCTTACTTAATAAATTCACTTATATTTAGAGATATTATAATACTTTATAGGTTATGCATTATCCTACAAGAGCTAAAAATAAAGTCAACAAATAATTTTAATCATAAAATGTACAATCTCACTCCATATTGATCATATGCAAGTTTACTAAAATCATACATCATGACACCTAAAATACTTAAAGCAATTACTACAGTGATAACTACTGGTGTATAACACCAAGTAGTAATTTTTCAACAAATGTATGTATACATTCATACTTGGATTTCAATGTTTATAATACATAAAACCACATAATAATATCAAAAAATACAAATTAAAATAGTTTCTTCATTTTGGTTTTACTTGGTACTTCAAATGACTCTTTTAACATAGTTCACTATAGATTCTAATTCCCTTAAGATAGTTGTACTCGAATTTTACGTAAAGTTAAAAAATGAAGGAGAATTTTGACAGTTTTATGTATTGGGGAAGAAAAAGTAAATGGCGTAGTATTGAGGAGGAAAAGCACAAAAGATCAACAGGGACATTTATAGGTAAGTGATATCTTTAAATTCATATTTGGTTGATCTTAGTATATGCATGATAAAATTAAATCTTGTATATCAATTAAATCTTGTGTTTTTATGGTTGATAATTAACTTAAATAACAAAGTTTATATTGTGAGGCATTTTTTACATTATACAAAAAATATATACTATATATAAGTATATAATAAAACAATGATATATATAAACTCGACAAAATATAAAATGTTATGAAATGCTAGGGGTCTTCAATAAAATCACCATAATATTATAATAAAATGCCTAGTTCCTAGTACAATTACTATGTTTCTTTTAAGAAATTGTTGGATTAAATTCGATCACCCAGCCTTTTATGATAGCCAGTTATCATATTGTAACACCCAACCAAAAATACCATGTTGAGTTTATAACTAAAAGCCACTGGAAATTTATAACAGGGCATTGAGTTATTATAACTTGTTAAATTCACTTCCCAACTTGTGTAATTAAATAAATATTGTTGCTTGGTTTTATTCCAACCGTATAAACAATGGCATTGAGTTTTTAAGAACAAATTTTTGTTGAGTAAAATTCACGGGCTGCGAGTATGGCATTGCCCCATACACCTAATTAACTAGCTGAAACTTCAATTAATGTTTACCTCTTAATAAAGAGTTAGTAGAATATTAAAACACTGTATGGCGATAGAAGTATTCTCATACATTAAAAAAAAAAAAATGATAATAAACTAAACCATGAAAATTATATTATAGTTTACGGCATGTGTAAATGTTAAAAGTCAAAAGTAATAAAAAGGGCAATTTAGACTGTTTAATAAAGTCTAAATTAAACATAAAGAAAGAGGCCTATTCCATAATATTTAGCAATGGAACAATAGCAAGATTTCGATGGCATGATTTCACACCAATTCCTATAAAGGATCAGAACAACCTCCAACATATCAGTTGTAGAACCAAGCAGAAACAAAGCATGGAAGCTTAATTAAATAGAAAAAATAAAAGCATAGATAACTGCCAATGAAACATAACCGCTACGTATAAAAAAGAGCTCCACAAGCTATGGAAATTTGCATTCACAAGTTCTGCAAGACCTCCTTGACAGTAGAAAATCAGTTTCACGTAGATCCGTAAGAACAGCGCAGAAATTATGAAGACCAATGAAAATTGTTGGAAAACATATATTTTTTTAATGGGAAAAGACAAAACGTACGGAAAACTAAAAAAAATAAATTTTGCGGAGCAAAAATAAAAGAAATTGGCCAAACATATCAGTGCTTACAGTAAAAATGTATGTTTTTCATCTTTGTAGACATGATGGTCAATCTTACATGACCCAAAAATGCACCTGATTAAAATTAAAAAAAATAATAATAATAATAATTCACATTTCTTTTAGTAATCTGTTATTCTTGATTTTTTTAACGTTACATTCATTATAGTTCTATGGATTCGGAGGCTTAGATATTTTTAAAATGGAATATATATATATATATATATATATATATATATATATATATATTTTGACATTTAAAGCAAGGGATATTCTTAATATTAGATTTTAGCTCAGACTTGAGGATGCAAAGTTAATTCATGAAATTTATAACTCCATATTTAATGTTTGTCTTTATTAAAAAAAATCTCATAAAGAGTTTCATGGTGGAGATACTAGTATTGGCCTATAACTACTCTTTTCTAGAGATAGGATACAAGTTTTCAAATTTGTGGAAAATTAAATTGAACTAAAAAATTATCAATTTATATGGTGCAATATTTACCAAAGCCTATTTTTTGGATAGTGGGTCAAGTACATTGAGGTCTCAAATCCAATATAAAATGCTTGTAATTAGTGTAAGACCTTGAAATACCTTTTCTAGTTTCTCCCTATGCTCAGTCAACCTAAAAATAGATTTATTTCAACTCTTTCTTCCATAATTATTTACCTATAATATAATTCTTCTAGAGGATTTGTCCCTGTTAGTTACAAGATATAACATTTTTTAGGAGATATTTTATGCTATTATTATTTTTCATATGTGAAAAGTTATGAACTACATTATTTTTAATAATGAAGTTATGTTCTTGTATTTTTCATTAAATAAAACAGTTAATGTCATCTCCAATGCTTTGCTTCAAATTCAAGTCTATGCAAAAAAGTCTGCTTAGATGTGGATCATCTCTGAACCCTCTTGGACAATTGAGGGAGCACTTTGTGTGTGGCTAATCATGTGCCTCCAAGTCCTTCATGCCACCAGTCTCCCTCTTAATACTAGTGCCTACTTTTTTGGTATCATTGGTCTGTGATCAGGTAGATCTTCTCTCCTTGTTCCCAATGACATTCACCACCTATGGGAGTGGCATGTTTGATTAGTTTGGACATAGTGGTCATAGCGTTTGGGGTTATCATCCCAAAGATAAGCTTCCTTGCTTGGATCTTTATATTTCTGATATCATTCGATTGGGGATTATAAATAAAAGTATAAAAATGATTGGTGAGAACCTATACCTAGCACAACATATCAAAATGGCATTAGTGACTTGAGAAACAAGCCCGATAGTCCCCCTCCCCTACCTCCTCTAATGACCTTGTTTTTTTATTATTGCCTAGTAGATTTTGTCTTTAAGTTTTTTAGTTCTATTTTTTATCACTTTTTGTTATTGAATTGCACTTATTGTAAAGCCTAAATTTTAATGTTGTGATGTAATTTCTCTTTTAATACATTTTTACTTGAGTAGTTTGTTCTATATTTTAGAGTGTGACATTATACACCTATTTTTATACTAATAGGTGTTCCCTACAGTGAATTAAAAAAAAAATACAAAGAAATTCATAAAGCAATGAAGAAGAAAAGAGCAAAGCACAAGATATAACATGTATTCATTTTAATTTTTAAAATTTTAATATTTCTACAACAATAAAGTAAGATATGCATAGATTTATTAAACCCTATTGATGTCATAAATTTATTATTTATTTTATTTACTATGTATATTTTCAAAAATATTTTTTTACTTATTTATGCTGGAAAGAATAAACGTATTGATCCAAAAATATATTATTTATTTATTTTATTTACTGTGAATATTTCTCAAAAATATTTTTTACTTAATTATGCTGGAAAAAATAAACCCTATTGATGCAGAAAATATATTATTTATTTATTTTATTTACTATACATATTTCTGTAAATATTTTTTTACTTATTTATGTCAAAAAAAATAAACCATATGAAAATATTTTTTACTTATTTATTTAATAAACCCTATTGATGCCGAGAAATATTTTTAATTATGCTGAAAAAATAAACCCTACAATAAAATATTTAAAAATTAAACCTTTGTAGACAATAAAAATGAAAAATTGTTATAACTAAATAATATATATAATTATAATGTATAAATATTATTAAAAATGTAAAGTTGTATTTTTTAATTGTGTGGAGAATCTAAATCTTAATTTGAAAGAAAGGATTTTAATGTTGATTCTTAACTTCTAGCATAACATAATTTAGGATTTTTGTTGAATGTTATTACACTCTTTAGTTATCATCATAAATTAATGTTATATGATTAATAAAAAAATAATTTAATAAATATGTAGGAAATATGACTCAATAAAAATGCAGTTTGAAAATGAACAACAGAAAAAAGAATATGAAGAACAAAAGTGAGAACATCGAAGAGAATATTCTTGAGAATATCAAAGATAAAAACAACAATTATCAATGATAGATGATGATAGAATAAATAAAAATGAATATGAAAGACAACGACACACAAAATGTAGAGCCAAATTGTCAATCAAAGAGCTAGAAGGACAAATGAGAGAACATGCAAAATATATAATAGCACATCACACTTAAACTTCTCAACAAGACCAAGTTAAATTATGAAGAATATTACAAAGATCAATGAGTGTAGATAAAATGACTGATGTATAAAGACCACTACTACAACAACAAAATTGAGAAAGAGTACAAAAACATCATCTTGCAAATAATAATGTCGATGTGAATGGTAATGATGAAATTTTAATGGAGAGAGAAGTAGAACATATGATGGAATTTGTTGAAATCTCTATTCATGAAAGTGAAAGTGGAACAGAGTGTGTACCAAAAATCCCATGAGAAATATTGATAGAGGCATTGGAATTCAATTTTGCTAATATTGATGATGATATACAAGGGCCTATAAAGAATCAAATAGAAGCATCCAATGTCAAAAGAAGAAATAGGAAAAATAGTTTTAAAATTATTGAATAAACACGACCAAGTGAAATGCAAGGATTCCAAATAAATTGAGAACAAATAAATGTTAATATAACTAAAAATATTGGTATAAATTTTAAGACTATACAGTTATTATTTTGACGTGAGTTACATAAACTTGTTTCACCACATATGTGTTATATTTGTCAAGAGAGTTACCCTAGTATGATTATTCATCAAGCTCTTGAAGGGATTTTTTGTAGTAGATGTCATAAAAAAAAAGGTGTGCACTAATTTTTTGAAGCAAATAACATGGATCCTGGGCCCCAACCATCTGAATTGGCAAACTTAACCCAAGTGGAAGAGATGTTGATCGCCCGTGTGAATCCAATTTTGTAGGTGACCCATGCAATAGGAGGGCAATACAAATACAAAGGGCATAGTATTTGTTTTCCACATGAAGCTAAGGAAATTGCCAAAAAATTACCACATCATATTTCAAATCTTCTAAGTATCATAGTGCGAAGAAAGCAACAATGTGGAATAACATACAACTTTACTGTGAATAAAGATCGTGTATATAATGCTCTTAAATATAAGATTGAACATGATAAGTTCTATAAAGATGTCAAGATTGATGAAACAACACTAAAGGATCTCCCAACCAATAAGTCTACAAATGTGTTCAAAAAATTAAACTTAGTTAACATGAAATTTAATATAGATTTCAATGAATATGTTTTTCCAGGTCCTATACTTGAGATAGATGAAGGTACTATTGTAGATCACATGTCATCAATGGTAACCAAACAACCCAATGCCCTGAGAGAGATGGAAGTGATTCAAGCTTAGGTAAACAATCCAAATGCTGATCTAGGTGAATTAATAGCTTGGCCACAAATTGGTACATCTCCATTGAATAAGTATGTGATAGAAGGTTTATTAGACATGACTTTCCCAACTCTATTCCCTGATGGAAGATGTGGTTGGTTATAACCATGACTAAAATGTGTACATCTGCATGAATATGTGAAACATCTAATTTGATATCGAGATAATCATTTTGGAACACACCCTTGATTTAGGTATCTTACCATGAACAGGATAATGTGAAATCGAGCAAAAAATTCATCAACAGTATTTGTAAAGAAAAGCCTTCAAGAACTACCAATTACAATTGATGAATTACGTGAACACATGGATAATATGCCAGAATCTCACCTTGCAGATTGATTGATGACTAGAACAGATGCTTCACTTGAAACAACTGAAAAGGAGGATTTTAATGAACACATGCATTTATTTTCAATAAATGAGAATGCGCACCAACATAATAAGAGAAAATTATACGCATTGAATCAACCTGTTGCTTGAAGCATTGCAATTAGAGGACAAAACAATTCTATTATAGGATTGGATGATGAATAATTGGAAGTTGAATTTTTTATTATTATTGGTGCAATGATGATGTTCACCACAAATTTATGGACAAAATAGGTCTTGTCAATGGTGCACTTGGATATATTCGAAGCATTGTATATAAATCAGGTCTAACACCCCCTAAACCACCTACATATGTTATGGTTAAATTTGATAACCACACAGGGATTCCTTTTATTGATGAATCTCTAACTATAATTCCTATCAATCCAATACAAAGGCGTTGTGTGAGTTAACTACCTTTGAAATTGGCATGAGGATTAACAATCCATAAATCATAGGGCTTAACACTTGACAAAGCCACAATTGATATAGGATTTACAAAAAGACATGGTTTGACATTTGTGGTAATATCACGTGTAAATTCATTACATGGATTAAGGATTGCACCGCCTTTTACATATGATACGTTTTAGAAATTGAAGAATGGAAAAGGGGTACATAAAAGAAAAGAGGAAGAAGAAAGACTTCAATCGTTAGAGGATCTCATGTACACAAATGAAATTTCTTAAACTTATATATATATATATATATATATATATATATATATATATATATATATATATATATATATATATATATATATGTTGATCTTTATCTCTCATTTTAATGTCAAATGTATATGGTCTGAATTTCATAAAATTATTGTTATATTTCATATATGTCATATCGGTGTTTTTCTTTACTTTCTATGTTCTCTAAATTATAGTTATATTGCATATATGTCATTTTATATATATTTATATATCAAAATTTATGTTTTTCTTTATTTTTAATGTTAATAATTAATTAAATATTTATATTAAATATGTTTTTATTAAAAAAATTTAATCTTACACGACGATGAGTACTACTAACATACATATCTTAGATAAATTTATGTAAAATATACTGCTCAAAATTTAAAACGATATAGATATCTCGAAAATAATATTTATCGGTGTATTTTACTTAAATTTATCTAAAATATGTATACTAGTTATATGATTAACAACATACTATATTTCTATCATTAATGAAAACACACTTTTTAATCAAAAACATTAACCATATATATAGTATAAAAAACCATTTGATATAAAATATTAAATGCAATAAATAATTTATAATACTATACACATAAGATAGTGATATAAAATTAGAATCTCATATGTTAGGTATGAGAACTAACTATCTCTACTATTTTCAATTATGTGAGAGATGCTTATTTTCAATCATGTAATAGATGCTTATAATACATTTATTAAATACAATTCACATACAACCTTTTTAAAAAAATCATGTAAGAGATGCTTAAAATATATTTATTAAATACAATTCACATACAAATTTTTATTTTAAAAAGGTTGTAAAGGTATACATTTTAATGTCAATGTAGAAGTTTATATTTTAGCAATGGGTTAGAAGTCTATGTGAATATGAAATACTATTCGAAAAATAATAATCTAATGTTAGATATATAGAATCTAAACTAGAATTAACCAAAATATGCAATGAATTTAAAGCACTGTTGTTGAAGAACCACCATTTGTTGGAAGTACATTTCAAGAAAGTAAATGTAAAATCCACTTCTAATTATAATATTTCCACACAATAGAAATGAATGATACCTAAAATATAAAAAATAAAATAAAATAAAATATGCTCTCTCAAACTAAATTACAAAAATGCAACTTCATCCACATGCCAAAAATAAAACTATACTAAGAAAGAAGAATATTTGAAAGAAGAATATGTGTCGGCCTTTCCTCGATTGGCTTGGAATTTTGAACCCTTGGTTACAACTAGATTAATTCAGATCATTTTTTTTATTGATTGATGAAATAGTAAGAATAATGATATTTTTATGGGTTGTTTACATCTCTACTAAAAGCAGTACAATTCTAAATTTTAGATTTCTTTCTAACTCATTGACTAACTTTCTTACTACAACTTCATCCTCAAGTAGATGATTGTGACATTGTTTATATTTAAATAATAATTATACAGCTAAACTTAGAATATAATATTTTCACCAAAATGTAAAAAAATAACTACTGCAACCATGCGAAGAAAAGCACTCAACAGATGGTCAAATGAGGAGATGAGTTGTAGGGGAAATTAATATACTATCACATGTTTTGTAGGAATTGTTTAATGCCTATTTAACATGATCTAAGTTTAAATTATAGAAAATTAATGATGCAACAAATAGTTAAGAATACTTACAATCATTTTTATTGGTTAAACAATCAATATTTTTGTGTTAAACGGTCAATTTCTATGACGAGTAACACTAACATTAAACATGCAATAGTTATAAATGGGTACGAGTATCACATATCCTTCATCTTCCTTACTGCAGGGATGAGCTAAGTCACAAGAAGATAAAAAAATGTGTAATCTCTTTTATTAATATTAAAATAAAAATAATTACAAGAGTAAATCATATTAATTTATCGAAGAAAAAGTAGTCTTAAACCCCGCCCAAAAATAAAATAAAATAAATTAAAATATATATACCAATCTCCTCATAATAACATCTATTAAGTTTTGTAGTCATTCTATGAGCAACAATGAAATGCATAGTATCTATCCTAATACAGATTCACATGAGATACATTTATAAGTTTTATCATATACACCATCATAACATATCACTCATCTTCTAGAAACCAAGCTAATGTTTGATTTATTTTTTTATTAATGTAATCCTAATACATAACACACAACATTCACATACAAATCTAAGTCTAATGAGTACAATTTTAATGATTTAGTACACATTCTTATTTATGTACACAAGGAATTGGGTATTTAAGAGTTTTTATATAATTCATAGGTCTATGAAAAGGTATAATTGTCATTAAAGATCAGGGTAGGTTATTTAAATGCTTAAATTTACAAACAAAGTGTATACATTTTTTAAGTAGGAATGTGCTTTCTAAATGTTTATGGAAGTGCAAAACCATTTGCTATAGTGCATGACCATCTGTGTTGATTACACTTTGTTATTATTTCACTCATTTTCCTTGTGTTTACCATTTCTTCCCTTATATTGATATATATACAACCTATCATGAGAAACTCTTTTTGCTTCTCCATCAATTGAAATCCAATCTCTTTTCAATATAATATTCAATCAATGTGAATGGGTATTATAGGTGAAATGAATGGGTTGAGTTAGCCTCATCCATCCCCTATGGTTAAGCATTATTTTTGTATCCAATGATATGAAGAGTGAATTCAAACTTAACGTATTTTTCCTACTTAGTTGAGTGTGTGCAATCAATATAATACTAACATGCAATGCAATATTATGTATGAATTTCAAAACTTGATAACTTGTAATTTGAACTTACATAGATTTTTATATCTAACAAAGGGATTAATATTTTGAAGGGTTCGAAATGGAAACATTAAAATTGTTCTTCTAAATGTGTAGAGCAATTTATTGTGACAAATAAATGCTACATCAATAGGTGTAGGCTTGATATGTTTATACAATTGATTCTTTGAGTAATTTCTTTCAAAAAGACATGCCTAACATATAAGATGAACCATATGGATATTTTTTATCTATAAAAATTACCATTTAAATTTATGTGGATAGATCTACCTCATGTATAAAAATTTAATTTACAACACTATTTGAGGAGGCACAAACCTATATAAAGAGTAGCAACAATGTTCTAAGATCAGGAGGTAGTCTATGAATGATATAAATTTGTTTAGGAAGAGACTATGAAAATATTATGTATCACTTATAATTTTTTTTGAAGGTCAAGCCCATGTGTGGATGAATGGTTAATTAATAATGTGAATAAGAGTTGTGTATGCATGAATTATCCAAGTATGTTAAATATTGGTCAAAATAACAGTAACAAGTTCCTAATACCAACTATGAGTATCTACATTCTCCTTCCTTTTATTATAGTAATTGAATTTCTAAAATAAAAGGATAGAATGTGATATTTTAGGGTAATCACAATGGGTGTGCTCAATTAAGCACTAAGTGTTGTGCCTTACTCCATAATAACCTTCAATGAAATACGTAGAAACCAATTTTTTACTCATGATATAAATGTGAAGTAGACAATTAACACACATGAAATCAAAATGTTAAGGAATAAATACACTTGTATGTATGCAAAACAAAATATCTTTTGGATATAACATATAATTTTATGATCATGCCCCTTTTAGATTAATGTTTTGAATCATGGGTTGAGCTGAATATGACCCAACACTCAATTAAAATAGAAAATTGCATTGAATTTAAGTTACATCAAATTTCAACCCCTAAAAATGCATGATATTTGTAAAATTGAATCCACTAGGGGTTCAAATAAATATGATAAATTTCTTAGAATATTCATAAATTTATAGTTCATCTTATAGATATATATATTATGTGATTCAATTTGAGTGATGCTTGAGTATTTATTACATAATTCCAAAGTGTAAATTTTGTTGAATGTTATACATATTTCATTCATATGTTCTCAATCTGATAACCTATTTAATTCGTGTACAATAACTTGTTCCAAAGAATCATGATATCTATGAAAAATTTGACATATGCCTCCCATATTCCCTCAATATAATGATTTGTGTAATCTAAGCCATACAATATGTGAAATACCAATCACGACCCGATAAACTCGTGACATATGCATTGCATATTTCTCCAATTATATTCAAAACCTATCATAGTATTTTTAATACCACCAATAATGTTTGTAAACCTATATCATTTTTAATTAATATGTGCCCACAATCTAGAATATATGACTATGAATGTTTAGTCTCTAACAAAATCCACTGTGTATGTCCACCTTTTGAGCTAAGGGATATCTCCCTTGAATTATTCATCTCAAAATAAATATTTATATGCGTCATGCTATATATAAAGACATATAAGTAGAGTAAATAATGTAATAAACTTTGGAGAGTATGACATCATGGTAAGAATAGATCATATGAGTATGTATGAAATATGTATTTTGAAGCATACAAGTGTCATGTCAAGATAAATATAAAAATAAATAACATAGTAAATAGTTAATAGTTAATATATAAATGATGATCCATAAAATAATTAGCAACTATGTGGAAGGTCACAATAGATAATAATAGGAATGTGTGACATAGATTACGACACAAACCTCAGTAGACAATCCTAGATTTATATATACATAATAAAATAGAATCACACACAATGTCATGGCCATGATGAAACATTAAATAATACACACCATAATTTAATTTCAATAAGGAAGGAACCACATAAAATGAATAATCAAATTGTACACTAGACAAGAGCCACATACAATGGATTACCAAATATCACACAAGTCAAGATCTACTTACAATGGACAATAAAATGCTTCAAAAAACCAATTCTAATAGATAATAGATAAATATTCACTCAAAGTAGTAAAAAATCAAGAATTACATCATGTAACACATGTTATAGTAGGTTTTTTTTTTCCATATTTATTTATTATGGGATTTTTTCCCTCACTTGGATTTTTCCTACTTTTATGGAGAAGCATGCTTATGTGTGCATGTTGACTGAGTGACTAGAAAGTAACTCCCTTGACTGAATATTCTAGATATGGAAATTACTCATCTATTCTTGGCCCTATTGACCACCTTTTGTGGAGGAGTTACTTGCTTAATTTACTATATGTACTCCATTTTGGATATTTTAAACTTAGTGAAAGATTAGGTTTTGCTTTGCTAGTTTTTTTTTCTCTTGCAATATTGTCTTTGAGTAATTTCATTTTGTTTCAACAACATTGTGGTGTGCATAAGATTTAACTCATGTCCTTTGCATTCGTGTTATTTGAAACTAGTGACATCTTTGATATGGTACTAGAGCCACCTATGGTAATCACATGTATGTTTTTTTGTTGTTGTTATGCTATCTTTTAAAATCATGATATTTTTATTTGAAAGATAAACTTGATATATAATCCATTTGTGGGAGTTTTTATCTTTGGTAGATTCATTGTTTTTGTAGGTCTGGTTGATTGGAAAAAATTGCCATGATTTTTGTGGTTTCTTTATGATTACATGTTTCATGTGTCTTAGTACATTATCCTACAAAAGACCTGCATGCCTCCATACAATGTCAGGTTTGATCTACTATGTTTGGTATCAGCTTGTGTATTTAGCATCAGCTCAACCTTGACAAGTTTTATGTGTTTAAAACACTATTTGACCCTGGTTCTATGTTGCTTCTAGGAGGCCCTTGTCTATAGCATTATCACATGTTGAGTCTACTCTTGTTGTGCATGAGTTATTCAAGCAACAAAAAAAGACTCCTAAATTTTAAAAAGGGTTAAGAGTTTCTTCCAAAATAAGCTAAGTCTATTCTAAGTTTCTCCTAAAGTTTTTAAAAATCTAGCATATTAAATCAATTTTTTTTAATAGCTTGATTTAAAACAAGTTCAAATAGACTAATTTTCATTAAATGCGCAAGTAATGCATAAGAGGATTAGTCAATTTTAATATTGTTAGTGGATATTTTTTTACTATTTTTTTTAATAAAAAATATATATTGTGGGCAATGCTTGAAGACGAATTATTATTCATATTTTCACTTTCTCACTTTGTGTACTCATCTTGGACTCACTTTTGGTTGAGTTTGGCATCCTCACCTAGTCTTGTAAATCATGTCTTTTTGACATTTTCACTAGTTGTTCTAGATGTATTCTCGATTGTACTCAATGTATTTTAAGCATGCATTATTTATAACATTTGAGAGGTTCATGTAATGTACCTAGAGGGGTATAATAGTATAGTGAATAATCTCACATGCATTAAAATGTGGAGTGGGATAAGTAAGAAATAGTATAAGTATAGGGGCATATAATGTTATAGGGCATTGAAGAGTTATTTGTAATTGAGCTTGGCTTAAAGGAGGTAGCTCCCTCAAAGTGGCAAGCAATTGTGGAGTTATTAATTCCCATAAAAAATGAATATTTTAGTAATATATTTAGTATTTGTGTGTATGTGAGATATTAGGTTCTTATCACCTAGTATCAGAGTGCTTTCCAATTCCAAATTTTTTTTTTGTTGCAATAAAATTTGAGGTATTTTTGTAGTGAGTGTTTATATTGCAGGCATATTTTGGAGCTTCATGGAATAAGTATAATAGATCCATTACATATTGGGTTTTTTCAACAATCAGATAAACATATCTACCTCTTGTTTCAGTCAAAATTTGATGCCCAAATCTATCATTTTCAAGTGTTGATTTCAATTTTTTCTCATAGAACACTGGTTGGTGTTTGTTAAACTACTCTCATATTGTAATAGATCACATCAAACCATTTATGGGTTTTGTGCACCTAATTTATAGATTTGTAGAATAGTTTGAATTTTTAAATTTTATTTTATATTGTATAAGTTATCATAGTTTTTGTGACTAACTATATTGTAAAAAAACATTATTGGTTGTATTGTAATAGATACATTTATGATTAAAATCGATGTCCATTTGATTGTAATAATGGGGAATCCTATTTTATCTAGAGGTAATTTCATTGTGTCCTTGACTCAACTTCATAAAATGGAGACCATCCAAAAATATCAAGCGACATTTGAATCACTCACCAACTAGACCATAGGCTTCTTTGATGCCTTCTTCCATATTGCTTCATCAATGGTCTTAATGATATAATTTGACATGAGGTTGAAATGTTCAGTCCTCACACAATGATGAAAGCTATGGGCTTAGCCAAGCTAGCTAAAGACTACATCTACTGACTTGTCTTCAAATAATGCCCCCTCAGACCATAAAAGCACCAGAGTAAGCACTAGAAGTGCCTGAGTACTCCTCCAACAAGTCCATTCAGGAAACTACCATGTTTGAGCAGACCCTAGATGAGCCCAAACCAATAATCATATATCTCAAGCAAGGAATCAAGGATACAACTCCCTTGAGAAATAATTATAAATGGGATGGCATATACCCTCAGTTGGGTCACCAGAACAACTATTTTGTGTTCCCTTATTCTAGATTTAAGCATATAATTGTCACATTTCAAATCTTAGTAATAGACTCTAACTTCTTGGCTAACATGTCTTCCATTGAGGTTATTCATACAGAGCTCACTATGTACTTCCATCTCATACTATATTGCTTGCATTAACACTATTCATGTCCATGTTCATATCCCAACATCGACAAAAGAAGTAGAAGCATAAATGAATTCATGGTAGAGATTCTATCTAGTCTTCAACCTATTTTTTGTTCTAGATTTAATTTGGTCCTCCTCTTATTTATTATCATATTTTGAGGGTGAAACATATTTAAGGGGGATGGACTATAATATACCTAGAGGGGTATAATAGTATAGTGAATAATATCACATGCATTAGAATGTGGAGTGGGGTAGGTAATAAATAGTATAAGTATAGGGGTATATGTTTTTATAGAGCATCAAATATTTATTTGTAATTGAGCCTAGCTTAAAGGAGATATCACCCTTGAAAAGGAAAGTGATTGTGGAGTTATTCCTTTCCACCAAAAAGAAATATTTTAGTAATATATTTAGTATTTATGTGTATGTGAGATATTAATTTCTTATCAGTTCATAATTTCATAGTTTATGGGAGTTGTACTTTATTTTGAGTTACTATTTCTTTCTTCTTTCACTTTAATGTTTACAACAAAAATAACTTGCAAACTACTACTACAACTCAACTCAACACTAAAATGGATTCAATTTTAATCAAGCCACTAACTCCCTTTAACTATCATGAATGGAAAAAAAAGATGGTAATCATTATAAGGAGTAGGGTTTTGTATAAGATAGCCATGGGTGATGAAACTGAACCTAGCACAGATGCATAGAAAGTTAAGTGGTATAACCATAGTAATGAAGCTTATGGGCTATTACATATTTTTGTAGCACCTAATATCCTCTTTAACTTAGAGCCTTCTAAATCACCTCATGATGTATGGACCATTCTAGGAAACTATTTAGGGAGCAATATATGATAAGAGGTCATGAGCTTGAGAATGAACTAATTAGCCTAAGTCCTTAAAAATTTGACACCCTTTAGAATTTTTTTACTAAATTCGAGTCCTTGATATTGTAGTTAAAATAATGTGGGATAAGGAAATAATATGACCAACTTATTATTTCTATAATCTCTTAACTAGGTCCTGACTATTCAATCTTTGTCTCTACTTTCCATGCCACTAAAAGTGCTTTGGGTGCTACATGAAAAATTCCCTCTTTAGATACTTTCATTGCCAATATAATCAGATAAAAAGACAAATTGATCCAGATGGGCACATTTAAATCAACAAAACCTCAATCTCTAATTGCTAGGAATGGTAAAGCAAAGACTTCAAACAAATAGAAGGAGGAGGATCAAGAAAAGAAGAAAGAATCAACCTTTGCCAAAATCAACACCAAAGCCTCCTCTTCTAATGAAAAAACTAAGAAAGAGAAGGTTAAGTGTTCCTACTTTAATGAAAATGGGAATGATGAAAATAAGTGCATGACAAACAAAATAGATCACCTAACTCATCTCCTAGAGAAGAACAACATAGGTGTTCTTGAGTCCATCAAGAAAAATTCATCTACCTAATATTATACTAAAAAAAAGGGAAAGGGTAAAGAAAAAGAAAAGGAAAAGGATCTTGTATCATTTATTTCTTTAATATCTTCATGGGTTATTGACTTCAGTGCTTCTCACCACATGGGCTCTTCACTAGTTAAGTTTTCTTCCTTAAATCCTTGTAGAATGTCTTCCATTAGTTTAGGTGATGGCATTTATATACCAACTATAGGGAGAGGGTATATTAAAATGGAAGGAAGAACATTCAATAATTTTATAAGTATCCCTTATATTTCAACCAATCTCCTATAATTGTATCAAATCACTCATATCAACAAAGGCATGAGGGTTGATTTTTTATATATTCATTTATCATCACAGATTTGTAAAGTGGTTCTACATTGGCAGTGGGTAGGCCATATCACCAAGCTAGGTTATACACCTTCTCACATTTTGCACCTGATTCTTCTCTGACTACATTGTTGACTCATTCAAATGGAGATAACAAATTATTGCATGAGTGGTTTGGCCACCTTAAATACTGCTACCTTGAATAGTTTAGTAAAAATGACATGGTCATAGGCTTTCCTTGAGGCCAATTCTCTAAGGGAATTTGTGAGGTTTGCTCTCTTGGAAAACATCCTAAATCAAAATTTGACAAAGGCAAATCTTGGAGGGCTTCACAAGCATTGGATTTACTACATAATAATGTATCTGGGCCTTTTCTCAGTCTATCTATTGAAAGGGATAAGTAAATTTTCACTTTCATTGATGATTTATTGAGATATACATTTCTCTACTTAAGAATTTTTTTGAAGTGTATGAAGATTTTCAAGTATTCAAGGCACTTTTTGAGAAATAATTTCAAAAATCCATCAATGTTATTCAAACTAAAAATGGAGGTGAATATGTTAGCAATAGATTTGAGTAGTTTTGCATATAAAGGGAATTAATTTGTAGTGGATAGTTACTATTAGAGTTACAATCACTGAGAAGGGGGAGGTGAATTAGTGAGCGTAGATAATCCAACTTCAATTCCAATTCTTTCAAAATCTTAAATAATTACCACAAGCATTCATGAAACATACATATAATTTATAGAAATGAACAATAAATATAATCAAGATCACCCACATAACATAAGATCTATGTGGGAAAACCTCTTGGTGAATAAAACCCACTCTCAAACCTACAAAACATGAACTACTTATCATATAAGAGATTATAAAAAAGAGATTGGTCAAGTCCTTCTAACCAAAATTTAGTGAAACACTAATTTCATAAGGAGCACTTACCCCTAAGATGATCAAGTCCTTTTGAACGCCTTTTAGTGAATTCCTTCTGACCAACACCCTTGGTCAAGTCCTTCAGACCTAAGGCCTTTAGTGAAACACCTATTTCAAAAGGAGCACATAACCCTAAGAAAGATCAAGTCCTTATGACCTCCTAAGAAATGATCACATCCACCTTTGAACTAATGTCTTCAACACCTGATGATGGACTTTTGATAACACAACAATTTTTACTTATTTACACACCCACAATACATCCAAAACCACATTTTGGATCACTCTACACTTCTTAGCAACAACTTTGTCACAACAAAAACATGACCAAATGGTCATACACACAGACCACACTTTTGATCTACCTCTCAAATCAACCACCAAGCTCACACACAAACATCTAAAATAGCCTTTTAGATCGACATAGACCACTACTCTCATCATCAACCTATAAGAGTACTATTAAGTCAATAAAATTATGACCTACAGGTCATACACATAATCCTCAATATACTCTACTTATCAACCCATCCACTGGGCACACCTACTCTCCTTTTTCCTCCGCTTAGTCTTCTCACTTGCATTTACTAAGTCTAAAAATCATCATCTTTAATTTCACCTTTTATAGAGCCATCATGAATTATCATGTCCAAAAATTTCCTTATTGGCCACAACACATGCCTTCACCCTTAAGTCATCTTACTTGGGTCACCTTTAAGCAGTACCCACTTCCAAATAGGCCTAAGTCGCCCATTTAACTCTTTCACACTTCTCCAAGCATAATAAGAATACTGGATCACTTTATAACACATGGACCCATGACACATGATCTATAGTTCCACTTTAAGTTATAACTACCTTCACAACACCCTTTTTCTAAAGCTCAATTTACTCAAACAACATTATGTGCATACAATCATCATGAACGAATACATAGTCAAATTATAAATCTTTGTTCATACTACATATGATTAGTCAAACCTTAATAATACACATAAATGATCCCCATTGAGTCTAAAACACTATGTAACTATTTTATCATCTTTAAATATATCAAAACCATCAAGAACAACTTAATTACCCTTCTCGGGTTACTTATAAAACATGCACAAACACACAGTGATCCTTAATATATTTGACTATACATAATTTCATAGTTTTCAAATATATATTTCTATATTCATTTTGGAGTCTTATAAAAATTCACTTTTTACACCACGATCATATTTTGCTTTGATAAAAAGATATGGCCCAAAAGATAGACACTGGTCTTTCCTTTGTTAATTTTGAATATTCAAATTCAAACGGTCATAGTTAAACCTTGATCACTTTGATCACATCTCATGTAATTATATCTTAAATAAAATACACACCATCAATATTCTTCTAACTTTAACTCAGCTAAATTGTTAAATAACAAACATGTTGATCTCATCTCATGTACCCTTGGAATATTGACTAAACATGCACCATCGATCTCTACAGACTAGCCTGGTCCTTACCTTGTAGTGCTTACTATTAGATCTTAGATATGAGATCCTATGATTGTGCCACTTGATATCCCTATGTGCCTTTTGTATATTTGACTCTTTGACTTGATGCATGCCATTGATCTTGTCTATATGAACACTTGCGAACCGTTGGATCTCCATTTGGTCCTAATATTTACCTTATGAAAAAATGACTAAGTATGAAAACCATTTCAATCTACCTGGAAGTCCAAATTTTCATAGCTATATATTTTTCTTCACTTCAATTTCATGTCCTAAAATTTGAACCATAGAACCTAGGCATAATACTGAACTAACCCATGTGGCCATTTCTTCCTAAAGTCTTCATGTGTGTGAGATATGCCATCACTAAAATGATTACTTGGTTATTTATTGAACTTAGATAAATAAAATAATTGAGATCAGATTCATTTGGCTAAGTATTGGAACTTAGTGAACTTTTGTTTGAGGGGCCAACTTTGTACCTTAATAACTTTTATTGTGCTTCATCGCATGACTTAAAACTTGGACCATATGATATGCTCACATATGGGAATCTATAAATATATCACACTACTCCTAAAATCTTCACACATGCCAAATATGATGTCATCAATATGCCTACTTAGATTTTTCTACCACAAACCCAAATATGTCTAGATGAACATAATGGAGAACTAGATGAATTGAACTCATGAACATAAGCAATCAAAGAATAAAAGATATATTATAGGACCTATTTCATATCCTCAAATCATCATACTCATCCATAAACATTGTTAACCATACAAACTTTGAAGATCAACCAAGCCTTCTTCAAACATACTAGGACAAACACATTGCACACGTTGTCATTAACACATAGACTATCAAGATATTTCATCCATTGACTTGGAAACCTACATGAAATCAATGAAAATGCTCTAAAAATATCCCCTTTTATCATTGATGTCAACACCCATCATGAAATAATATAAAAATCACCTTCCTTCTCTCTCTTCCAGCATTCTCACAATATGAATCTTCTCCCCCTTTGACACAATGACAAAGTGGGCACCAATTAATCTTGAGCTCTTGAAAAAACCATAAATATGAGAGGAACAAATTATAAATATGATACAAACTCACCCTTACCTTGAGCCTACCTCTTCTTTTCCTTGACAACTTCCTCTTGCTACATGCCAACACTCTCTTTAACCAAACACTACAACCAATGAAGAAATAACACAAGAGGACACCAAAAAATAATTTAAATCACTAAGAAAAATCTAAGAGGGACTCCCCCTAATATATTTGATCCATTTCTCCTTTTGAGCATCTTCAGATCTCTATACGTCATAAAGAACCATCACATAGGCTTATTAGCCATCTCTCTCAAGCCACCTCTGGGATCACAAACATCAATTTATGCCACTTAAAAAATAATAAACATGATCTAAACCAACTTTATAACTCACCTTAAAACACTCATTCCTTTCTCTTTTTGGATAAACTGAGTAAAAACATCAAATATTCATGGTAGGCTTGTTTAGACTCCTTATAGCCCTACCTAAAACTTGAAAAACCCACAAATTTTAGTAGACACGCCTTCAAGACCTAAAAATTCATATCTAGAGAACTATTACATTCACCCTCAAACACACCAATTTTAATCACCTAGTTCAACTTCTACAATATACTTCCTTCATAAACTTACTAGCCAATTAGGCATCCATCTTGATAAAAAATTAAATAAATTGAAAACCAAAAACCTTAATATATATATGAATCTTGATTTGAAAACCCATTTGTCCCATTCAACCTATTAATAATCCTTAGACCTCAAATCATAAGGCAAACCACTTTTCTAGCATAGTCCAAAATTTTAGAATTTTAAAATAAACAAGGTCAACAAACGTCCTTCTGGTCAATACCCACCTATGAAACTTCTTGCACACTTGGAGAAAACCATCACACACTCTTGGAACAAAATTTGAGCCTCCATACCTTTTGGAACCCATACATCCTATAACCCATTTTTAGGCTTGCTTGCCCTTAAGACATAACTAAGAAAACCTAGAGCACTCAAAATTTTCTAATTTGACTTCAACATACCTTCAAACCACAAAACCACCTAGATCATGCCATAATAAGGTCAAAAAACCTTTATATGCAAAATATCATCTTGAAAACTCACAAATCTTCCTTTGCTACCTGGAAACCTTCAATCTAACCCTGTAAACTGAACATACACAATTATCAACATGTCAAAAGGACAAAAACATACCATGACATAATTTTGACATCATCAAATCAATTTTCCCATCTTGACACACCACTTTTAATTGGATACATGAATTTATTGCCTTTTAGGACCTTCTAAAGAATGCCACAATAACACTTACTTCTCTACTGAAAGGAGTCTCTTAAGAAGCATAGATAGAGACCTCTACACTATAATGTTCTAAAATAAAGTGAAGCCAGAAGTGGCCCAAATATCCTCAACAAACACTAGAATCATTTTATAGATATAAAACTCCTTATTCTTCTTCTTCTTATTATTATTCTAAACTTTGATAACTTGTTCCTTTTGTACATCACTCACTTTCTCTTTTATGATAGAATATACAACATTTGGAGCAAATATAGAATCTTGACATAACTTGATTATTGTAATAGCTTCTTTGCATTATAGAACATCACCTTCATATCTTATCAACATAGGAACCATGCTTGAAGCTTTCTCACACACAATAGGTTTCTCATTAACATTCAAACACACCTTAGAACTAGCCTCAACTAGAACCTTGGCCTTCTCCTTGAGCTTGGTCTCTTCCTTCACAACATGAGAAAATAATGAGAGATCTTGACACTCTCCAATGTTTGTAGAATTATCCACCATATCAAACAAATTACTTAGAATTGTAGACTCATCATGACTCACAATTACCATCTTTGGTTTCCATGAGTTAACTTGCCTTCTTTCTTGCATTCTAAGAACTTGATTAAAGCTATTCTATCTTGTAGGCCTTTCCTTGCATAATATATAAATGTGACCTCTCTATTGATAGTTGAAGCATACTATACCTCTTGCAGTAAGCTTATCTTTCATTTCTTGATTGAAACAAAATCTTTCAATATGTCCATTATTTTGAAAATTGAAACAAACTAATTCTTTTGAAGAAGACTCACCTTTTGACTGATAAACCCCATCATAGTTTCATACAAAATCATTTCTAATAGGTCTCTTGCATTCTCTGTCTCTATGCCCAAACTGATTACATGTGTAACAATAACCATTGAAACTTGCATACCTCATGGAATTTGGTTGTCTTATATGATTTGTATTCATTCTACTAGCATCTTCATTCCTTGATTGATTGTTGGCTTCCAAGGTTTGATTTACATTAGTCTTCATCTTGTCTTGAGTTTCAGTTTCTAGTTCTTCTTTGTATCTAAGAGCATTCTTATCACTTTCATGCTTTTGACCACTCAGAATATTATCTAGATCACTTTATCTCTTTTCAAATATCATAAATGAATTCATCTTACTATATTTATTCTCTAACAGGATTGTAAATAGGATTTCCAATTGATAACTAAGATGCTTGACTATATCTTCATGCTCATTGGTGTCTTTATTCATTCTCGATTCATAAACTCTAAATTTCTCCTCATAGTCCTTGATTTGTGACTTCATCTTCTTGTTAATCTTCTTCTCAATATTTAGTTCTTCAAGAGCATTCATTAATTCAGTCTCATAGTCCACCTCATATTTATCATCATTTGAATCACTCCAAGTAGACTCCTTTTGATATGAAAAACTTCCTTCATCATCCATGAAGAGGTATTCATCTTTAATAGCACCATTATTTTTATGATCATACTTTGAGTCACTATCTTCACTCTCATCTAATGAGTTGCAATCTTCTTTGGTGTAGAGACTTTTCTTGTCCTTGAAGTACTTATTCTTATTGTCAAACCTTCTAAATCCCTTCTTGATTTTATTAGACCTGTATGTCTTCTTGTCTTCATCTTGATCTTTACCATACTATTCATCATCATTCTTCTTATTCTTATGAGAGCACTTGTTATCAAAATGTCCTACCTCTCCACAATTGAAGCATTTGAAGGGTAGTTTACCCTTATACTTCCCTAATCCTATTTTTAATTTCCTTGTAAATAAAGCAATTAGTTCATCTTCATCAATATTATATGTGTCATCTTCCTTGAGTTTTTTACCTTATAACTTTTTTTTGGCTTCATTTCTATCTTGAATGTTGCTTCCTTCTTTGGTGGTTTATCATCATCGACTCTCATCTCATAGGTAGTAAGAATGACATGCAATTCATCCATCTTCAACTAAGTAAGGTCATGACTTTATTCTAAAATATATACTTTAGAATTAAACTTGAGAGAGATATACCTTAATATCTTTTGAACTATAGTATCTTCTTCAATATTCTCTCCAAGATTTTTGATGTGTTCACAATATCATCAACTCTCTGTAGAAAGGATGCCACAAAGTCTTCTTCCTTCATCTTAAGACTCTTAAATTGTCCTCAATGAGTGTGAAAATTTACAAACTTAACCTTTTAATATCCTTCATAAATAGTCTTCAATTTATCCCACATTTCCTTGGAAGATATGCAATGGATTGCCTTGGTGTATTCAGTCTCTGAAAGATCACATACGGTAGCATTCATTGCCTTAGAATTGTTCAAACATGGACAAACAAATAGTAAAATTTTAACCTCAATATATTTGATTTTACACTCTTTTATATCTTTAAATAAATATTTTTAGATTTGCCTTGGAGTCCTCTAAAAATTCACTTTTTACACCATGATCAAATTTTGTCTGGATCAAAAGATATGGCCCAAAAACCAAACACTGGTCCTTCCTTCATTAATTTTAAATATTCAAATTCAAACGATCACAGTTAAACCTCAGTCAATTTTATTTCATATTGTGTCCTCGCATCTTAGATAAAATATGCACCATTGATATTATTATAACTTTAACTCAACTAAACTATTAAACAACAAACATGTTGACCTCATCTCATGCACCATCGATCTCTACGGATCAGCCTAGTCCTTCCCTTTTAACACTCATCATTATATATTATCTCCAATCTCTTTTGGTTGTTCCACTTGGTATCCCCATGTGGCTTCTACATATTTGACTCTTTGACTTGATGTATGCCATTGATTTTGTCTATACAAATGCTCATGAACCATTGTATCTCTATTTGGTCTTGATCTTTACCTTATGCAAAAATGACTAAGTATGGGAACCATTTAAATCTTCTTGGAAGTCTAACTTTTCATATCTATATATTTTTATTTGCTTCAATTGCATGTCCTAAAATTTGAACCATAGAAACAAGTCATAGTACTGAACAAACCCATATGACCATTTCCTCTTGAAACCTTCATGCATGCAAGATATGCCATAACCAAACTACTTACTCAGCTTTTTATTTAAATTAGATAAATAATGTAGTTGAGCTAAGATTCATTTTGCATCATTGATCTTTGATGTGATTAAACATAGACCATTAGATTTTCCTTACAAATTTGGCTAAGTGTTTGAACTTAGTGAACTTCTATATGAGGGGCCAACTTTGCACCTTAATAACTTTTGTTTCACGTCATTACATGACCTAAAAATTGGACCATATGATCTCTTCAAATATGGTAATCTATCCATATATCATACTTCTCCTAGAACCTTCACTCATATGAAATATGATGTCATCAATATGCCTACCCATATTTTTCTACCACATACCCAAATATGTCTAGATGAACATAATCAAGAATTGAATGAATTCCACTCATGAACACAAGGAATCAAAGCATATAAGACCTATTATGGGACTATTTAACATCCTAAAATCACCACAATCATCCCTAAACATCCTTAACCATGCAAACTCTGAATATCAACCAAGCCTTTTTCAAGCATACTAAGACAAGCACATTGCACACTTTGTCATTGACACATAGACTATCAAGATACTTCATCCACTCACCTGGGCACCTCCATGACATCACTGATAGCTCTCCAAAACTTAAAATCCTTCACAAAAAATATTTTTAAAATACAAGAATAGGTCCTTGAAAGAGATGGTTAGCTATATGATTCACTCTATATCCTTAGCACTTCAGTATTAGACTGAAGCCATTAATTGTGCTTATTATATTCAGAACAAGGTTCCTCATAAAGATTTAAAAGGAATAACACCCTTTGAATCTTGGCATGGAAGGAAACTTGAAGTTGAAAACTTTAGGTTTTTTAGATATCCAATTATGGCACATAGACATAAGAAGATACATAAAGCCATGGAACATCAGTCTAATCTTTTTATCTTTGTAGGTTATCTAGATGGAGTTAAGGGGTACCTCCTACATCCAACCACACATGATTTGTTCATAGATAGAAGTGTTCACTTCTAGGATGTTGGGGATCAACCAACAATTTGATTACACTTATGAAAGCAATAAACGCAGAATTAAATCAGAATGATAAGTAACTAGAATTAGATAATAACAAAGAACAAGAGATACAAGAAACCACCCTGAAAACTTGTATTAAACTCTTTACAGAAGGAATACAATTGAAGAAACCCTTTTCTTCCACACCTCTCTCAGATGTATAGATCTCTCTCTAGATCTCTTTCCCTCAAGAGCTCTCTCTCTCAAGTACAATCAACTCCAACAACCTAGAATGATTCAATTTTGTACTGTTCTTCAACATTCACATTACAATAAGTTAAGAAGATCTAATCCTACATATAGAATTAGGAAACTTGAGCATGCATTTACAACCAATAGTTATGCCACTTAAACAAGGTCTCTAAAATAGTCTTACTAATAATAAAGATGTGGACTTAAGACTATGACTTAATCTCATCATGCAAACACTCGGTTCTGTCCTCAGAAATAGCTCTCTAGACGCACAGGTAACCGATGCCAGTTCCTACCTGCTTGCCTGTGACCAACGTCGGTCAATCCCTGCCGACGCTGGCATCTCTTCAACTGCACCTGACCGACGTCGGTCGCTCCTGACCGACGTCGGTCGCTCCTGACCGACGTCGGTGACTATGTAAAATTGCAAACTGCCAAATCTACTCCTTAGTGAAGCTTTTAGGCTCCACACCTTAACAATCTCCCACTTGGAGATAAACAACTACACCAGTACCTATACAGCAACATCTTCTAGCTCCTCCATCTTCAACTCAATCATGAAGACCACCAGAAGTTGAATGAAGATTCAAATTCTCCTTTGTAACCAGCTTGGTTAACATATCAGTAGGATTCTTATCTGTATGGATCTTCTCCAGCTTCAACTCACCATCTTCCAATACCTGTCGTATGAAATGGTACCTAAGCTGTATGTGCTTGGTTCTTGAGTGAAAGGCTGAATTCTCAGCCAAATGAATTATTATCTGACTGTCACTATACAATTTGCAACTCTCTTGCTCCTTTCCTAACTCTTCCATGAACCATGTCATCCATATCATCTCTTTGCTAGCCTCTGTGACTGCAATATACTCTGCTTCTGTAGTTGACAAGGCAACAACCTTCTACAACTTTGATATCTAGCTAACCGCCATTCCACCAACAGTGAAAACATATCCTGTGGTGCTCCTCCTGCCATCCAAATCACTTACCATATCTGAATCTACATAACCATGTAGAGAAGTATCTGAACCTCCATAGCACAAATGCCTACTGCTAGTTCCTCTCAGATATCTAAGGATCCACTAAACTGCTTTCCAATATTCCTTCCCTGGATTGGCCATATACTTATAACTCCCACTACTTGGGCAATATCCAGTCTAGTACAAACCATTGCATATATTAAACTCCCTACTGTAGAAGAATATGGAACTCTACTCATGTACTCTACCTCATCATGTGAATTAGGACATTGTTCTTTACTCAATTTAAAATGTCCAGCCAAAGGTGTGCTTACCAGTTTAGCATCTTGCATGTTGAACCATTTCAACACCTTGTTCACATAATCCTCTTGAGAAAAAATCAACCTATGATTTTTCCTGTCTCTCTTAATGCTCATGCCAAGGATTTTCTTTGCTGCTCCCAAATCCTTCATGGCAAATGTTTGAGCTAATTTCACCTTAAGCTCAGAGATATCCTGCATTTGTGATCCTGCAACCAGCATATCATCTACATACAACAACAGAATAATATATCTACCATTATCTAATCTCTTAAAATACACACAATGGTCAGATTGACACCTACTGTAGCCATACTCAGTCATAAACCTGTCAAATCTCAAATACCACTGTCTAGGAGCTTGCTTGAGGCCATACAAGCTTTTCTTCAATCTGCACACTAACTTCTCCTTACCTTTGACCTCAAATCCTTCCAGTTGTTCCATGTATATTTCCTCATCCAATTCTCCATGAAGAAACACTGTCTTAACATCTAGCTGCTCAAGATGCAAATCCTCAACAACTAAAGACAGTACAGTTCGTATAGAAGTCATTTTAACAACAGGAGAAAAAATCTCACCAAAATCAATACCTGGCTTTTGTGCAAATCCTTTCACTACCAATCTGGCCTTATATCTCATCTTTCTGTTCTCACCTTCCTTCAACCTGTAGGTCCATCTGTTCTTCAGTGTCTTCTTACCAGCTGGCAACTCAACCAAATCCCATGTTTGGTTCTCTTTCAAGGACTCCATTTCCTCAACCATGCCACGCTCCCACTGACTCTTGGACTCCGCCTGTATTACTTCTTCAAAACTCTTTGGTTCTCCACCATCAATTAGCAATAAATAGAATAATGAAGGAGAATATCTAATTAGAGGTTTACTTACCCTTTCTGACCTCCTAATGGGCGTCTGAGACTCGTTCACTACATGCTGTCCACCCAAATTCTCTGACAGTGACCAACCTCGGTCACTTCCAGGCCTATAACTAGCCGACGTCAGTTCTGCCTGATCGACGTCAGTGCCTGTCCTGCCGACATCGGTCTCTGTATGACCAACATTGGTTTTTGTTCTGTCGACGTCGGTTCCCACCTTGCCGACGTCAATCTTTGTGTTTTACTACAAGTGATTATTTCTTCTTCCTGCGAGCTCATTTTAGACCGTCACCTCATCCAATTCTTCATTGCTCTGCCCAGATTGATTCAGCTTCTTCAGCTGATCACTATACATCACTTTTTCATTGAAAACAACATCATGGCTCCTAATTATCTTGTTAGTTCCTAGATTCCAAAACCTGAAACCAAAATCATCTGAGCCATAGCCAATAAATGTGCACCTCATAGAATTAGTATCCAACTTCTTTCTATTTTCTTTATCAACGTGCACAAAGGCTTCACAACCAAAAACTTTGAGAAATGAGAGATATACCTTTTTACCTGTCCATGCCTCTTCTGGAATTCCACCATCCAGAGCTATAGAGGGTCATCTATTAATTAGGTACATTGCAGTGTCAACAGCTTCTGCCCAAAACTCTAAGGGCAAACCAGCATGTAATCTCATACACCTTGCATGCTCTATGATTGTTCTATTCATCCTTTCAGCAACTCCATTCTGCTGAGGTGTCTTTGGAACCATCCTTTGCCTGTGGATCCCATGCATATAACAATACCAGTTGAAATTATAGCTGCAGAACTCACCACCATTGTCAGATCTTAGGCACTTCAATCTTCTGCCTGTTTCATTCTCAACCATAGCTTTCCAAATCTTAAAAGTCTCAAATACATCAGATTTCTTCTTAATACAATAGACCCATACCTTTCTTGTAGCATCATCTATAAACAAAAGATAGTACTGTGATCCTCCAATAGAAGCAACCTGAGCCGGTCCCCACATGTCTGTGTGAACAAGCTGCAACTTATGCTTCTTCTTTGTTGACCCAGTCTTGAGAAAACTTACTCTCTTCTGTTTCCCAAAAACACAGTGCTCACAAAAATCCAGATCTATGCTCTTCAAATTTGAAAGCATACCTTTAGACTTAAGAATTGGCATTCCCTTCTCACTCATGTGGCCAAGCCTTAAGTGCCACAATTTTGCATCCACATCTGAAGTAGATAATATAGAAGGAGAATTGTTAGTAACACAATTACATAAATAGAGAGTACCTACTCTTTTACCTCTATCCATTACAAGTGCACCCTTGGTCACCTTCCAAGAATTAGTTGTGAGAGTTACTATACAACCCTCATCCCCTAACTTTCCTGCAGAAATCAAATTCCTCTTCAAGCTAAGAACATGCATAACATCTCTCAACACCCATGTGTTGCCATTCTGCATTTTCAGCTGCACTTTACCTTTGCCAATAATTTTACAAGGCTCATCATCCCCTAGATACACTATTCCAAAATCTCCATGGATATAGTCACTAAAATATTCTCTATTAGGGGTAGCATGAAAAGATGCACCAGAATCTAACACCCAATATTTTATATTATTATGCAAAGAGAATATTAAAGCATCTTGTGCAATACCTGCAACCTTTGCTTCTTCTTTTCCTTCATGTTGATTGTCTTCCTTAGGCTTTGACCAACAATCTCTGCTTATGTGCCCAATCTTTCCACAATTCCAACATTGTGGCTTCCTACCATTTCTGGATTTGGATTCACCTCTCACCTTAGACTTAGACCTTGATCTCTTCTTGCTCTTCTCTTTTTACCTCCCCCTGCTCTCAAAACTTAAAGCGTTCCCTGATGTTTCCTCTGTGCTTTTCCTGTGAATTTCCTCATTCAAGATAACACTAACAACATCCTCTACTTTTTAAATGTTTGAAGCAGATGCAGTATTACTAACTGCCATTACTAAGCTATGCCAGCTTTCAGGCAAAGAACATAATATTAAAAGAGCTTTAATTTCATCATCAAATACAATTTTGACTGAAATTAATTGATTTACAATTCCATGGAAATCATTCAGATGAGTAGACACAGATCCACCTTCATTCATACGCAAATTAAATAACTGCTTCATAAGATATACCTTATTAGAAGCTGAGGGTTTTTCATACAAATTTGCTAAAGTAGTCATTAACTCTACCGTAGACTTTGCCTATGATAAATTAGATATCACATTAGATGCTACACTCAGTCTTATAGACCCTAGAGCCTTTCTATCAAGAACTTCCCATTCTTCATCATCCATGTCTGTGGGCTTCTTAGAAATCCCACCTAACGGTAAGTATAGATCTTTATGATACAGATAATCCTCTATCTGCATTCTCCAATGTTGATAATTTTTGCCATTGAACTTCTCCATTCTCAGTTTACTTTCTTCTGCCATTGCTTCTCCCACTCAAATAGAAATCCTTGCAAAAACCCCTGTGAGTAACTTGTAATCAATACACACTACACAGATCTGAACCACCTATTAGTGAACCTGAACTCTGATACCACTTGTGTATATCAAGCTCTGAACCTACAACCAAGGCTCTGATACCACTTGTTGGGGATCAACCAACAATTTGATTACACTTATGAAAGCGATAAACGCAGAATTAAATCAAAATGATAAGTAACTAGAATCAGATAATAGCAAAGAACAAGAGATACAAGAAACCACTCTAAAAACTTGTATTAAACTCTTTACAGAAGGAATAAAATTGAAGAAACTCTTTTCTTCCACACCTCTCTTAGATGTACAGATCTCTCTCTAGATCTCTTTCCCTCAAGAGCTCTCTCTCTCAAGTACAATCAACTCCAACAACCTGGAATGATTCAATTCTGTACTATTCTTCAACATTCACATTACAATAAGCTAAGAAGATCTAATCCTACATATAGAATTAGGAAACTTGAGCATGCATTTACAACCAATAGTTATGCCACTTAAACAAGGGCTCTAAAACAGTCTTAGTAATTATAAAGATGCAGACTTAAGACTATGACTTAATCTCATCATGCAAACACTCGGTTCTATCCTCGGATGTCATGTCCCTTTTTCAGTTGACATGTTTTGAGTTCATGGTTAGCCTATTATGCGACCCTCGTAGGCTGATAGGATGGTTATAGGGTCTTGATGGAGATTGGCATGGCTTCGTTTAGGAAAATTTTTTGAGTTGGCTTTTGTTTGGGCTTGATTGGACATGTATTGAGGGAGATATTAATATTTGATTGATTTAATCAAATATTAATTATTTGGTCTAATTTTAATTTAGAAACCCTAATTCTAATTTAAGAAAAACCCTAATTAGGGCAAGCATATCTTTTGAGGGTATAAGGGTTTCTCATGGAGGCCATTTTTGATTCAACCATTGATTATTTGATTATTGATTTTGAAGAATTCTTCTGTGAAGACTGAGCCAAGGGTCCCAAGATTCCTTTGCAGTGGAGAACGTCAACTCTTCATTGTGTGCGATTTAGAGGCTATGAGATATCAGCTGATTTATTGCCAAATTGAGAGATAGATTCATACAAAAGTTATCACAGAGGTACAGATTTGAGGGATAACTTCACACAGAAGTTATCACAGTATTTTAGGTATTTCTTTATTTAGTTTTGATTCAATAAATTATACAGATAGAGATCTTCTATATTAGAGACATATATTTTCAGATCAGGGGTTAAAAATAGGTAGGTTGTGCTTAATTGGCGGCCGTACGAAGTCTGTACAGGTTCGTACAAATCCACGTAGACACCGACCTCGGCAGACAAAGATCCCCAGTGACCAACATCGGCTAACTAAAGATCGACGTCGGTAGAGAAGGACCTACAGTGACCAACGTCGGCAGCATATCGACCGATGCCGGTGACTGTGTGTTCGACACAACAGGCCGAGACAGAATTTCCAGATTCAGGGTCAGTTTCCAGATTTGCAAAAAGCCCAGGGTTTCAAGACAGAATATTTCATGTTATTTTATTTGTATGACAGAGACTCAATTGTGTAATTGCCTAGAAGAACAAGTGATAAGATCTTTGATTTGCTATTGAGAGATTATATTGTGATTTATTTATTCATATTTGAAATTATTTTGGCAAAAAGTGTATCCTTGTTTAAAACTGTTGTATTTCTATATTCCCTATTTGAAGGGGATATTACAGTGGTATCAGAGCTTTGCAAAAAAAATGATCCCCTAAGTAAGGGACATCACAGTGGTATCAGAGCTAAATCCTGCGATCCTAAGGGTGTGACAAACTTATGCAGCCACAAGAGTTGGGACCATATAGGTATAACACACGCAGTAGAGCCTTGCTTGAAGGTACCCAGTTGTTAGAACAACAGAAGATTATCATGAGTGACAGACGTGAGGGTAGCCCACCCAGGGGCCACAGGTATGATGCTGATCAGGACACCAGAGAATTTCATCGTGCTATGATGACAAGCCAACAACAGATGAATCAGACACTACAGGCACTTACGACTATGATAAGGGGGATGAACGCACTTGATAGACAGAATGGGGAACAAAGAGATGACAGGAGTGCTACGGTTAATCAGAGACCACAACAGACCCACTCTAGAACAGCAGATAGACCTACACGTCCTACATTTGTTCAAGAAGAACCAGAGGCACCAACAGAGGAGGAGGCAGGAAATTCCCCATTTGCAGATGTTTACATGGCTGAAAATGATGAGTGGGACTTATTACCTCCTCATGTTCAAGAGAGGATGTCCTTTGATCATTTTGTTCAGCTGAGGAGAGAGCACTACAGATTAGTTAGACAGGACAGGAGGCCTAGGGTTCAATTCAGTGAGCTAAAGAAGGCTACTGGCAAGCTTTCTTTGACCACTTTTGATGGGAGCAGCAAGATGATAGCTCAAGCTTGGGTTCATAAGCTTGACACCTTTTTGGCATTGAGACCAATGTTAGAGATAGAGGCCATCAAATACGCCACTTTGCACTTGGATGGAGTAGCACATGATTGGTGGTACCATGGTATGGTAACACTTCAGCATAACCAGGTGACAGAGTACCAGGACTTTGTGGATAGATTGGTTGAGCGATTTGACAAGAAAGATCCCAAGGTTTAATTTTGAGATCTGGCACAGTTGAGACAAATAGGTAACTTGGAGTCCTTCATTGGTGAGTTTCAGAGATTGGCAGTCATGGTGCCCAATATTTCTGAGCATAGATTAGTAGTTCTCTTCATGGAGGGATTGATAGAGCCATTGAGAGGTTCGATCAAATCCTTTGATCCTCCTTCATTACAAGTAGCTATGAATAAGGTGCATAGTATGGAGATGGCAGCCCCATCCCATAAATTTAACTCCAAAGGTACTTTTCTAAAGACCACAAGTGCTCCAATGTAGATATAGAGAGACCGGATTTCAACATAGATAAATCAAGTGTAAAGAATGATTCAAAGGCCAATCCGGTAGCACCACCTTTGGATCATGAGGCACTTAATGATCTATGCAAGAAGAAGCTTTGCTTCTACTGTAAAGGTCTATATGATATCCATCACGATTTTCCTTTGAGGCCTAAGGGCAAGGCGAATCATGTGATGTGGGCATATTATGAGGATTCAGATTTAGAGGATTTCAAACAGTAGAATAGTTCTAAAGGGGTAGAGGCAGAGGCTTCAGAGCCTAAGGTAGAGGCAGAGTTAGAGCTTCACATACAGGAGGCATGCCTATCCAGCATTCAGTCGGATGAGTCATTCAGACTCCGTGGAGTTTTGGTAGGGCAGAAGGTTATCACCCTTCTTGATACAGGAGCCAAACATAATTTCATAGATGCTAGATTTGTGGAGAAGCATGGACTCACTACCAAAGATTTTGAGGGCATCAGAGTTAAGGTAGCCAATGGTCACACTCTTAGGTGTGAGCGTATGATTAGAGATCTCCCATTGCGCTTGAACAACTATGAGTTCAAGGCTAATTATTATGTGGTGAACATGGGGGATATAGACCTAGTCTTGGGTATGAAGTGGCTTCATTCATTTGAGGAAGTTACTCTTCATCTCAAGGACATGGAGGTTCTCTTTGATGTTGATGGGAAGACACATATTCTTAAGGCAATACGGGGCAGCAGCTTCAGATATATGTTTTTTCATCAGATGGAGATGCCTATACCACATGACATGATAGAGTGCGATGACGAGTGCACATTGGCACCAACACAGGAGAGATATGAGGATGATCTTGGTCTCAAGGTGAGTTCAGTTCAAGAGTTATCACATGTGGTAGGGACTCAGCCTTCTGTTACAGTCGGGTCACAGGTTGATGATGCTATGACTCTTTCTAGCCTTCACAATCTAGATTTAGTTATTATTCAGGTATGGAGTTTGCTTGAGTTGCTTGCTGATTTTCATTTATGGATTGGATGTTGGGGTGCTTATCTTAGTACTAGGGATGGACATGGCATGGAGTTTGCATTGATTGACAACAGGGTAGATCATGACTACATTTGGGATCCAGGTGGATTGATGGGTGTATCATTCAGCAATTGCTTGAGGGCAAGCAATTTTAGGAGGGGCGGATTGTCATGTCCCCTTTTCAGTTGACATGTTTTGAGTTCATGGTTAGCCTATTATGCGACCCTCATAGGCTGATAGGATGGTTAGAGGGTCTTGATGGAGATTGGCGTGGCTTCATTTAGCAGAATTTTTCGAGTTGGCTTTCGTTTGGGCTCGATTGGACATGTATTGAGGGAGATATTAATATTTGATTGATTTAATCAAATATTAATTATTCAGTCTAATTTTAATTTAGAAACCCTAATTCTAATTTAATAAAAACCCTAATTAGGGCAAGCATATCTTTTGAGGGTATAAGGGTTTCTCATGGAGGCCATTTTTGATTCAGCCATTGATTATTTCATTATTGATTTTGAAGAATTCTTCTGTGAAGACTGAGCCAAGGGTCCCAGGATTCCTTTGCAGTGGAGAACATCAACTCTTCATTGTGTGCGATTTAGAGGATGTGAGATATCATCTGATTTATTTCCAAATTGAGAGATAGCTTCATACAGAAGTTATCATAGAGGTACAGATTTGAGGGATAACTTCACACAGAAGTTATCACAGTATTTTAGGTATTTCTTTATTTAGTTTTGATTCAATAAATTATACAGATAGAGATCTTCTATATTAGAGACATATATTTTTAGATTAGGGGTTGAAAATAGGTAGGTTGTGCTTAATTGGCGGCCGTACGAAGTCTGTACAGGTTTGTACAAATCCACGCAGACACCGACCTCAGTAGACAGAGATCCCCAGTGACCGACATCGACCAACTGAAGATCAAAATCAGCAGAGAAGGACCTATAGTGACCGACATTAGCAGCATATCGACCGACGCCGGCGACTGTGTGTTCGACATAGCAGGCTGAGACAAAATTTCTAGATTCAGGGTCAGTTTCCAGATTTTCAAAAAGCCCAGGGTTTCAAGACAGAATATTTCACGTTATTTTATTTGTATGACAGAGACTCAATTGTGTAATCATCTAGAATAACAAGTGATAAGATCTTTGATTTGCTATTGAGAGATTATATTGTGATTTATTTATTCATATTTGAAATTATTTTGGCAAAAAGTGTATCCTCGTTTTGAACTGTTGTATTTCTATATTCCCTGTTTGAAGGGGATATTGCAGTGGTATCAAAGCTTTGCAAAAAAAAGGAGCCCCTAATAAGGGACATCACATCGGAAATAGCTCTCTGGATGCATAGGTAACCGATGCTGGTTCTTGCCTGCTTGCCTATGATCGACGTCAGCCGATCCTTGCTAATGTTGGCGTCTCTTCAACTGCACCTGACCGACATCGGTCGCTCCTGACCGACGCCGGTGACTGTGTAAACTTGCAAATTGCCAAATCTGCTCCTTGGTGAAGCTTTTAGGCTCCACACCTTAACATAGGAGAGTCCCAAATAATCAAAACCTAATACTTCTTCTCTTTCATTAGATTCACTTTGACTTGATGATTCTTCTTATGACTCGAATAATCTAGAATAGGTTTCTAAGATAGGATCTTCTTCTTTTTCTTCAAGTTATGATATCCATGATAGTGATGAGGAGTCATCCACATCCACCTCTAGTCATGTTTTAGAGGATGAGAAGTTAGTACCTGATTCGACCACATCTAGGCCCCTTTGGTCTAGGTATACCTTTAGAGTGTAGGTACTTGGGTAGGGGATCCAATAGATTATAGATGTGATTGATTACATTATCAAAGTTCATCACATGCCTTATTTGATTTAGTTTCACGTACACAAACATTTCAAGAGGATTCAAGCATATATGAGTGAGATAGTGATATGGAAGAAGAATATTCTTCCTTAATAGAAAAATAATACTTGGGATTTGACTTCACTTCCTAAGGGAAGGAAGATGGTTTTATTGAGGTGCATATATCAAACCAAATTTATAGTAGATAGGTCAATCAATAAATATAGGTGTGATTGGTCTCCAAGAGGTTTTTTGAAGTAGCTATCATTAATTACTTAGAGACCTTTGCACCTGTTACAAAGATGACTTTCATCTGACTCACACTAGCTATTATCACAATACATGGTTTTGATGCACACCAGATGGATATGAAGAATGTATTTCTTTACATAGACATTTAGGAGTAAATCTACATGGAGTAGCTGCATGGGATTGTTTAGGATTCATGATTAGTTTTTAGACTTAGGAGATCCATCTATGGCCTTAAATAGGCCCCTCAGGCTTGGTATGCCATGATGAATTCCTTTCTCCTTACTTCATGTTTCACTAGGTATCATTCAAACCCCAATGTATACTTTGTACAACATGATGATTATTTATTGATATTGGTCCTTTATGTTGATGATATTTTGATCATTGGGAGTTCCTTATCATCTATTATAGCAGTGAAGACCTCTTTACATGATAGATTTGACATGAAAGACTTGGGTCTTCTACATTGCTTTCTTGGCATCAAGATTTTATAATCTAATTTAGGTACTTCATTTGCACAACCCAAGTATGTTCTTGATATTTTGGCTTGATTTCACATGGCTCATTTTAAGCCATCTCTAACTCATTTTCTATCAGTAGTCAAGTTTGAGGCTAATTATTCTACACCTTAGGTCGATGCCACTCAATATCAATATATTGTTGGCATCTTTATTTATCTGACTCATACGAGGCCTAATATTTCATATGTAGTGGTACTTGTCTATAGATTCATGTAGGAACCCCATGATATGTACTGGAAAGAAGCTAAAAGGATTTTGCACTACATTAATGGCTCTTACAGATTTGGGATTCATTATAGATTTGACATAAAGGTTGACTTAGTTTTATAGATTTAGATTGGGAAGGCAATACTTAGAATCATATGTCCACTTCAGGTTATAGTTTTTCTTTAGCTTCTGGTTCTATAAGCTGGTCTAGCAAGAAGCAAAATGCTATTGTTATATCATCTATAGAGGTAGAGTACAGGGGATGAAAAAAAAAAGGCCAGTCTTCTAGAAGACATAACTTTTGAACCATAGCTTTGTTTAAGCTATTCCACATGCCAAAACAATCATCTCAAAAATTTAGTTACTGTCTTAAGACACTATCTTATTATATTTGTTTTTGATATTTTTCGGAGGCCATACATGATCATCTAAGGGTCTGAAATTACCATTTAATGATTTTTTCAAAAATTTTCTATTTTTAGAAATTATATATTTTTAGGACCAAACATAAAATTCAATTGAATTTAATCCCATAGGATAATTTTAGTGTCTAGTTTATTTTGAGATATTTTTAGAGCTGAATGCACCTGCATGCAAACCTTATGAAAAATAGTAACTACTAAAAATAAAAGTTTTTTTTAGATTTTAATTTTTTTTTGATAATTCATGTCAATTCTAATTTTGAGTTAAGGCTTATTTAAACATAGTTTGGGTTGTAATTATTTCAAGTCATTCAATACAAATCAATACAAGTTATTATTTAAAAAGCTTAGCCTATTGATAATTTATAGTCTTGATAGTTTTTAGATCCATTATTTGGTTTGAGAGCAAGGTTGAATCCTGGAGGAGTAAGAAAATGGTGATAGGACAAGGAGGTATTATGTAGATGAACCATAATATACTAGAACTATAGAGGTAAGTACACCAATTAATAGAGGTTATCACCAATTAAAGAAGAAGACAAGGTGGTGATGAAGCTGAAGAAGACATAGATCATGATGAAGAAACTCAGCAAGAAGAAGAACAATAAAATAAACAAAAATCGATGGAAGAGAAGATGGTTCAAGATTTAGAAAGAAGAAATGAAGGAATCAAATTTGATGTTCCATATTATGGAGGCATTTTAAAACCATAGGAGTTGATAGATTAGATGAATATCATGGAGAAGTTATTCGAGTGGAAGACTATGATAGAAGATGAGAAGGTAAAGTTTGCATGCATGAAATTGAAAGGTCATGCAATGATTTGGCGGGATCAATTGTAGAAAAAGAGATAGAGAAAAGGTAAAGAGAAGATTAATACATGGAAAAATATGGAGAAGAAGCTGAGAGATAAATTTATTCCTATGAATTATGCATAAACCTTATACATAAGATTTCAAAATTTGAGGCAAAAATATCATAGTATACAAGAGTATACAAATGAATTTTATAAACCTTCCTTATGAGTGGAGCATGATGAAACAAAAGACCAAATGGATGCAAGGTATGTAAATGGTTTAAAGTTTAATATTCAAGATAAATTGAGCATGCATAGAATGCTTTGCATGGAGGAGGCTTATCAAATAGCTTTAAAGGCAGAAGAAAAACAAAATAGATAGAATTTTAAAACATTTCTGGGTCCAAGAAGAGGCAGATCCCCTCCAAATAAGGGATGAGGTGGATTTAATACCACTGGAGGTTGGTATAATACTAATAGAGGTGAATATCACGTGGTATTGAAAGGTAGGATGAGAATAGGCAAGGGTTTCAATACAAATAAAGAGGAAGAGGGTTTTAGAGAGGATGAAGTTATAGTGGTGGTAGAGGATGGTTTTCAAATTAGCATAGATCTTATATTTGTTATAGATGTGGATAAGAAGGGCACAGAGAATTTGAGTATCTGCACTATCAAGATCAATAAAGGAGGCAAGAGGATCACCTAAGAGTGAATATATTCAAGGTTTAGATAGAAGAGAAAAATACTGAAGTTACACTAGCAGATGTTAGATAGAATCTCATGATGAGAAGAACAATGATTGCTCCAAGGAAGGAACAAGTGCAAAATAAAGTTAGGAACACTTACCTTGAAGATGAACCCACTGAGCTTTAGTATCTCCCTTGGCCAAGGTGCTTTGTAAGAGATTGTTGTGGTATGTAAGGATAACAAAGACAAATCAGCTCCAGGCTACACAACCTATCTATGCTTCCAAAAGACTTCTCCATAAGATAAGATCCATATATCTAAATAAAGTATGGAACCCTAAGATTTATTCATCAAGTAGAATGGTCAATAAGTAGATGTTCACTTGTACTTATTCTTCTTTTATTATCTTCTTACAAATGGTTGGAAATGACCTTGTATATATAGGTGGATCTTTCCCTAAATCCTACTAGAAATGTTGGTTATACAGGGTCGACCTGATTAACCCTGTATGTTTTTGAGGACAATTCACTAGGTCTGAGCTAGGTAGATCAAAAGGATAACAAACCTAAAAATTTAAAAATACCCCTAAACTGTATAGGGTCGATCTAGTTGGCCTAGTACAACTGACTGCCCAAAAGAAAATTAAGGCAAGAAAAGGAGGATGAAAAGAGGAATTTGATCAGAATGGGTAAAGATGAGAATAATAATATTATTGTTAATGTTTTAAGGAGATAAGTGTGTAGATGGCAAGTGGAAAAAGGGACAACAATCTTATGAAGCACCAATGGTCTACCCACCCCTTTCCCAATGCATTCCTTAAGGCATGCACTTAGAGAGATTGAGACTTGACAGGTTCTTGCAAGATATAAAGTATCATTAATCAATAAAAGTTTGAAAATATTATGTGTATACATATGCCCCACTCAAATCTCATCACGTATCACATAAGTGCAATATGGGATGGTGCTTTGGGATAGAACATGATAACACACAACACTAATGCTAAGTAAAGTGCAACAAGTAGAAAATAAGATAAAGGAAAGGATAGAATTGAAAAACATATACCTTTACTTACCTTAGTATTATAGATAAATAATTATATTGCAAGAAAAAGTGAATGCATCCAATGTGAAGAACATTAGGCAAACCTATAGAAGTTAGTGCAAAAAATAGCCAAAAATCAAATTTTTTGGAATATGGGCATATGATAGTGGAGAAGAATATCTATGTCATCATGAGTCCAACGTATTTTATGGTTTTTAAAAAAATATGGGTAAAAATAAAGTTATAGGAAAAATAAGGAATCTACCTAAAAATAATTGAAAAAATTAAATTTTGAAAAGTGTTTTTAAATAGGGAAAATACAAGTCATTTTTTATTTTGACTTGTGAAGGAGAGAAAAAGAAGCTATGAAGATCAAACGAGATAGGATGGCGAGGAGATGACAAACAAAACAAGAGGGATGCCCAAAAGTAGCAACATGTGTACTACAGCTATGCAACTAAGAATCTCAAACCAATTTTTGAAATTTCTAGTGAATTAAGTGTATTTTCAATAATTTCAAATTTTAAACATTTTTAGATGTCAGAATGAGACAAAATTAAATTCTAGGGGTAGAAAATATCAAGATGGGAAATGGGTTTAGAGGAATTATGAAGAAATCAGTAAAAATACACTTTTTAAGGAAAATGTAAGGGGTCAGTAGGCAAAATGAACTAGGTTGACCTAATAGGCTAAAACTAGGCAAAATCCATAGTGCCAACCAAGTAGGTATGGGTCGACCCTGTACATTCTACATGCTACCAACCTAATGCAATTTTATAACTAATTTGAAAGGTCCAAAATTAAAATGCAACACTAGGAAGGGGAAAATAAGAGAGTTGACTTAGATTTTAGAGTCAAATAGTGTAAAAATAAGGAAATTTTGGTCAAATTGGGTTGACCAAAGAACTAGAATAAGCATGAAAAAGCACGTAGAAAACAAAAAGAGGGATATAATGGCCCAAAATGACCACAAGAGGGAAAGAAGGATCGGGTAGGCTAAAATAGGGTAAAATGAAAAAAATGAATAAGTTTAAAAGAAATTAGAATTGGTTTTGTTTTAAAAATGTAAAAAGAATGTATTGTGACTATATATGACATGAAGGAACTGATACATCCTTTGTTATTTCTTGGTTACAGAGATGATGAAGGTTCTAGAGATTGGTATATGTGTCATAGTTACCAATGTTATTGGAGTGATTTTTAGATGGAGATAGGGCTATACTAGTATCCATAAGTCTAGGAGGCATAGCTGATATGTGCAGGATCCCCATGAGTGTTGATCTATTAGTCATGTTCCTTAGTTACTAGGAATTATTGACTAACACCTTCAAATGGGAGGTGGATGGGGATGTGATATAGGTGGCCATCACACTAGAGGATGTCCATGCCATCATCAGACTACCCATATCAAGAACATCAGTGACCACAAAGATACTAGACAACATAGAGGAGAGGAGAGCCTTAGCCATATGGGATATAGGCTCAGATATGATTTTGGGAGGATAGAGAGTTAGTATGGATGATGTATATACATAATATATTCTAGATATCTAGAAAGTTGTGATAGGGCTTGTGACACAATGAGTGTTATGTCACAAGTTAGATGGTAAGGTACCATTATTCATGGTAGCCTTGAGCAGGATGATGTTTGAGGAGCAATTTATATATGAACTAGGATCTATCATCTGGGTCTAACTCATACATGATTTATATGAGATGTTCTTCAAAAGTTAGAAGACCATAAGACCAATCATATTACTGACAAGTTGGATATATGAGAGGTTTCTTATGTATCAGTTGGCTAGGTTGTACCATGTAGTTGATGATAAGTTTCCTCAAGTGTAGAGATGTAGAGAGGACCAAGTAACATCGATCATTCCCCTCATGATAGCATTATAATTAGTGAGATGTATAGACAGTGTGGTAGCCATATGAGCACATAGTGACTACATAGATCAGATAGCACATAATTGCACTAATGATATCGAGGATAGAGGTGGTCACACACTACACGTGGTGGAGAAAGCCACATCCAATGGTATGAATACCTATATATATGGGCTACCTCATCTAGTGACATTGATATCGATGTCTGAGTAGTAGGATTGGCATGTGAGGGAGCCATGAAGAAGGAGAGGACTAGGACCACTAATAGTGAGATAAACACTTAGAACACATCGTGAGTGATCATACATTGGTTGAGCATGGTGGGGAGAAGATCAAGAGGATAGGGAGGTGGGGGTAGATATACCAGATGTACCACTACCAATTCCATAGTAGGAAGATCTATGAACATCGAGGACATAATGATGATAAAGGTAACAAGAGATAGTAGAGATCAATGTCATCCCTAATTAGTTAGTAGAGGGGCCAGAGGAGGGATGGATGATAGAAAGACTATTTAGGTGTAGGTTGAGATGGACATGAGCCATGATAGAGGGATTTGAGCTGAGGAGGTACTAGGAGGTCACATAGATGGGGAGACTATGTTAGGTGGTCATATAGATGGTGAGACCATAGTAGCTGAGATATAGATAGGTAAGAAAAGATAGCTAAATTATTTCTTTAAGTTTTTTTTTGGAAGTATAAATATATAGATATTTTGAGATATAACAGTGATATAATATCCATTTGGGGTGATTTTACATCCATAGCTAAGATATAGAGGAGAGATGGGGGTACCTAGTGAGGGAAGTACTCCATGTTGTCCTAGATGAGATTTTACAGCCATATGACCCTACTGCATTGGAGGACCCTAGCATACTATCTACCCCAGCTTAGGCAAGCTGGTTTAGACTAGTTGAGGAGGTAGTGAGACAAATATAGGCATAAAGAGAGAGGATACAATCACTAATACAGATGGGTGTAGCTAATATTTAGGCATGACAAGCCTTGGTTAAGGAGAGGTTTATGCATCTAGCCATAGTGACATAAATGATAGAGATCCAGACCTAGTTGATGCAATCATAGGTGTAGGTAGCACACCTATAGGGATAGGTAGAGGGACTAAGATCCCGAATGGCCTTTTTAGAATGTACTATTTAGAGGAGTCAAATCGAGGCCTCATCAAGCACCGTGGCTAGGCCATGAGATAGATAGGATGGAGCCTAACCACAGAGATGAAACATTATATATGGTTATATTTTTTGTATCAAATTTATGAGATATATATATATATATATATATATATATATATATATATATATATATATGAATCATTTTAGCATATTGATGTTGATTGTGCATGCTATCATTATGGTTTATTATTATGGTTATGGTTGTGGATGTTTTGGTTATATTTATTTCTAGCACATGTATTATAGCTTTGTTGTATATGCTATAGAAAATATATGAGATGTGTCTTCTTTTCTAGAATTATGTAGGACACATGCATGGTTAAAAATAAATAGGCAAAAAGGACTTGGAAAATATAATTTAAAAAAAAAAAAAAAAGACTACACACTATTTCAATATGGGAAATGTGTAATAACAAGAAATGACTAAGTATAAAGATCCAAGAAATGGTAAATAAGATGGTAAAAAGGGATTTGTTTTTAAATCAAAGTGAAATATATTTGTACCAAATTAAGAAAAGTAAAATCATACTAAATAACGTTGGGAAGTATGAAAATAATGTAATAAAATAGAAGGTATGTAAAAGGGCACAAATGGTATAAAAATAAATTAACTCAATCAATTATACTATATCATGTTGGGAAGTATAAAAGAAAAGCAAAATTTTCAAAAGATTGGTCTTAAATTTGTCACACTAATTCAAGCTGGGAAGTATGAAAAATTCAAGAAATGGTTGTATTCTTACATGTAATCAAAAAATAAGAGCAAAAGAGAAATGAAATAATCATAAACCACACTAAATCAGGATGGGAAGGATGTCAATGACGTGTAACTTCATAATTAATCACATCTTATCTCATATTTGACATGTAATTTTATATTGTGACTTGGTATTAGAAAATTTTGTGAGGAATGTCAGGGCCTATCCATGGTCCTACACTATAACTCAAAAAGAGACCACTGGGGTGGAATAAATAGGAAAAATTAGGTAATCAAGGATGTGGGTAATAGGAAGGAAAAATGTGGTAATTTGTGAGGGATGTTGGGTCCTATATGCTATCTTACAAAGCAACTCACAAATGAAATCCTAAGTGGAGTGATCAATAGACAAAATAATAAGAATAAATATGAGGGATATAGGGAATGAAAAAGGGGATGTAAAAATCAAGACTTAAGCTTCTTTATGAGAAGACCTTAGGATATAGGAGGCATACTAAGGACATGAAAAGAAACTAAGTGACTAGTGGTCATCTATGTACAAATTAAATTTATTATCTATAGATAGAAAGAGTTGTAGGTAAATAGGAATTCTACTAAGATCAATTCATGAAAGCAGAGTAGTATAAAAAAAAGTAAAAAGGACCTACCTTCCCACGACACGTTGCCCATTTTTTAGGACCTCTTACAAAGCCGTCAATCTACTACAAAGATTGGGTAATTCCATGAGAAAGTAGGTAGTACTAAAAGATTTTTTTATTCTCTTCTAATCTAATGGCCTATTGCAACCCAAAGGACCTCATCTCTACCATGAGTCCAACTGTAGAGTTTGATCTTCGACTAGAAGAAGGATATGTGCTTTGAATCATGTATTTTAGTGTGATTGGACTTTTAAAAATAATTTTTGCCTTTTGATATCATTTCCTTTTGTTTTAAATGATGTGGCTTTTAAATTTTTATGTATTTTTAAGATTCCTCCTCCATATAGACTTGGGATGACCAACCATGAGAGATGTAGTAATATCAATGAATGCATTGTAGGGTAAGGCTAAAGGAAGCTAAGTAAGCAAAGACAAAGACTGACTAAGAAACTTAGGCTCGATAATGAACTAGCATGTGATCTCAAGTCTCAATCGTGTATATGATTAGTTTGTGAAAAAGGAAGAAGGGAACAAGGAGATCTAAAAATTAAACCATTGTAAGGAGATAGTAATGAGTAAGATGTTTTTACTAACTAATCACATGGTAAAAGGGAGACAATGACCAAAGGGAATAGGGTTTGTATACCAAGTCATAATGATAATTACCCATGAAAAATGGAGATAAGAAGGCAAACAATCATGAATAGGAAAGAAAAGAGTTTTGAGAAAAACTCAAGCAAGAGGGAAAAAGCAATGATAAAAACAATCATATGTGAAATATAAATGATAAGATAAGAAATATATAGTATAAAAAATAAGATCACCATATATGATGAGAACAAATTTGACATAGTGTCAAATGATATAATAGATAAATAAAGATAAGATTGGAGCACACATCCAACCCAAATGAAAATGTGAAATCACCATGCATGTGATCATAAATAATGATAAATCTATCCATATAAATTATCTAAGACATCAGAGAAATCTCTATGAAGATGGAGACAAACTACTACTAATGTCTCATCAATATTTAATGAATATTGAGAAAATACTTATCTTCTAATCTCCTTCACAAAGAAGTAGGCATGCTCGATGGATCATATTGAGGGAAATTAGGCAATGGATGGTTAGGAGCATGTGTGGGAGCAGGTTTTATGAAAGATACAGGTATCATCAATGGAAAAGGATCCATGGGTGAAAGAAGGTCCACAGGTGAAGGAATTATGGGTGGTGGCATAGATGATGGTGAAGGGACTACAGGGGGTGATAGAACTATAGGAGGTGGAGCCATAGGAGAATAAGAAGGAGCCTTCTTGTGGGTATGACCTATGGGAGGACTAGTAGAAGGTCTAAGAATGGCTATAAGGTGATCCTTAAGATGTTGTTTAAGGATACGGTAATGATCAGTATGATGGGTGCCACATAGATGCCATAGATAATATACCTCACCATACTTGGGTAGATATTCAAGAAGTACATTTGGGGGAGGTATGGATTTGTATGATGATGGGGAATAAGGATGCAAGCTATCAATATATTGTCACAACATATGACATTTGGGTGGAATAATGATTATCTTTCCCATGGAAGCAACATATACGCTTGTGAGTGGTTTTAGTAGAAGCACTCATAGAAAGAGGTATAACAGGAGTGGAAGAAGTTTAAAGACACTCATCAACCCATTTGGTGGGCAAAGGAGCCATCTTAGGCAAGGTAAGCAAACCATCACCAAAGGAGGGTGATGATGAGGAAGGAATGGAACTAGGATCAATGAAAGGAGCAATAGAATTAGAAATAGGGGTAGGCTCAACAACAGTAAGAGTAGAAATAAGATTAAATATAGTGGGATCTACTAAGGGAGGAACATGATCTATAGAAGGTTTAAAGAGAGTTTCACTAACCTCAGGGGTAAACCAATTATGAGGGTTAGGGTACCTAGTAAAATGGTAAGGCCCAGTCATAGCATGATCTATGAGTATAGTCCTACATGGATCCTCAAAAATTGGAGGTGTTGACACCATCTCTACCCTATGATAAAGGGAAAAAATACAAAAATTAGGAACTATAAGTGAAGGAAAATGATGAGATGCATGAAAAGAGTCAAGTGAAGAAGAATGATAATGGACAATCTTGACATCATGGGCTTGTATAAGACTACATAACAATGGATCATCTAAGGAATAACCATCATCATAATCTAGGGTGTGAAGATCAATGACACAATTAGGGATGACCTTGTCATCCAAGGAATTGTGGTGAATATAATGCCTAATATTTCTCAATACTATGGGAATATCATTGCAAAGAGGCTTGTGAGAGAGAGGTTGAAAGGAAGCCGTAAGTTGTGATATGAGGTGAGGTGAGAGATCAATTTTTTTTATATTTAGGTTAATCTCATGGGGCTCATCATCATCAGAATATAAGAGGTTAGGAGGAATGTTACCAATGAGCTTAGGATGTCCACTATAACCTCATATTGAATTAATATGAAAATTAAGATGCTATGAATCACAGAATGGAATGCTAGGTAAAGTATCAAAAGTAGGAATCTTGAAGACACCATGGTCTTGGAATTGTTCAAAATTCTAAGGGTTAGTGTCACCTTGAATCCTATAAATAGATCCATCATGAGGGAATTTAACACATTGGTAGGAAAAATAAGTAATGAATCTCATATGGTCAGTCCATGGCCTACCAAGCAAGATGTTATAAGAAAGGGGAATGTTAAATATCATCACCTTTACACAAATGGTGACAGGTGGGATGGTAATGGGAAGCCACACACAACTTAGAAGAAACATTCACCTTCTATCATATCCTTGGTAGGTGCTACATGTAGACATGAGATTATATTCTAAATATCCAAGGGTCTTAATGAAGTCAAGAGAGGCTATGCAGGTGACATAACCTTCATCAATCAATACATGCTTAACTTGGATATTGCCTATTTGAGCACCAATGAATAAGGGAGGATTATATGCATGAAGCAAAATCTCATTAGGAATCATAGAAGCTATGGGAAATTTTAAGGAAAGAGAAGTGTCTATAGTTTCATCAATGTTAATAGACATCTCTTCACATTGTTGTAATATACTATCCTCAGATCTAGATAAGGCTACCTCCTATCCTACTAGGGGAGGAAAAGGAACATTCCTCTCAAATAATAGTTACATAATATGGTTTTTATGATGGGGAGAAGTCCTCATAAGCTCAAGGAATAGAATTTGGGATGAGAGATTAGTGAGCTCCACAATGGGAACCCACTCATCATAACCCATTAGAAGGTTGTTAGATATAGGTGCATAATGGTTAAGAAAGTCCTCAAAAGGAGGAGCCAAGGTCCATTGGATTTTTTTTTTGTAAGAAGAAGAAGGTTTAGAATAAGGTTGTAAATCATGTTGTGATGATGAAGTAGTTGTTTCAAATTGATTTGGAGAAATGGTAGAATAAGTGTTAGTAGTATCTTGGTTATCATTAGTATTGGAAGATGATGGAAGAGTGGTAGAAATAGAATGGGAAGAGTTATCTAAGGGAGAATCATAAATCATATCATCAAAGGTTATAATATTATCTTACCCCAACTCATTTAAATGAGTTGGAGAAGAATCCTAGATAACATGATATGCTCTAGATGGAGAAGTGCATATAGGTTAAGAATCAATAAAGGTAATCACTTTTCACATATTAGTCATGCTAACCACATTTTATTTGAAAGTTGGTTCAACAAGACTTTCTACATTATTGGTGAAAGGGGTGGGATTGTCTTAGGTATCTTGAATAGGTTGATGATTAGGAAGAGGATATTTGTAGATAGTCAAATGAGCATTGGCTTGGTTTAAGGCTTGAGATTTATCATGTGTTTTATAATCTTTAAAATCAATTTCATAAGCTTGTTGATGATTTAAAATGATGGAATCATGATCAAAATTAGGTCCAATAAGAAATACCATAGCTAAATTATGAATTTGTCTATAGGTCTCATGATAATGACCCCAAATAGCATGAAACCAATAAAACTTGTGAGGATCATACCAAGATTTCATAGGGCAAGTAGGGTTAAGCTCTCATAGAAGAGGCCTAGATAGATGCTCAAGAAATTCAATTGAGTGTATAGGTTCGTGAATGTTGATGTTATTTAGTTAAGTTAAATGAGGATTGTTATATTTTTGATAAGGGGGAGATGGTTCTGAATATTGGTTGGGAACAACAACTTAAACATTATGAATGGTATCATAAGAATCAAAAACACCATCATTGGTAATATTACAGTTTTTATTCTTAAGTAAGAGATGAGGACCCATAAAAGGTTGGGGTGTCTCGAATTGATGCATAAGGAAATATTGTCATTTATCTTGGTCAATATCCTCCTCCAATGTATGTTGAGAGAGAGTACGGACTTAATATTTTAATTTAGGAAAAAGGGAATTGGTAAAGAGATGGAAAAGATTATCATCAACCATGTTATGTTCACATTTGTTTGATAAAGTCTTCCATCTTTTAACAAAGGCTTGAGCAGTTTCATTTTAGTTTTGTTTGTAATTTATGAAATGGGCCAAAGTGTTTTCAAGAAGATCACTACTTTTGAATTCTTGTAGTAAAGCATTCACTAAATCCTCCAAACAAGTAATGGAATGTGGTCTAAGTTGATTGTACCAATCCAAGGAATCACCTATGAAAGTTTTGCCAAGGATCTTGGTAGCAGAAAAAGTGTTTAATTTGACCCAATCCTTATAAATATTTCCAAATGTTTTAATATGAAGAGTAGGATTGGTTGATCTATTATAAAAAATTATAGGTGTTATACCTCCTATGTCAATGTTAGCAATTTGAGTAGTGAGTGGCTCATTTTGTAGATTCTTGATGGTTTTGTTGATTAAAGGAAGTTAATTAATGATATTTCCTTGAGAATATTGAAGAGGAGGTGGGGGAACATTTTTTTTGTGTGTGCCCCAAGCCATTGGTTGTGGATGAGATTAAAGGTGGAGAAGTTGTTTTTGTATTCTCATCATTTGATTTTTGTTATGAGATTGAAATGTATTCATTTGATTGAGAGTTTTAAAAAAAAATTGATGTGTTTGATTAGCATTGGTAGAAGCATCAAAGTTGGTATTAGTGGCTTGGGTACCATTATTGGCATTGATAGGAGCTTGAGAAGAACTATGAGAGTGAGATGCACTAGTTGAAAAATATGCTTGTGTATTAAAAGATGGACTAGTGAATGGTTGATAGGAAGAAGCACTAGAAGCATGATTTACTTAGGTAGAAAACAAAGCACTAGTAAATAGATTAAGGATAGTGGATCTTAAGAAAGGCCCACTAGATGTAGAACCGACTGTGTTAGTGGATATACTAGGCATGAAGGTGGAAGAAGTTAGAGAAGAAGAGGTCATGACATGAGAAGGGGTCATAATATAAGGAAGAGGTTGAGAATCAAAGAAAATGATACCCCTAAATCTAGTTGAGAATGTAGGAGTAGGTTAATGAGGCTCTTCCACTTGACCACTAATCATAAGATTGTAAATGGTAGAAGGATCTTTTCCTTGATGTTGAGGAAATTTAGAGATAAAGAAGAGCATTTCAGGAGTGTACTCTAAATCAGGTTGGTCCTCTAAGAAAAGAGGAGAATTATGTTGCAAAGAGGTATTAGGAGGGGTCCCATAGTTCATTATGCGATTGGCAAAATGAACGTTACTAGCATCTAAGAGAGGATCCCTACTCTATCTATGGGAGACCCTTTGAGGATTGGTAAAGTTCATCATGTCTACTAAATGAAACTTAGTGTAATTATCAATCAAAAAGTCCATGATGAAGGGAGAGGAATAAAGATGAGAAGGAAAATATTTGGGAAGTGACAAAAATAGTACAAGATTGACTGGGTTGACCTGGCACAAAAATAAGGATTGTAAAATAGTACAGGGTCAACTAGGTCGATCCAATACAGTGAATAAGAGATAGAAAAAGAGGTAAAAGGGGATATAGATAATAAAGGGTTGATTGGGTTGACTGAGTACAATAGATAGGAAAGAAAAGAAATTTTGTAACAAGTTATGAACTAAAACAAGACAATTTTTGTAGATAATCTAGGAAAGTAAAAACTAAAGGGAAATAAATAGTTAATTGGATCAATGTTAGCCAATCCAATTGGAACACATAATACAAAACCTTGCACTAACACTAGATAATGCAAGTTTTTGCACACACAATTGAGTAAAGAGCAAGAAATCAACTTGAAAAATAAAGAGCTAACTAATTGGTCAACCTAAGTTGTTTTATTAGATTATTAATAAATGTTTCTAAATGTGATGGGAAGTTGGTTGTAAGCAAGGAATTAGATAGCAATCTAAGGATGGTTTTAGGTAATTTGGGATAAAAGGGACCATAGTGGAAATAGTATAGGATTGGTATTAGGGCTTGCCCCCTCACTTCACACACCACAATGACAAGGGTGTCAGGTGCTTAGCTAGAATATATCATTAACCACATTTTATACTTGACCAGAGTATCAAGTCGGCTTCCCCTTTGGTGATGAAATCTAAGTAGGTTGGCCTTGGGTAGACAAATATTAAAATACTTGTTTAGATTATGTGATTTGGCCATGTCTACATACAATAAAAATAGTGAAACTAAATATTTAATTAAAAACACCTTAATTAGACTATGTGAATTATTCTAAGCATGCAATTAATAAGAAAAAAAAGGTGAACTAATTACTAGCATATAGAGATTAATTCCAAATTGAAACGAGGTATAATGTTGACACTATATGCAAAAAATATATAATAGGGTCGATACGGTTGAACTTGTACTATGAAATCAAGGTCTAAAAAAGAACAAGGTTGACCACAGTCAACCTAGTTATTTAGAAAACATACAAAACACATAACTGGGTCGATAGGGTTGATCTAGTTGACTATGTAGGGACAGTTTAAAAGAATAAAAATTGTGAAAGGAAAGATAGAAAATAAATATATAAAGAGATAGAAAGGAACCTTAGTGGATCAAAAATGATAAGAATGAAGATTTCTAATCAAGAACCTTGGAATATTTTTGAAAACTATGCTAACTGGGTTGACTAGATCAATCAAGCTTTGTAGAATCCTATTACTAAGTTCATAGAATGTACAGGGTCTATCAGGTTGACCTAGTAGATGAATCTAGATACCTAAAAATATACAGGGTTATCTGGGTTGACCTAGTAGTCTAAATTAGAAGTCTAAAAATCTAGAAACCTATACTAGGTCATCTAACTTGATCTAGTTGCCTGCTCCTAAAAACCTATGCACAAAAATTAGAATTGGGTCGACATAGTTGATTCACTATGACATATATATGATAAAAATAATGATAAAAAAATGAAATAAATTGAAATAAATCCTATGAGGGTTAGTTTCACATCAGGTTCACTAGAATGTATGCAATAAAAAATGCATCATGTCTATAAATCAATCCTGGCTTGGAGAAGATAGATCATACCTACACTTTTGATTGAGAATACATTTTTTAAATAGGAGCATGACTAATATGGGTATCTTCTAGACTTGATTAGGCGATCACTTTTCATAGTACACCATGTGAGGTAGGGTTCCAAAGCCTATAGTCTAACACAATCATGCAACAAACCTAAACAAGTCCTAGGTTTAATGTACACCTATTATAATAAACATGAAAGAAAATCTAATCTAGTGCACACCAATTTATTTGAAATAAAGTGGGGGTTAGAAACAAAAAAAACAACTAAAATAAACATGCATAGAAGATAGATACGTCAATGTAAATAGAATCCTAATACATGAGAAGAGAAAAATAACTATATTATCTATCTACTCTTACAATTAGGAGAAATAAAGCTAGGAATACTTAACTTGAAGATGAACCCACCAAGCCTCAATCTCTCCCTTAGCCAAGGTGCTTCACAAGAGATTGTTGTGGTATGTAAGGATAACAAATATAAATCATCTTTAGGATACACAACCTATCTATGCATCCAAAAGACTTCTTCACAAGACAAGATCCATATCTCCAAATAAAGTATGGAAACCTAAGATTTATTCCTTAGGTAGAATGGTCACTAAGCAGATGTTCATTTTCACTTATTTTTCTTCTCTTATCTTATTAAAAATGGTTGGAAATGAGATTATATATATAGATAGATCTTATCCTAACTCCTCTCAAAAATTTCCATTGTACATGGTTGAACCGGTCAACCCTATATATTTTTTAGGATAATTCACTAGGTTTGAGCTAGGTCAGTCGAAAGGATAATAAACCCAAAAGGTGAAAAATACACCTAAAATGTACAAGGTTAACCTAGTTGACCTAGTATAACTAACTGTCCAAAAGTGAATTAAGGTAAGAAAAGGAGGATGAAAATATGGAAATGACTGAAATGGGTAATGCTGAGAAGAATAAGATTAGGGTTAATGTTATAAGGAGACAATTGTGTAGATGGCAAGTGGCAAAAGGGACAATAATATTATGAAGCACCAATAATATTCCCACCCCTTTCCTAGTGCATCCCTTAAGGCATGCACTCAAAGAAATTGACACTCAATAGGTTCCTGTAAGATATAAATTGTTAGTAATCCATAAAAGTTTAAAAATATTATGTGTATACAAAAATCACCATAATCCTTATCGTATTTCATGGTTTAAGAAAGAGAATGAGGTTAAAATAGATAAAAGGTTATTAATCAAGTTTTCTATAGGAAAAACTTATAATGATGAAATATGGTGTGATGTTATACTGATGGATGCATGCTATTTTTTATTAGGGAGATTGTGGTAATTTGACAAGAAAATAATTTATGGTGGAGCAAAGAACACATAAATTTTTTGGAAAGGTGGTACAAAGTTAGTTTTGTTACCTCTTAAAGAGGAAGAGAAGGTAGAAATCATGCTCTCTACCATATAATTTATCTAAGATATGAAGGTAGAAGGTTGTTGTTAGGTATTAGTAGCAAAAAATAAAGACATAAAAATGGTGAAAATACCAACAAAAGTAACAAGATTATTGAAAGAATATGCAAATGTTATCATTGATGAGTTACCAAATGATTTACCATTGAAGAGATATATTTCACATCACATTAATTTGATTCCATGATCAACTCTACACAATAAATTAGCTTATAAGATGAGTCCAATAGAAAATGCAGAATTAAATAAATAGGTTTTTGAATTGTTAAGAAAGAAGCTGATAAGGGAGAGTATGAGTCCATATGCAAAACCAACATTGATAACTCCAAAAAAAGATGGAGGATTGAGAGTGTATGTGGATAGTAGAGAAATTAATAAAATTACAATCAAGTATAAATTTCTTATACCTTGTTTAGATGATATGATGGATGTGCTTGCAGGAGCAAACTATTTTACCAAGATTGATCTAAGGAGTTGTTATTATCAAATTTGAATTCATGAAGGAGATGAGTGAAACACTGCATTCAAGACTAGGGATGGCTTATATGAGTGGATGGTGATACCCTTCAGATTAACTAATGCACCTAACACACTTATGAGGATGATGAATAATATGTTATGAGAATATATTGGTAAGTTTATGGTTGTTTATTTTGATGATATTTTGATATTTAGTAAGACTAAATGTTGACTAATTTTGGTCTACATACCAAATTTTTCCTAGTCCAAGAATCCAGTGGAAGAAGTAGAAAGTCTAAATAGGTTATTTATAGAGGCCATATCTCAAACATGTGGTAATCTTAGGAAAAGGTGATCACATGGGTTTGTCCATCTTGGTCCCTAATTTAACATGCTAAGTTTTAGAATATCCACCAAAACACGATAGAAGTTGTGTATGTTGAAATTTGGATTCTCAGTTAGATTTTTCTAAGTTTCCCATACTTATCCATATAAGCTCAAACGTCGTCAGGACGTCATGTGAACCAAATATGGACTAGTCAAGTTGAACATTTTATATCTTCACCTAGAAGGATTTTGAGACCAAAAAATCAAATGGGTTCATCCCTCTCAATATTAGGAAGATCTTTTGAAAATTTTATGCCTCCATGATTCTCATGCTTCAAGATCTAAGCCTTCAAAGTTGATAAAAAATGAACCTATAACATGAGACATTCACACGAATGTTAATTTTAATCAAGGAAATTAACCATTTGGGTTCAAAAGGTCCTTAAAAGGTTTAAATTTGGATAGGATCTAATGGTCCATATGAGCTCTCATACTGACACATAAGATCTAATGATCCTCACTGAGTTAACCAAGTTAAAAGGTCCCTAGGTTAAAGCCTTTAAAGATCTATAAGTTGGACATAATCTAATAGTGTGAAATAATCAATCCAAGATCCTATAGAGTGAATTCATAGACAAAAGGGTGTGTCCAAGCTAAATCAAGGGCTCATGTTCAATCGTACCAATGATCTGATAGAGCTAAAGAATTAACAAGAAAGTGGGACCAGGGAGATTGATGAAGAATGCACACTCATACATCTTGATTGGATGGAACAAGGATGGTCAAAAATTTAGTGAATCCAATGAGCTAATGAGTTAAGTAAAAGTGTCACAAGCATGCTTAGTTGGAAGAAAATCAATGGCTCATGGTCATCTGTGCACATCTAGATCAATAGAGTGAGACAAGTCAAAAAGGGTTAGAGGATCTTTATGATGAATACAAAGAGAACAAGTGTCCAAATTTAGTGGGTACTAATAGGATATTGATGAATTACTTATACTTATACTTATTGATCAAACAAAGTGAGGATGGTCAAAAATTCAGTAAATCTAAGGAGCAAATGAGTCAAGGACAAGTGGCACAAACACCTTCAGTTGGCAAAAAATCAATGGCTTGTGGGAATCCATGCACATCAAGATTAATGGAGGGATAAAAGTTAAAAGGGTTAGAAGACCTTGATGATGAATACAAAGACGACAAGTGTTCAAAGTTTGTGGGTCCTTGAAGAATATCAAAGAATTGCATGTATTCATACATGCAGATCTAACAGATCAAAGTAAAGTCAACAAGTTAGCATATCCATCGAGCCAATGAACATAAAGATAGTTGAACATGATGTACATAGTCCAAGTTAGAAATTGATAGATAATAAGGAGAAATCTTGGGACATTTTTGATGAAAGTCGAAGAAGTTTAAATGGACCTAAGCAAAACAAATGTGAAAGAGTTGAGCTCAGAGGAAAACCAAAGTTGAACTAGGGCCATAATTTAGAGACCAAACATTACCATTAATTCTACACATAATGGATCCTTTGGGTCTAATACAAAAGACAAGGATGGATCAATGACTATGAAGTAAAGTCAAGCAATTTGTAGACTTTCATAGATATTATGACTATGTGAAAACTAATGGTCTAAGATTGGTTTTCACCTATAGTGGACCTATGTCTCACCTATCATCATTGATCATTTTGATAATGTGAGTATAGTTGGCCACCTAATGTAGATATGTCACTTTTTAGCCAGTTTTAAGACATGATCCTTGTAAATAGATCAGGTAGAGGTGGCATAGAGTCTCAATATGAAGACTTGGAAGTTGCATAAGGATCATGGAGAATTAAATTATTTTGCAAAGTATTTAAAATTATGCCTTCTTGATAAGATCCTAACTTAGAAATATCCTCAAATTGGTGCAATTCATTAGAATTAGTTGATCCTTTTCCAATGCATAGTTCTCTCTCTCTCTCTCTCTCTCTCTCTCTCTCTCTCTCTCTCTCTCTCTCTCTCTCTCTCTCTCTCTCTCTCTCTCTCTCTCTCTCTCTCTCTCTCTCTCTCTCTCTCTCTCTCTCTCTCTCTTTTTCTATAAATGTAAGATTCTAAGCCTTAAAAATGATCATCTATTCCTCTTTTTGGTATGACTAGACTCTACCAAAATTTGTACTACAACACCTTTTGATGCAATAAAGATTGAATTTCATCATTTTTAAAGACTTATTTAAGTGTGTTCTATGAATTCATGCACTATCATTGAGTGAATATATGTTCCTCACTTATGTCTGAGTTTTTATCACCTTAAGTAAGAGATTAATAGTCTCACAAGTCATTATAAACATATAAGCTCTCAGGTCATTATAAACATAATATGTAGTTTATTGTCTAGTTTGAAAGTAGATATTTGCCCTTTCTTGATAATTTGGTAACTACATAATACCTTGTAGTGAAATATTTACGTGAGATTGATGTTATTTGGTTTGAAAAGTGTCTCACACTGTGTTTTACATGATTTGGATTGATTAAATAATTGGTGCATCACCACTTTTTACATGCTTTTATAAGTTTTGTCAATTCTCTCTCCCTTTTCCAAGTAGGTGCTAGTTTAGGTTTAGTGTAGGTCATAGATCCATGAGGAAGACAACCTTTTCCATAGGTTTGATCCACTTTTAAGATACCCATAGCCTAGGATCAATCCCATGTTGGTCTAGATTTGAGCAGAGGACTTGAACAACCCCCTTTCTTAGCTATGGTGTAATATAGAACTCCAACAGTTTTGGCATGCCTGGTGGGATTTGTAGCATTAGGAGAGATCTACCATCATCAAAATTTGAGGATCATTTAGGTTACAAAGTTCATAGCATCTTTTAGATAATGCTTTCATGCCAATGGTTACAAAAAGAGCATCAAGTAAAGGAACTTATTTTGAACAATTGAATTACCTTCTACTTCTTATGAAATATCAATATTTAATAGCACAAGGCCTTATATTCCAAAAAAATATTTATCTTCTAGTCAGTATATTGTTTTATTCCAATCTATTATTCCCATAAGCCAAATCCCTTTTGCCTAAATGGTTATTAGGAATCAAGTGTTTTCCCCATTTAATAGGGGTGGTCCCATGAATTTGGCCTAGTATGATGAAATTCCTATGTCTGATCTAAAAGGTGTCCCTTTCTTCTCTGGAGAATGGGATAAAACTAATACTATTAAGCTTATCCAAGATATTGCCAATCTATGTTTTGTTGATAATGCTACTCAAGATAATGTGGCCATCAGATCAATTTCTACCTCTTTTAAATAAAAATCATTGCAATGGTATAGGAATCTTTCTTTGACCTCCATTTCTAGTTAGGATGAGTTAGGTGCAACTTTAGTTAAATAATTTGAATAAAAGTCTGATCATATGTCTTTGGTTAAACAATTGACTACCATAAAAATTACCCACATGAATTCATGTTAGAATTTAACCTTAGATTCCAAAAGACATGGATTAGAATCCATACTAGTTAGACCATCCCTAGAGTATGCATTTTTTTACTTCTATAAGGCCCTTAATTATGATATAAGTGTCATGATACAGTCCATGGGTGGTAATAACTTGCCAAATTACTATGAGATTTCTATTAGAGAAGTGAATAACTTGATTCAAGTTGGTAAACTTGCTCCAAGGCCTCTAATTCCCCTTTTTATGGAATTACAACTTGCTCCTCCCCCTCAAGTTCTCCAAATTCCATCTATAGCCCCTATTCTATCTCCAAAAGTCCAAGTTGTAGCCTCTCCTAATCAATATAGTGAGATTGGTGATTTGAAAAGATGTTACAAGCTTTTGGAAATGAAATTTTTTCACTCAAGAGATAATAGTACAAAGGTAGGACCTTATCAATAATAAAACTAGAGTACCTATCAATATTTCAATAACCAAAGACCACCTTATCAAGGTTTTAAGGACAATAGGAAACCTTACCAAAATCAAGGAGCTATAATCCAAACTAAGCCATATGCAACCCTTGATCCCAATGTGCCTTCCAGATCAAAAGCTATTGTTCCAAAAAATAACTTAATGCAAGATCTAGGTTGGTAGCCTTCCAATCCAAATGATATTCATAGTCAAGATTTGGTATCACAAGAGATTACCATGCCACAGATGATACAAGAATATTTCCCTCTTAAAGGTGGTCAATATAAAGACATGAATATGGAAATCTAAAGATAAGCTAAACAAGTTCCATGGAAGCTTGATACTATTAATATTAATGGGTATTTTGATGATCACATTGTATTCAACCAAGTTGGTGAAATTAGAAACACAAATGGCCAAGTGGTAGCTCTGACTAGAAATAAAAGAAGAGCAGTTTAATAAGCTCATGATGTGAGAAATCCTTTTAGTGTTCCTAATTTTATGTCAAATAATGTCAAAGATCAAGTTGTTATTCCTATAACATGAAATATTTAGAACACAAAGACAATGAAAGTTTCCCAAATGCCCCTAACTAGAAAATAACCAGTGGCTCAAAAGTTGTAACCAAAGGTTAGTGGAACACATTTTAACATTATTGATCAAATGAAGAAATAAAATGTTAGTATTATCATGTGGGATTCCTTTACCATCCCAGGGAAAAAGGACATGCTAATTCAAGAACTCTAAAATCTGAAGGTATCTAAAGAACCAACTAAGAAACAAAAAGCTATCTTGGCCAATTTACACTAGAAAATCAAGCAACCTGATCAATAGATACATAACATGACAAAGGTGGATAAAAATAATTTCAAGTCAATAAATACCCCTCCCTTTTATCTCTCTTTGATAGTAGGTGACTGTTTAGTCCATAATTGTATGGTAGATAGTGGAGCTAATACCACTGCCATGCCTAAACAAATTGCAGACAATCTTGGTCCTGTCTATCAGAAAAATACCAAAGGAGTATTTAAACTAGATGGATCACTAAAAAATATATTAGGCATGATAAAATCCATAAATATAACATATGTTATTGACCCAATGCTATTATTCAACAAGATGTAGTTGTAGTGGACCTACCTCCTTATTTTGCCATGTGTCTATAAAGGTATTTTAATTCAAAAATTAGATGATATTTATCATTTGATTGGACCTATTTAATGTTAATAAATAGGTATGGAACTAAGGTGACAATACATTATAAACCTATTGAAATATTTCATTTGGAGTCATATATGCCAAGCATGGTGAACACTAATTGTGTTATCTCAGACAAGGTGTTAGAAAATAGTGATGTTGAATCTGAATCACCTCTAGATGGAATCCTAGATATTTTCATTGATGAAGGGGCCTTTTATTTACATGATAATGATCCCTAAAATTTAATTTAATTAAAATAACTTTGTGTCTATTGTCTTCATGAAAATGGTGCACCAATTCCAACATTATTTAAAGATGAGAAGCCTAGTGATGAACTGTGGAAGCTATATTTTGATGGATCCAAAAACAAACATGAAAATGGAGTTGGATGATGTTAATTTATATAGATAATCAAAGGTATTTTTATTCTCTAAATTTGTAGTTTGGTTGTTCTTATAATGTCACTGAATATGAAGGACTAGTGCATGGTTTGCAATGGGCAAGAAAGATAAAGGTTAATTACTTACAAGTTTTTAGAGATAGTGAACTAATGGTTCAAAAAGTAAGGGGAACTAATATATGTAATAACCCACTACTTATGTCTTATAATCATAGATTATAGGACTTAGTTGAAGACTTTCAAGCCTTTAATAGTCAAGCCATATCAAGAAATCAGAACAAGCATGTAGACAGGTTGGTTTGCTATTGGATCATAATTCTGTATCCTAGATAATATAAAAAGGGACAACTTCTAATCACACATCAAGGTAGTTGTGAGAAATTTTATCATAGGCAACCATGAACATTAGAAAGTATTTGAAGATGACATCTAGATTTTTAAATTCTTACAAGAAGAAGCTAAATTCTACTCAAGGAACCAAGACAAGCATTTACAGTAGTATGATGATCAAATTATGTAATTAAAGAAAATAAAGTTTCCTAAAGGACAGGTCACCTTGGAAAATATGTTCAATAAAGATGATTAATTAATAAAATAAAAGTTTGATTTTTCAAGGAAGAACACTACACAAATTTAGAGATTGTAATTGGAAAAAATTTAAATCTAGGTAAAGTTTGTACTATCATTTCCTAAGCATAAGAAAACCTTGCAAAGATTTTTAGGAAAGATTAAATTAATAAGGAGATACATTTTAAATTTTACTACTATAGCTAGGCCACTTAAAGCCATGTTAAATAAAGATCAGAGTTTTAGTTGGTCTAAATAAGGAGTGAAAAGTTTTGAATAAATCAAGAAAGCTATAGCCAATGCTCCTACACTCATGAACCATAATTTTACAAAAAATTTATTCTTATGTAGCTATTGTAACTTTGACACAATATCAAGTATTCTCATGAAATAGAGTAAAGATAATTCAGAGTAGCCAATAGCCTCTTTTAGTCAAGGCTTAGAAGAATATGAAAAAAGGTATTATTTTGTTGAGAAGCACATTCTTTCAGTTATAAGGTATCTTAAAAATTTTAGGATAATAAGATACATTTGATGGTTGCACATCCAAGTGTCAAAGACTTTCTTCTGAACAAAGATATAAGTGCCAAAATAGCTAGTTGGATAACCAAGGTCATGGAATATGACATTGAGATCAAAGTTACAAAGTTGGTTAGAGGTAAAGGACTCTGTGAACATCTAGCCCAAGACTTGTAGGAGTCTAATAAACAAGTTATGGTGTCAAATGATAAATAACTTGCAAGTAATTAGGCCCTCAAATTCTAGTTGGTTCCAAGATATGGTAAGATATCTACAAGACTATATTTATGCTTCTCATCTCACTCTTTCAAAGAGGATGTATTTTAGATTACAGTCAATTATTTTTCTCCTTGTTTATAATGTATTATTTAAAAGGGATATCAATGGTATATTGCTAATATGCATAGAACTAGGTCAAACATAGAAGTTGCTTGAGAAACTATATGATGGAAATGGTAGAGGTCATTACATAGCCAATATTATAGATCAAAATATCATAAGAGGTGGGTACTACTAGCCAAGTTTATTTGGTGATTGCCGTGCATGGATCAAGAAATGTAGATAGTGTGCCATGTTTGTTGGAAAAGTGAAACTTATAGCCTTACCTCTCAAACCAATTTCAATTGACAAATCCTTTATATAATGAGGATTAGACTTTATTAGTGTTATCAACCGCCCATCAAGCTTGGGACACAAGTGGATTTTGATTGCCACATATTATTTTACGAGGTGGATAGAGGTAGTAGCATTAAAAGAAGCCAATGAAATCAGTGTTTTAGACTTCTATGAAGGTTTAATTACCAGATTTGGGGTCCTTTCAACTATAATTTCTCATAATAATATGGATTTTGTAGGATCTAAGATCATCTAGTGGGAAGTTCAAAATAGTATTTTTCTTAGTACCTCATAAAACTATTATCCACAAGGCAATGGCCTTGTTGAGTCTACTAACAAGAATTTGTTGAAGATCATTAGGAGGATTGTAGAAGATAATCAAAGATCATGGCATCTCAAATTGAAGTCAGATTTATGGTTTGAAATAATCACTTATAAAATATCAATTGTCAATTCTCTGTACAAACTAGTATACGGTAAGGAAGCAAGAATGCCTATTTCTCTTGAATTCCCTGCTTTAGAATTAATGCATCAGCTTAAGCTTTTGGAAACTAATAAAATGAAAATAAGATATACTAAGCTCATGGATATATAAGAGACAAGTCATCAAGCCATGTTGGATATGGAGGCCCATCAAGCAATGACAAAGAGATCTTTTGACAAAGGAACTTCTTCAAGAAGTTTCCAAGAAGGAAATTTGGTCCTCAAGTGGGATGAGGATAAAGCCAAACTAGGAGAACACAAAAAATATGATTCTCTCTAGATTCGACCATATACAGTTTCCATTTTCAAATCCCACAATGCTTTCCAGCTCACAAGGATGAATGGTGAAGAACTTCCTATTCCAGTCAATGGGATACAACTCAAACACAACTATTAAGGAAAACTATGTCCCCTCTATATAGTTAGTATTTTTCTCTTATTTTTCTCTATGTGTTCTCTAACACATAAGTTAGTTTTTTTGTATTTTGTTCTAAACAAGTGTTTCTTTATTTCAAAATTGTCTATTAGTTTAGTTTCCTTTATTTTTTAGGATTAGTTTCCCTTTCAGTTTGTTTTCTTTCCTTGTTGTGATTTTTATATCTTTACATGTAAAGAAGTTATCTTACAATCATGTAATGGTCCATGTATTATCTATGATGATTCAAGAATTATGTATATGGTCTGAGTTCTCAATCATAATAGGCATGCTACCCAACCAAGTCGCTAAAGATGTTGACCAATTTTGGTCTACATACCAAATTTTGCCTAGTCCAAAAATCTAGTGGAAGAAGTAGAAAGTCTAAATAGGCAATTTGCAGAGGCCATATCTCACACATGTGGTAGTATCAATAAAATTTGATCACATGGTTTTGTCGATATTGGTCCCTAGTTTCTATGTGATATGTTTTAGATCATCTACCAAAACATGGTAGAAGTTGTGTATGTTCAAAGTTGGCTCAGTCAAATTATGTTAAGTTTCCCATACTTAGCCAAATAAGCTAGAACATTGTCAGGATGTCATGTGAACCAGATATGGACCAATCAAGTTGAAAATTTTATATCTTCACTTAGAAGGATTTGAGACCAAAAAATCAAATGGGTTCATCCCTTTCAGTCTCAAGAACATCTCTTGAAAATTTGATGCATTCATGATTCTCGTGCATAAAGATCTAAGCCATCAAAGTTGATCAGAAATGAACCTATAACATGAGACATTCACACAACCATTAATTTTAATCAAGGCAAGAAAATTTTTGGGTTCAAAAGGTCCTTAAAAGGTTTAATGTTGGCCAAGATATAATGGTCTACATAAGCTTTCATACTGACACATAAGATCTAATGATCAGTTATGAGTCAACTAAATCAAAAGATCCCAAGGTTAAAGGTTTTAAAGATCTACAAGTTAGACATAATCAACTGTGCCAACTAATCAAGCCAAGATCCAAAAGAGTGAATTCACTGATAAAAGGATGTGTCCAAGCTAAATCAAGGGCTCATGTTCAATCATACCAATGATCTACTGGAGAAAAATAACTGACAAGAAATTGGGACCAGGGAGATCAATGAAGCATGTGCACTCATACATCTTAATCAGATAGAGTGAGGATGGTCAAAAAGTCAATGAATCTAATGAGTTAAGGAGTCAAGGACAAGTGGCACAAGGGCATTTCATTAGTATAAAATCAATGGCTTGCAAGCATGTATGCATATCAAGATCAATAGAGTGAGACAAGTCAAAAAGGGTTAGAGGATATTGATGATGATTACAAAGAAGACAAGTGTCCAAAGTTAGTGGGTCTTAGAAGTAGAATGACAAATCACATCCACTCATAAATCTTGATCATATGATGTGAATATGGTCAAAAAGTTAGTGAATCCAAGGAAATAATGAGTTAAGGACAAGTGGCACAAACATGTTTAGTTGGTAGAAAATCAATGGCTCATGAGCATCTATGCACATCAATATCAATAGAGTGAGATAAGTCAAAAAAGGTCAGAGGATCTTGATGATGAATACAAAGAGGACAAGTGTCCAAAGTCAGTGGGTCTTGGTAGAAGATCAAAGACTCATGTTCATTCATACATTCAGATCTAACAGAATAAAGTAAATTCAATAAGTTAGTGTATCTATGGATCTAATGAACATAAATATAGTTGAGCATGATGTAGAAAGTCTAAGTTAGCAATCGATAGCTAATAAGTGAGAGCAATCTCAAGACATTTTCAATGAAATTTAAAGAAGTTTAAATGGACCTAAGCAAAGCAAATGTCAAATATCTAAGCTCAGAATTGAACTAGAGTTGAACCAAGGCCACATTTTAGAGACCAAGTATTTCTATTAATGATCCATATAATGGATCCTTTTGGTCTAATTCACAAGTCGAGGATGGATCAATGTCTACAAAACAAAGTTGAGAAGTTTGTAAACTTTCATAGATATTATGGCTATGTGAAAACCAATGGTCTAAGATTGGTTTTAAACTATAGTGGACCTATGTCTCACCTATCAACATTGATCATTTTGATAATATAATTATAGTTGGCCACCTAATATATATGTGGCACTTTTTAGCCACTTCCAAGATATGATACTTGTAAACAAATTAGGTAGATGTGGTATGGAGTCCCGAGATGAAGAATTGGTGGTTGCATATGGATCATAAAGCATTAAATTATTTTTAAAGGCCTTTGAAATTTTGCCTTATTGATAATATCTTGACTCAAAAACATCCTCAAATTGGTGCAAATCCATTAGAAGCAGTTGGTATTTTTCCAATGCACAATTCTCTCTCTCTCTCTCTCTCTCTCTCTCTCTCTCTCTCTCTCTCTCTCTCTCTCTCTCTCTCTCTCTCTCTCTCTCTCTCTCTCTCTCTCTCTCTCTCTCTATAAATGTAGGCTTCTAAGCCTTAAAATTGATCATCTATCCCTCTTTTTGGTATGACTAGACTCTGCCAAAATCTATACTAAAACACCTTTTGATGCATTAAAGATTGAATTCCATAGTTTTCTAAGCCAAATTGAAGTGTGTTTTATGAATTCATACACTCATTTAGAGTGAATACATGTTACTCACTTATGTTTGAGTTTTTATCACCTTCAAGAGGAGCTTAATAGTCTCACAAGTCATTATAAATACAATCTATAGTTTATTGTCTAGTTTTAAAGTGGATATTTTCCCTCTCTTGCTAATCTGGTAACTAATTAATGCCTTATTCTAAAATATTAATGTGATATTAATGTTCTTTGGTCTGAAAAGTGTCTCATAGTGTGTTTTGTGTGAGTTGGAGTGATCAAATCATTGGTGCATCACCACTTTTTACATGTTTTTATAAGTTTTGTCAAAATTTTCTCCCTTTTCCAAGTAGGCGCTAGTTTAGGTTTAGTGTAGGTGATAGATCCATAAGGAAGCTGACCTTTCCTAGAGGTTTGGTCCACTTTTAGGATACCCACAACCTAGGATCAGTCCTATGTTATTCTAGATTTGAGCAAAGGACCTGAATAACCCCCTTGCTCAACTAGGGTGAAATCTAGAACCCTAACACTAAAGAAGAACACTTAAAACATTTGAGAATGGTACTAGATTTGTTAAGAAAGGATAAGTTGTATGAAAATATGAATAAGTGCAGGTTTATGTAGAGTTGTTTGGTATTTTTGGGATTTGTTGTTTTAGCAAATGGTGTGAGAATGGATGAAGAAAAGATAAAGGTAATTGTTGAGTGGCCTATTACAAAAAACATTATAGAGATAAGAAGTTTCCATGGTTTAGAAACTTTTTATAGAAAATTTATTAAGAATTTTAGTAGTATTGTTGCACCAATACTAGATTGTATGAGAGGGAAGGAATTTGCATAGATTAGAGAAGCCACAACAAGCTTTGAATTTTTGAAGAAGAAGATTATAGAAAGACCACTTTTAGCATTACCAAATTTTATAAAAGTGTTCGAGTTTGATTGTGATGCTTCATTTGTGGGAATTGGTGTTGTGTTGAGTCAATAAGGAAAGCCAATAGCATATTTTAGTGAAAAAATTAATGAGGTAACAACAAAGTATTCTACCTATGATGTTGAACTATATGCAACTATACCAGCATTAAGACATTGAAAGCATTACCTGGTGCCTAAGGAGTTTATCCTATTTATAGATCATGAGGCTTTGAAGTATGTGAATACATAAAATAAGTTGAATAGTAGGCATGCAAAGTGGGTATCTTTCTTGCACGGGTATACTTTTGTGGTGAAACATAAATAAAAAAATAGAATTAGGTAGTTGATGTATTGAGCAGGAGAGTAGCATTATTAACTATTATGGTGAGTGAAGTAGTTGGATTTGAAGCTATCAAATAAATATATGATACTAATCCATATTTTGTCAAGGTGGTTGAATAGTGTAGGAATCCATTAATAGGTGGGATAGATACTATTCATGTTTAGTATCTTATATAATAAGGTTATCTCTTCAAAATAAAATAATTATGCATTCTAGTTGGGTTTCTATGAGACAATATAATAAGGAGAATTACATAGTGGATGATTAGTTGGACATTTTGGTAAGATGAAGACAATAAATTTTATGGAAAAAAAGTTTTTTTGGACAAATATGAAGAGAGATGTGACAAGGTATGTTTCAAGGTACAAGATATTTCAGGTGGCTAAAGGACATGCAAAAAATATTACCAGTTTTAAGAGGACAATGGACAGATTTGAGTATGGATTTTGTGTTGGGATTACCAAACACATAGAGAGGTAATGATTCAATTTTTGTTATTGTAGACAAATTTTCTAAAATGGTTCATTTCATTGAATGTAATAAAACCAATGATGCCACTAGAGATGTAGAATTATTTTTTAAGGATATTGTGAGATTGCATGGTGTTCTAAAAACTATTACTTCAGATAGGGACATGAAATTTCTAAGTCATTTTTGGAGGACTTTGTGGAAGAAGATGGGTACTAAGATATAATTCAGTAGTGCATATCACCCATAAATAGATAGATAGATAGAAGTTTTGAATAGGAGCTTGGAAAATTTATTGAGATGCATAGTGGGAGAGAAACCCAAGCAATGGAACTTGGCTTTACCACAAGCTTAGTTTGCATATAATAATTTAGTGAATAGATCAACAATAAAATCACAATTTAAAATTGTTCATGGGAGAAATCCTATGTGTATTTTAGATTTGGTACACTTATCAACTGTAGATCAAATTAGTGATGATGCAAAAGCATTTGCAGAGCATATGCAACAGTTAAAAGAGGGAGTAAGAAAAAGTTGCAGGAAAGTAATGAGACATATAAAATATCAACAAATGTCAGAAGAAGATCCATGGTATTTAAAGAAGGAGAGTTGGTAATGGTTTATTTTAGGAAATAAATATTTACAAAAGGCACGTACAACAAGTTGAAGTACAAGAAATTGGTCCATGCGGAATTGTGAAGAAAATTAATGGCAATGCTTATGAGGTGAGTTTACCATAGAATTTTGATATCTATCCAGTATTTAATGTTTCAAATTTATATGAATTCTATGGAGAATATGATGAAGGTGACTAATATGAAGAAGTAAATTGGGATCAACAAGCTTCAAAGAAGAAAAAGGAAGAAATAGAGCAAGTTTTGGATATGAAGATAATGAGCACAAGGCAAGGGAATTATAACAGGTATTTAGTGTAATGGGAAGAATTAAAACAAGAAGACAACACTTGGATTAAATAATGGGATTTGAAGAAGATTGAGAAATAAAAATGGTAGCAGTACAATCAGGGTAACTTGTAGGAGCTAAGTTGTTTTCAACCAGAGGAGAATGATGTAGAAAAAATAGGCCAATCTTCTAGAGGCCATAACTTTTGACCTGTAGCTCTGTTCGAGCTCTTTCATGCACCAAAATGACCGTATAAAAAATTTAATTGTTTTCCTAAGTCACTCTATCCACTTAGATTTGTTTTTGATATTTTTTAGAGGCTATACGTGTTCATTTGAGGGTCTGAAATTACTATTTAATGATTTTTTAGGAATTTTCTATTTTTAAAAATTGTATATTTCTAGGACCAAACATCAACTTTAGTATAATTTTATACCATAGGCTAATTTTAGTGTTATATATTTCATCATGTATAGGATTTATAAGATGTTCCATTAGCCTATCATAGTTTTTTCTTCAATTATGTTGAATAGAACCTCATTTGCTAAATACAATTGTAATACACTAAGAGCTTTTGTATCTAGTTCTTCCCAGTCATCAACATTCATCATCAAATGTTTCTTTGCCTTTCCTTATAGGGATTTATGAATCCCCTATTTCACGATCACATCATGTGCTTTGATATTCCACAATTCAAAGTTGTTCTTATTGTTAAACTTCTCCACCTTAAACTTTGCATTCATAACTTTTGCCATTTGATGTTACAAAAAAACAAAACCAAATATAGAACATAGTTCCTATAAAATAATAGTAATGTTGATATGATACCACTTGTTAGGAAACTAGATACTTTGAAACAATAAATAACCAATCAACATAATATAAATTTGTAATAACATAGATAATTCAACTAAACATATATGAGACAAAACACCAAAATTATGTGGTAGAACCTTAGAAAAGATAAGGAAACATAAATTATGTAACATATCAAGATTCATTAACTCTAAGATGAAGATATTACATGAAAAATCATCATATATTACATGCAAACTCGACAAAGATAAATACACCCAATTGGCAAAGCACCGTTAGGATTTCTCCTCTTAAAAATAGAGTGGAAAAACACCATTAGGACTCTCCTTCCTAAAAAATGAATTTGATGGAATTCATCTTCCTATAAACATGGGTTTAACCCCCCATACAATAATAGATGGAGGGGTCACCCCCTGCCACCCACGCCCATCTAAATGTGGGATACAAATTGTGCTATAACGGGATCCAACATTTAACTTTGTAATTGTCACATATCTAACATAAAAAATGTAACCAACAATAGTTTCATGAGAAAACTTAGATGGGTGTCTATATGTAAACAAATAAACACACTGTGAAAATTTGGTGACAAGGTTACATACGACCATGTGACATTTGAATTTATGATTAGGTGAATGATTTTGGTAGGCACTAATAATTTTTTTGAGAATCTATATAGTGGTGGTCATCTAAATATGAATATGGAAATGCATTCTCAATAGTGATAAAGATATCTAATAAATTTGGTAATGATTTGGAAAATATGTTTAAAACAACAAGGGTACTCTTGATAATTAGAAAGTGTTTAATGCTCTTGATGGGTGAAAAAAACCTTTAAAAATATATTCAACAATTGTGTCTTATTATTCTAGATCCTAAATTCCTTTGCTTTGATCTTTAAATTTTGCCATTTGTCACCCTGGAAAACATTTATTTCATCCTTTTCTCTTAGATTGGAAATTTTTTATGAAGCTTAGATAAAAAATGATTTTTAATCCCTATGTTATGAGTTAGCTTGGGTTTTAAACACTACCTACTTATTAGGTCCCTAAAACAATAAACATGTTAGTAGAGGCTTTTGGAAAACCCACTAGAACATGTTAATATAGGTATAGTTGTGTGAAGTAGGAACAAAATTATTACATAGACATAGTCTTAGATTCGACTAATCTAGTATTTAGTTAAAGATGACATATTCATGCATGAAAACATAGTCATAATAGATACAAAACATGTAATATTTATTTACATGATTAAATAGACTTAGATAAATAAAGTATTCATTATGAAAAAAACAATGATAAAAAGACTATCGTGAAAACCAATTCATCATTCTAAATTAATCTCTATCACATCAAGGTTCCTTTACAATATAACTGAGTGCTAAAAATAGAGTTTTTAAAAGGCACTGTCCATTCTTAATCCAACCTTTATCTACAAAACAAAATAAAGACTCTTGACATGGTTTCAAATGCCAAATACATACAAAAAGATATCAAAAGACAAAATATTATGATTCACACAAGTTTCTATCAATTATAGTATGAAATTTTATACACCTATTTACTACTAAAACTTCCTTGGACTTAAACAATTGTCTCATCTCAAGACAAAGTCAGAGCAAGTGTGGCCTATGTTGAAGATGAAAAACTGCCTACACTAAGGAACTAGATTAGAAGCATAAATTGTGGTAGTATCTCGAGGTGTCATTTATCAGTTTTCAACTTTTTCACACTTCTTTTCCACCCTTTGAGGTTTTCAACTAAGTAATGTAATAATCTTCCATCATTGTGGGTTTCATTAGATTAGCCTAACTAGGTGGCCACACTTTATGAGTTCTTAACCAACCTAGCCCCACTTCTAATTTTCAAGGTCTTTCTACTATAAAATTATTTGAAAAATACAAAACTAATGTGTGAATAGTAACTACAATTAATGTGGTGGCATGGTCTGTATTTTTTAATCTAAAGGAAGATGTGCATATGGTTCCACTTATAGTGCTATAGTTTTTATTTTAGAATTCATTGGTTGATATGGTTGGTTTTGCTAAGACATAAGATATGAAACTACATCAACATTTTTATGATGAATTTCATGTTAGATTTTATTTTAAGGATTGTTGTGTCTCATTGATATGTGATTCATGATTAATGAATCACATATAAATGAGACACATATCATGATTTCTGTGAATATCATGATTTCTGTGATAGAACTATCCAAATGAGACACATATTTTTGTGTCTCATTGATATGTGATTCATGATTAATGAATCACATAAAAATGAGACACATATCATGATTTTTGTGAATATCATGATTTCTGTGATAGAACTATCCAAATGAGACACATATTTTTTGAACAATGTATAATCTATGATAGCTTTTTTGACCATGTTAATTCAAGTTCACAAGGGCACTTGACACTCAACCAAAATTTGGATGTCCTCATCCTCTATCATTAGGATCATACTTGTAAATTATATAATTTCACTTGAATGTCTTGGGATAACTCCTCCATCTTATCTATGTGCCTCCTGATTTAAATACCGATAAATGTCTTGCATAACATTTTATTTTTCCAAGTATGTATCTTTAGCCTAACATTATCTCTAGATTCAATCAATTATTTGAGTGTGATTTATAATTCATCTAAGGTAGCATAATGTTCATCCATTATAGCTTTGGCTTTATCAGCCTTTGAAAAATCTAGCATGGTCACCTTTCATGTGTTAGAAAACTAATACTTCCATTCAAGCATGTTCTAAGCTATATTGTAATTGTCATGTCCCCTTTGTAATAATTTTTATGTTATGGGAGAATTGGATAATTTCAATATTCATTCAATACTATTCAGAAGCACTATTCCCAGTTTTATATTCATAGGTACTATTCATAAATCATTATTCACTACTGCTATTCATGGTGACATGGAAAATGGTACTATTCATGAATCACTATTCGTGGTGACATAGCAAGTGATGATAAAAATTGTAAGGTGGCTTATAGATGAGGTGCATGGTCTACAAGGCTCCTCACATGGGTTCTGGAGCATGTAGAGTGGGACGTCCTACCGCACTTGAGAGACAAATCAAAAGTTACTTTAGCATGTGGGAGAGTCAATAAAGGTAAAGTTGGAACCATTCCATGTGGGTTCACTATAGGAATATTTTGTAAAAGTCAAAAGTGGATGGGTGAAAGGATCTTTGGCACATGAAAACACATGTATGCATAGTAACCTTGTCTTCCACACTTTATTGTCTTCACATGGAGAGTGGGATGCAAAAGTTAGTTGCTTCATGTTATGGGTGGTGGTGATGGTCAAAACAAGGTTGAAAACACTATTAGAGGTATGTGGACATGGATAAGAAGCCAAGAGTTTTAATATTCTATATTTAATCTCACATGTGTGAGGAAGAATCCTTTTTTTGGTGTCACATGGAAGGTGGGAGATAAATAAAATTAGGGGATTATCATGAGATCCACTTTTTATTCCATTGGCATATAAGGACAAGCATGAGTGGGATGAATTTTGGAGGCTTATGCATGTGGAGGAAGATTTTTCAAAAGTGGGGAATCCACTTTTGACCCTTGAAATGAAACTCCAAACTTATTACTATTTAGGAATAGTAATGCCACTAGGTGGGGTGTATTTTTCTTGGGCATGAAGATATCTCTCTCATTCTATCTCCTTTATAAAATTATATAAATAAGAGAGATTTCTCTATTTTAAAGACATGTTGAATCTTATTTAAAACCCCTAAACCCCCCTTTGATCTTGAACTTGAATGTTTAACTTCTCCCTCTCTTTGGATTAATCCATAGAGTTGTATTCCTATTCTCAGCGGTGAAATATTTCACCCTTTTTAGTTGTGATGATTACACCTAGGAATTGTATTGGAGCTTCATTGTAGATTTCAGGGGTGCTAGTGTGCAAAGTGCAGGTGTTACCGATTTTCAATGTGTAGATTGCTAAAGTTTCCAGATCCTAGTGTGCTAGTTGTGTGAGTATATAATGTGTGTGTATCTTTGTAAGTGTGTTTTTATTGTATATTCCTTTGTATAAAATATTGTATATGAATATTTATTCCATCAATATTTTATGTAATGAGTTATTTGTAAATAGTTATATGAGTTATTGTGTCCAATATAATATATATTGGTAGTAACTATATGGTGTGAAAGTTGCATTGTGTAATTTGTTAAATATTAATAAATGCATGTACGCCAATGTGGTTGGGAAAAGGATTTCAGATTTGAGGTCATTTCCATAAGTGTTAAGTTTGGATTTTAGAGTTTTGTGTGTTTATAGTAAATATTCCTATTTGGGATATTTCAATGGTATTAGAGCCCTGTATCCTACCATCCTATGAGGATATTCATATTTTAGAGTTTTTGGTTATGTTGTGAGTTCTCTAAGAATCATGGAATCCTTCCTGAAAGGTTTAGTTAGATCTTTCAATCTAGAAGAAATGGAATATTTGATGAGGAGACAAGAAAGAATTCAAAGGGTTTAGGACAACATGTAACACTTCATTTTACCCACCACATCTCCAAATAATTTTAAAGTTTCTACAAAGGAAGAAAAAGAACAACAGAGGTGATGAAGGCTTCATCACCTCAAGAAATTCAGAAGTGGAAAGCAAGGGAAAATGGATCAAAGGATTGGATGAAGGATTTAGGGATCATCCCTAGATGTCAAAAGACTCATTGAATAAAAATTCAAAAGGAGATTTTGAAAAAGTGCATGAAAAGAAGATTGAGGAACCAAAAATTATGATAGTGGAGCAAGAGCTAGAAGAAGCATGATTGAAAGAGAAAGAGATGTTAGAACCCTAGTCTTAAGAGGTTGTGCATGTAAGTGCACACAAAGAAGAGAACATTTGCTTGTAGAAGGAGAGAAAGGAACCAGAAAATGTGGTTGAACTTAAAATAACCATGTTGTAGTCAAGCATAGAGGATGTAAAGAGGACACATAATAGGTGTGATGAATGGATGGAAAGAGATAAGAGGGATACATTGATAGTCACTCATGAAATACAACACCTTCAAAAAATCAAAGGTAAGCATTGTCAAAACATTTCATTAACTTATAAGGTTGAAATTACACATAATGTTTATCTTGAAGAAGTCAAGGAAGAACCAAGGTTGTATGATAATGGCGTACCAAATATCCCTATTGATGAGCATCATTTCAAGAATAATTCCCTAGTGGAGACTCATTCTATTGATGGTGAGAAGGGTAATACTACCAATACTACAAATCCTTTAGAGACTATCAAATCAGCTACTAGAGGTAAACATTTTGAATGCTTCTTTGACTAAAACTTGAGAAATAATGATGTTAGTAGGAGCAAGGATTCATTGCATATGATATCATTAAAAAATTTATGTCATGATAAGTAGTATTCTAACAATGTTGAAAGGAGGAAGGGTATAAAGTGGAAGGGATATACTTTCTCTCAACATCAAGATGTCTCATACTTGATGGTCTGGGATCAGGGTGTTTTGGCAAAATCTAGCATGCAGAGTAAAGGTAAACATTATTTGATAGAAGAAGAGGTTTTGTTGTTTTCTAATGATTACATATGTCAACCAATGGGTAATGTAGCCAAATAAGAAGAGGATTTAATTGATAGATGCAAAGGACTTGAGATGGAGGAACATTCACTAACCTCTAAATGTATAATGGATAAGGTAATGATTGGTTATCAAAATAGTAGGTGAATGGATATGCATATGATATTATTAATTGCAAGGATAGAGATGCTAAGGGTAACTCAAGAATTCCTACCTTATCAAAGGTGGATGTGCTTAGTATTGACAGCCTAAGGTATGAGCATAATGATCATATTTCAGATTTATTATTTCCTCTTAAGCCACTAAATTATTTTATTCATCCTAGAAAGAGTGCACTAAAGGATGATAAACTAAGAAGCACAACTTACATTATAAGGCATGAGGACTCTTTATTTTGAATTTGACATGGTTTTATCAAATGGGATCCAAATAATATTTTTAGGGTAATATCAAATAGAAGCATTAATATTACTATTTATTTCTCTATATATTGATTTTGGAATGAAGGGAAGTCCATGAGGAATCACTTAGAGTTTGTTGCTTATTCTAACCACATTGTGAAGTATCTATGCTCAAGGTTTTTAGCTCACTTGTGGAAGCTAATTAATAAAAATGAAGACAAGATCATAAGTGATGGGTAGATGGAGAAGGTTCCTACGATAAGCTTGATGATATATGTGGTTTTCAAGAAAGATAAGATTCCTTAAGGTGGCCTCTAGGTCATTATAGCTGATGGATTACCCTAAAAAAAAAATTAGATAAATTCCATTCCTAGGATCATTGAGCTCTTGGTCATGCCTTACAATTTGGAGAACACATGATACCTTATGCTCATGTATGAATTAGGTATTTGGAAATAATTTAAGAGTATTTGTTTTGATTTTCTTGAATGAAAATTTGGTTTAAAGTTTGACTAGGGAAGGTCATTTGGAGAATCTGGATGTAACTCTTCTAATTTTAGAGCAAAAGACTCTATTTTCAAAAGAATTTGAATGTGAGTTTGAGGTGATTCATATAAATTAGGCTCAAGTTGTTCAGATAGATCATCAGAGGATCCAAGCTACCTTGGATTAGCCTTCTCCCACTATATTGGCACATTTGAGGAGACTCTTTGGTTCCTTCAAGCGATTGGTTATGGGATCTTCATGTGTAGCAACACCCTTGTCTAGTATAGCAGAAATGAGAGATTTTGCAATGACATAATTTGGACAAAAGGTTTTTGAGGTAATGATTTTGTGTCTTGTACTTGACATTTCAGATTTCTCACTTCCATTTATTGTAGGTTGTGATACTTCAGAAGTGGGACTCAGAATGGTTCATAAGGACATCTGAAATTATTCACAACATACAGAGAGAGATTATCATGGGAGAGACTCAATGAAAATATTTTTGTGAAAATTAGAATGGTGCAATGGACACATGATGGTAAGATATGGATAATTGTTTGGGATCTTGGTAATATTAGCTTAATCATGTTTTCATTGTTGGTTCTAAACCAAATCTGGAAAAGTTTAATCATGCATTACTTTGGGGGTTTCCTAAAGTTTTGCATTAGCAAATTTGTGAGTCATAAACACTTCTTTAAAGACAAGTTGGTTTTCAAAAAAGTGATAAAATTATATGAGTTGTATTTTAGAGACAAAATATCTTACAATAAACTCTTTCATAAGATGATTGATTTGATTGGGATAGGGGCCAGATTGCATGGACATTATAGATGGATTCATCATAGCGACATTGTGAATTTTGATCATCATAGTTTGCAATTGCTTGAGGACAAGCACTTTTGGGAAGTGATGATTTGTCATGTACCCTTTGTAATAAATTTGATGTTGTGGGAGAATTAACTAATTCTAATATTACTCCAATACTATTTAGAAGCACTACTCCTAGGTTACTATTCATAGGTACTATTCATTATCACTGTTCATGGTGACATGGAAAATGGTACTATTCATGAATCACTATTCATCATGACCATTTATGGTGACATGGCAAGTGATGCAGCTATGAGGTGGCTTGGAATTGAGGTGGCATGGCCCACAGAGGTCCTCACATGTGGTCTAGAGCATGTGTTTGGAGTGAGATGTCCCACCCCATTTGAGAGATAAATCAAAAGTTACTTTAGCATATGGGAGAGTCAATAAAGGTAAAGTTGGTGTGATTCCATGTGTGTGAACTATTGGAAGCTTTTTTAAAAGTAAAAAATGGATGGGTGAAAGGATCTTTGGCACATGAAAACACATGTATGCATAATAACGTTGTCTTTCACACTTTATTGTCTTCACATGGAGAGTGGGAAAAAAAGTTAGTGGATTCATGTTATGGGTGGTGGTGATGGTCAAAACGAGGTTGAAAAAACTATTAGAGGCATGTGGACATGGGGAAGAAGATAAGAGGTTTACTATTCAATATTTGCTCTCACATGTGTGAGAAAGATGTCTTTTTTTGGTGTCACATGGAAGGTGGGAGACAAAGACAAATTCAGGGTTTATCATGAGATCCAATTTTTATTTCATTGGAATATAAGAACAAGCATGAGTGGGACAAATTTTGGAGGCTTATGCATATGGAAGAAGATCTGTAAAAATGGGGAATCCACTTTTGAACCTTGAGTAAAAACTCCAAACTTATCACTATTCAGGAATAGTGGTGTCAATAAGTGGGGTCTATTTTTATTGGGCATGAAGATATCTCTCTCATTCTCTCTCCTTTATAAACTTCTATAAATAAGAGACATTTCTCCATTGTAAAGACATGTTGAATCTTATGAAAAACCCCTTAACCCCCCTTTGATCTTGAACTTGCATGTTAAACTTCCCCTTCTCTGTAGATTAATCCATAGAGTTGTAAACCTAATATCGATATTGAAATATTCTACCCTTAATAGTTGCGACAATTCCACCCAAGAATTATATTGGAGCTTCATTATAGATTATAGGTGTGCTAGGGTGTAGAGTGCAGGTGTTACCAATTTTCAGTGTGCAGATCGCATGTGTTTCCAGATTCTAGTGTGCTAGTTGTGTGGAGTCTATAGTGTGTGTGTAGATTTGTAAGTGTGTTATTATTGTATTTACTTTGTATAAGTTGTTGTATATGAATATTTATTCCATCAATATTCTATGTAATGAGTTATTTGTAAGCAGCTATCTGAGTTATTGTGTCTAATATATTATATATTGGTAGTAATTATGTGGTGTGAAAGTTGCATTGTGTAATGTGTTAAATATTAATAAATGCATATATGTCAATGCGGGTTGGAAAAAGGATTTCAGATTTGAGGCCATTTCCATAAGTGTTAAGTTTGGATTTTAGAGTTTTGTGTGTTTATAATAAATATCCCTGTTTGGGATATTTCAATAATCTTGGTGCATAACAGTGTTGAGAACTTGTTCATATTACTCAAGGAGTTAAAAAATAGATTTTGTTTTAGCCTTGAGGTTTTGGCATTGGATGAGAAGTTTCTACAACTTTTGTGTAACTAACTAGTCTTTTATGAATTGAGAGAGGAGGGATGTTAGCTATTTATCTTCTAACATGACTTGGTCACATAAAACTTGAGTGACCAAGGTAGGACATGTGACATAAATCAAATCATGATATTTAGTGAAGTGGAAGTTAAGATCTGCATTCTCCTCCCTAAGCTACAATACCTCTTTCTTAAAGGCATATGCCTTCTGTGTGATGGATTCTTGAAAGGAAGCTACTCCCTCAATTTACTTAGAGAAAGGTAAATGTGAAACATTAAGTGATGTTTCTTACACCAATGTATCCAAGGCCAAAGTGGAATTCAAAGTTGTTATAGGCATTTTCTTGATCTATACCACAGGTAGATAATTTTTTTTTGATATGTGGAGGGTGTAGGGATATCCCATAACCATTGGCTAGAGATTTGGGGCCTATGGTACAATGCCTCTTCCTATGCTCTACATTGGGTGGAATTTGAGACCTAAGATATGGATCATGGCTGTTGGTTCTTGGGTATCCCCACCATATTTATGGCCTCTGATGCATGTTTGGTTGTGATTACTTATTGAACCTTGTGATTTGGTGCATCCTTGACTTTGTCCTTTGCCTCACCCTTGACTTTGGCATCTGCCTTAGCCTTGACTTTGGTATTTGCCTCACCCTTGGCTTTTGCATATTCCTTAGCCTTATTCTTAGCCTCATGTTCCTTGGCCTACTTATTTATGTACTCTACTTGAGCACACAATACTTATTTTTCCTTTTCCTCTTCTTGCACCTTTGTTGTAACCACAACTTCGTCATTATTATTCTACATTGCCTATGATTTTTTATTTATTTTCTCTTGTTGATTCCTCATAGATTCTTCTTCCTCTTTATTCTTTGTCTCCACTTCTTCTACTCTTTTTTTTTCATCTTAAGTTTCCTTAGCCTTTCCTTTATGTTCCTCCTTTTATTTTTTCCATTGCTTCTCAACCTTGACAATCTTGTGTTTTTCCTCTTGCTTCTCTTTCCTCTACCTTTCAAGCCTTCTTCATATCTTCTGTTGCACCAGTTTTTATTCTTATTTCACCATGGAAACTTATTTTTTTCTATGATAGCCATTTGTTTGATTATGTACTTAGGTTGTCTCTTTTGACTCTAGCATAGGAGCTGCTGAATTAAGTAGTAATTGTGAATCATATGATAAGGACATTTCAATCATAGTACCTATTCATGATGGTGCCTTATGTATGGTTGATGGTGGATTGAGAATCTTATTTAATATTTTGTAGGCCTATATAGTCTCTTGAGGATATTGGTTGAGTTTATCGGCCTGCTACATTTTGACTTCCATCAATTGATCTATAAAAGAAACCATCTATTTATTGATTTTTTGGAATACTCTAGACATAAAATAGGTCTTTTGCCTATGAACAAAAGCTATCAATGGGATTTCCTATAGTGGTGAGTGATCTTATTATAGATTGGAATATCATTCCACTTTATCTACATGAAATATCTCAACTTGAATCCTTTTGTGTGTTTATTCCCATCCAACAATATCTACTATTATTGAAAGAGGAGGTTAGGTGATACCAAACCACAATTCTTATCACACCTAGTTATGAACTTGATAGGTGCATATTTCCTTCCAAAATAAAAATTACCTCTCTTCTTATTGATCATAGACCTCCTTGCCTATGTAAGAGAGCATGGATTAGAAAACATTATGTTCATTGACATCCAACTCTACATGATTGCATTCTAGAGTGATATCTGGGACATGCATGTTATCTATCCAAGATTTGGTGTTGTGGGTCATCCTCTTTGGTACCATAGGTGAGGATCACTGTGATGGTGCCTTTTAATTTCCCATAGTATCCTTTGATGGAGTTACTTCTATCTGTAATGGTACCTGTGATTGTGTTTGGGATAGTGTAGGTAATGACTATTTCACACTCAAAGGTATAGACCATAAAGGTTATATTGATCTAAAAACTATGGATTTATATCATGGGACTTATACCTTGCCATCTACCATGGTAATAAATAAGAGAAATGGAGTGGTTGTTGCTTTGGGTAATTCATAGAATTTGATGTGAATATCCTCATGCATATTTATGAAAAACACATGCTGCCCTAGATATTGCAGAATGTCCTTGGGTACCTTAGGGTATGAGATGAATAGGGATTAAATATCAACCCACCATTGGCTGAACCTAGCCAAATTATTTTATTACTTCCTAGATTTGGTCCAATTAAGGTTTTGAAATGTAGTTGCAGACCAAAAGTCATCATATGTGTTAACTCAACCATTATCGATAAGGTCCTCACTGGAACTTCATAGGTGTTTGAATATAAATTTTTGTTCATACTAATTAAAAATTAATTTTAAGAAACCAAAAAAATTAGGCCAATTTAAGTTCTTATCTATTATGATCATTATTTAGGTAATGTCACTAACCCCTTTTGTTATTTGCCATGCAGTCTTGGTGGTTTATCAAAACCACTCGATGGTGCACTTATAGAGAATGTGTACCGACATATCATCCACCATGTTGATAGGGATCCCCTTGGATTCCCTATTTTAATTCTCCTTTATATCTGAATAAATTAGTGGAGCCTTAGTTTTTTAAGGCATAAGAGATTTTCCCCAAGCTAGGAGTCATGTTGCTCAAGCCATGGTTGTAGGGTTGATGAAAATGGTGACATCCTACTAGATATAGATCACACCCTCATTATATTTGCTGATTATGTTGAGCATCACCTCATCCAACTTCCCAAATTTATGAATCTTGATGAGATAATCTATATTAGAGCCTCACAGAGGATGTTGGAGTGCTAAGTCTCTTAATTATGATTCACTGGATTGGTCATGGTTGAACATGTTAGATTTTTTAGTGTTAATGAAATTAAAGGGCTTTAGATTATGGTATCTATCTTGTCTAAGCACCATACCAATCTCTATTTCTTCATTATATGCATCTATGAGAGGGATTACAGGCTGTGCATAATTCATGTTTTCCACTATAGTTGTGCTGAGATAATTTATTTGGTTGTATCGACATTATCAAAGAATATGTGCATAGTTGACTGATTAGACTCCGATCACAGAGGTCTCTTATTTTCAAAGGTGTGTGATTTAATTTTTTTTGTGTTCCTTGAGCCCCTTGTTATATAGTTTTTACTTATCAAATACATCTAACATAATGCTTTGAATGTGTTGAGTTGGTTGTGCATAATTTCATCTTGTGTCTAAATGTCAACTAGATGTTGATGATGTGACTTTTTATTTTTTCTCTATAAGAATTGATCCATCTGATGATATTTATTGAGGTGATGCATCATATTCTCATCAATCCATTTTATTTTATTGTACATCTTTTTATTTTAACATTCAATCTATTTTTGGAAAGATGCAATCTTTCAAGTGTATTATCATTAACAATTTCAAATGAGTATTGATTGTCATTTTTCCATACACTACTTGTCAACACCTCATTTTTGTACTTAATTGATGATTCATGTGTAACCATTTCAAATTATCTTCTATTCATGCTAGCTTTGTTCATAGATCACACTCTGCAACATTGGCTTTTTATCCCTAGTTCTTATGTCTTAGGATATATAAATCACACTGTATAAACACACACAAACCTAAAACCAAAATAGGAAAATAACATATTAATCAAAAATATTAAACTACATGGTACTACTCAACACCCTTTCTCATTTTTGTACAATAATTGATGGAGATGATTGACATCAAAGCTTAAGGCTACAACCATTTACATGTCATGATAGAATGGTTCCCCGAAGATTTTTTAAGTTAATTTTTCCTTGCTACAAAATGTCATGACTGATGTAAGGTCCCTTCCATCTAATTTGCAACTTTCCTATAAATGTTATAAATCTACTATCATATGTTAAGACCACTTATTCCAAAAAAAATGCTTTAGATTACAGGTTGACAACACACCACACTTTTTGAATTAGATTATTATCTTCCTGTGTCCATTACATCTTTTGCTTATTTTATTCCATTTTTGTTAAATCCATCAACCATTCTTGTAGAGAATCTCAATTCCCCAGTCTCATGATCATTGCAATGCATAGAATAGGAATTATATATTCCATGGGCATTAATAATTCAATTCCATAGACCATTTAAAATGGAATGAAACCTATCACATGCTTGTAATTTATCCTATGCACCCATCGAATTGCATGAATTCGATCCTTCCAATCATCTCTTTGGACATTGCATATCTTGGTGAGCATATTGTGCAGTAATTTGTTTGATGCCTTTACTTGTCCATTTTCTTATGGATGATAAGTTGTGATTTTGTGGTGTGATATCATAAACTCTTTTGTGAGAGTCTTGATGGCATTATTTAGGAAATTTGTTCCTATATCAATGACCACTTTGATTGGATACCCAATTTTTTAAATAATATTATCATACATGAACTTGGTTGCATCCTTAGCAATGCAACTTGGTGTCCCATCAACTTTCACCCATTTGGTGAAGTAGTTGGTTGCAATGATGATGTATCTTGCATTACTACTCTTACTAGGTTGATTGATTGGTTGTACAAAGTCAATTCCCCATTGTTCAAATGATTTCTCTACTAACATAGGATTCAATGGCACCTCATCTCTCTGATTAGGCTTTTCCATCCTTTGGCAATTATCATGGTGTTTGTGACTCGATGTGCATCTTGAGATAGAGTACTCTATCATAAAACACTTTGCAATATCTTCCTTTTAGTGGATTATCCTATAAAATGGCCAACTTTAATTCATGGAAAATATGTTTAAAACATTGAGGGTACTCTTGAAAATTAAAAAGTGTTAGGCACACATGATGGATGAAACAAAACATTAAGAAAAGATTTAACAATTGCGTATTCTTAATCTAGACCCTCAATTTTTTTGCCTTGATCTTTAAATTTGGCCATTTGTTACCCTACAAAATATTCATTTCTTCCTTTTGTCTTAGATTGGGAAAAAATATGAAGTTCAGATAAAAAATGATTTTTTATGGCCTAAGTTATGAATTAGCTTGGGTTTTAAGCACTTCTTACTTATCAAGTCCCTAAAATAATAAACATTATAAAACATAATAAATGCATTATTGAAAGTAGTCAATGTTTTATCTAGCGTGAATTGTGTTCTCCAAAATAATGTTGAGTGCTTTAATGATTGCTTGATCTCTATAGAATGCATTTGAATACTATATGGGTTCACTATAATGATATACATATATTCCTCTATTCAAATAAACTACAATACTTGTGTACTTATAGACAAATTGAATTCAAATTACAACATTATTGACACCAAAATTAACATATAACAATAAATTTTGAAAAAAAGAAAGAGAATATATACAACTAGAATTTAAAAGACCCAAAAGATAAGCCCAAGGGTGTAAATTAGACTCCACACATACTCACAAGCATCGTTGGTGCTTTGAATATTACATTAAAAATACAAAACAAAAACATAAAATACGAAAAGCGATCATAAAAATTATGAACATAGAAAAGAAAATTAAAAAATTAAAATACTAATATTTCATTTAAACAAATTGTTGACACATATACAAACACAGTGTAATCATACAATTTAACAATGAATAAATTCCTAATTACCACACTTCATGATTTTATTTGATACCAATCCTCTTCTATTCTTAATATATTCTTATTCCTCATAACTATAAATTAAAGTCGTTCATATTCTTATTCTTCGTGAATTAATTTCGTCGATATTCTTATTCCTTCCAACTTAATCTTTTTAGTTAATTACATGTTAATATTTTTTAATCCCTGTAAACTTATTCGCAACATAGAAATCTCATAAGAAGTAAGGAAAAAGAACTTGTGAATAGGCCAATACACATAGCATTACGTGATTTTTTTATTTTTTTTCTTACCAGTTTGTTTATGCTTTTATACGGGGATTAATTCGTTTCTTCCTTAATAACGAAGTAAGCAAGCGACTTCCTCCATTCTTTTCTTTATAAAACCAGTCATCTTATCCAACACCGCAGAATCACAAGCCATAAAATGGGCGCCGTTTTCTCGTCTAACCAGATTGATATACGTGAAATCAAACCCGATGAAATGGTTGACATTTTAAAGTCTAACCGGATTGATATAAGTGAAATCAAACCCGGCGATCATATTTACTCTTGGATGGATCCCATTACTTTCTCCGCACACCATGGTATACTTTCTTTCTTCTTTCTTTTCTCCAAATATTTTGTAGAATGAATCTTCATGCGTCTTAAATTTTAAATTGAAAGAAGTTAATTTTTAGCAAACTTGAATCAATATTAAAACTGTCCTTGTGCTCCCAAAGGATTTAAAGACGTAAATAGTAGAATAATGTCTCCCTAACATGCATTAAGTGCCCTTTCTCTCTTGTTATAGATTTATTATCTCAATTCCTTATATTTTGTGTGATTTTTTTATCAAGCTCTCGAATACATTTCTTTGAAGAGAGGGTTTGTAATTTTCAGATTTTCTTATAATCACTTATTGGTAATTTCACGTCTCATGCATAGATTGATGATTAGTTTCTATTATTTTTAATGTCATTTATATTGTATTTTGAACTTTGTTTTTGGTTATGGGTTGAAGGTTTAGTGAATTCAGTGCATTATTTTGTATTCTAAGATCAGTATTCCTGCTTATTAATCACAAATGTAAATGTAAGGTGAGTATCTAACATTTTTTAAAGAAATCGTATACATTTTATGCCTTTGACGGACAGTTTGCTATGTTTATATTGGATATGCAGGCATTTATGTTGGAGAAGATCTTGTGATACATTTTACGCCTTGCAAAGGAAAGAAGAATAAGAAATCGTCAGAAGCTGAGCCATGCTCCGATCGCCGCTGCCAGAGTGGAAGAAGTGGAGTAGTGCAGACTTGCTTAAACTGTTTTCTCTCCAATGGAATCTTTCGATATAAATATGGTGTTCCGAAATTGCATAAAGTTATCAGGAGAAGAACGAGCACGCATCGCAGTTCAGATTCCCCAGAAACTGTAATTCGTCGTGCAAGGTACCATCTTGAAAACGGGTTCGGAGAATACAACTTACTTATTAACAATTGTGAGCACTTTGCTCTGTACTGCAAGACTGGGTACCATGAACATAGTGGGCAAATAGACTTCTGGCTTGGCCAAATTTAGCTAAAGGGTGAGAAGCTCAAAGTGCAGAATCATATTTACTTATGCCCTGCTCACTAATAAGTATTTCTATGTTATATGGGTTTCATGTAGTAGTGGTTATCACTGACTTTATTTAAGGCTTGGCTTTATTTTTATATTTAAAACATATTGACAATTCGTATTGATTTACAAACTTAGTATGGAGGTTTTAAATATATTTATTTAAAATAAAGGGTAAGAGATATTAATTTCAAATTTTTTTATTTTCAATTGTTTTAAATATTATGTCAATTAATAATTTTATTTTTATTTTTACAAAATTTTTATTCAACAATGATAAATGAGATCAATTTTTTATTAAATGGTGATATGTTATATTATTTTAATTATTTTATTATGTCAATTTCCCAACACTTATTGCCATTTTAAAATACCAGAATAAAGTTAAATCAAATTTTACAACAAATGTCTCATTGATATATAAAACTTAAGATTCGGAAAAATAAAAAAACCATAAAAAAAATTATATCACATGACCATCAATATATATATATATATATATACTGAGAATTCCATTATCATGCAGGTGGCATTTTTATTACGAAAACTCCATCTTAAATTCCTCTGCAGGTCTAAAGATTCCCATAATTAGTCCACCATTGTTTAACGACTTTCATGCACAATTTTCAAAATAAATTTAGATGAGAGTTTGTTGATAAAGTGGAAAGTGTCGTGTTCCATTAAAGATGTCTAAACCTAGCAGGTTTATCTGGATTGACAACATAGTTCAAAGCAATATTGTTTGATATGTAATTTCAGAATATACTTCTATTTTTCTCACATTGATTTAGTTGTATTTGATAATGCAAGTCAATTTTTTTTTGGTTTCCTTACATATAATATAAAATTTGGGCAATTATAATTCATCATTTTATAATGATTTAGTAGCAATATATATCAAGTATATAAATTTATGTATTCACTTATTCATCTCACATGGAATGAATTCTTTACAAAATTCTTTCTCATATGTTTTATAATATCAAATTTCAAATTAAAGTAAAAAAAAAATGCCAACGCAGAGCCCAAATGCCAACAAGTTTGTAGTAAGACCATAAAAATGTTTTAGTTTATGCTTTCACTTTTTCAGAACATTTCATATAGTAACTCTTTAAAAATCATATAGGGGACGTACATATTGGATTTCACATTTGTCTCAAGTTTTTATAACTTAGCTGCTTGCACTCCAATTCATATGTTATGAACTCAAACCTTTACACATCCTTTATTTACCACCTAAATTAAAAATATTATGAAACAAGGATATTTACCACCTTTATTTAGTTAATGGAAGATATGAAGGTAGATGAATGATGTGGACATTTATTTTTTGGAGGTTATAACTTTTGATCTACAAATCTTTTTAAGTTATCATTTTTATTAAAAGGAATATCATAAATAGGAGAATGTATCTATAACTTTATGTATATGTGGTTAGGGTTAATTTCAATATATCTTTAATATTATAAGTGATCATTTAAGGGTACAAAAATGTATTATAAGTAATTTTTCGATAATTTTAGAATTTTAAAAATTATATATCTTTGTAACTAGATATGATCTTGAGTTGAATTCATTCATTACTTTGAATTTGATGTTTATGAGATAAGTGAAGAACTTTAGTCCCATTCAATCTTGGATATAAAAATTACTAAAAATTGCATAGTCAATTATCTCTCTCTCTCTCTCTCTCTCTCTCTCTCTCTCTCTCTCTCTCTCTCTCTCTCTCTCTCTCTCTCTCTCTCTGTGTGTGTGTGTGTGTGTGTGTGTGTGTGTGTGTGTGTGTGTGTGTGTGTGTGTGTACACACACACACACACATATGTGTATATGTATGCGTGTGTTGTTGGCAAGTGTAGTCATTGATGTTATAGGTTTGATTTCAGGTGTGCATTGATGTCGAGGGTAATGAAAAATTGGTGATGTCATAGTATGATCAATGTGTTGGCATAGGCTTGGTAGCCTAATGTGTTGAGCATGATGAGACTAGAGAGAAGTAGGTTGGAATATATGGAGCATGGAATGTAGGTGTATGACATGTTTCTGAGATGGTGAGAGAATTTTAAGAGGTTTTAAGGTGGTTGCTTAGTCAAGGTATGGTCTGCAGTCTTAGACCTAGCATGCATAAGAGACCTAATGAGGTCCAAATGGAGAGTCAAGATTTGTATCCAAGTTGATGAAGACCATATGAGCATGAAATGTGGTTTGATAAGATGGGTGAAAAGTTTTAACCAAGTTTTAATGTTCTAAGGAGGAAGATAAAGTAAGAAACAAGTTGAAAGGACACTTATGCATGTAGAATGAAGAGATGAGAGCTCGAGAAAAAAAATTATTGTTTGTTGGAATGTGTAGACTTTGCATGGTGACCTTAGCCTTTTGGTAAAGGTGGCACATGGACCTAATAATATTTTCCAACTATTTTTCAATGGTTTGAAGGACAAATCTTTATAAACATTCGCTAAGAATGTAAACTAGTCAAAACCCTCTATAAACCTTCATAGTAGAACAATTTGAAAGAACTTGATATAAAGGACCCATAATGTATTGGTTGACCAATTTTGACTATTGGATGATATAGAGGAATCTTCCAAGAACCACCAGGTGGTAGTGGTGTGTCAGGATAGTGATCAAAAGGTACATAAAAGTGCTTATTTCTAGATAATTTAATGCTACAAGAAGGGTTGACTGAGTCAATGCATGCAAACTATTAGAGGTTGAAGGTAAATAATTGATCTTGAAGTCAATAGATTTGGTTTTGTAATTTATTTTCACTGTGTCAATCATCTTGAGCAATAAATTTATCTTATCGCTAATCTACCAGAAAGTAGAAATAATGTAGAAAACCAGGATTGGGTGAGAAGCTATTTAGGGATGATGTACAGGTGAGTAGGGATGAATCCAATGGTTTGGGTTCTTATTTTGAGACATATTCATCCTAATACATTTGTTTTAAAGTGATGATGATGCCTATACACATTAAATAATAATCCTTCAAAGTGGCATGTTTGAGTAATGAAGATAGTGAAGGTGTATGTCTCTTAGAATAATCTGTATGTTCCTTGTTTGCTATTATAAATCCATATATTAGTTATTATAGTTTATCTCAAGATTTTGAAGGACCACATTAATTAATTGGAAGATCAATCAAACGTCTATACAAGTGTTAGGAGTCATGTTCACCATGACTATATTTTGAGCTTGAATGACTGCTACATGCATGCTGAGGGAAGTGTTACTTTTGAGGTCTCATAACAAGTGGTGATGTACCTAATGAATATCTTCATGTTTTTTAATACTTATTTATATTATAAGATTTGGTGGGAGTTGATGAGATAGGTTATGTGAACGAATCATGTAAGACAAAAAGGCTTATTTAGCTGTGTTGAGACTATGAAATAGAGACTTGAGTGATTAGTCTATGATTTTATCTACCTATCCATATGATTTTATCATATGGTTATGTGATAAAATTGGTTGAATACTTTAGAAGTCTGAGATAGTGTTTTTGTGTATGAAGGCCTAATTGGCAAGTAGGCTAAAAGGATTGTTTCAAGGTATGAAATGGATTTTCAAGTGGCATGGACCCAAGGAGATATTTTAATTTGTTTATTCAAGTGATATGTTAAGTGTTTAAATTATTAGTAGAGGATGAAAGTGTTCACTTGTGTCTAAGTGTAATGTGTGATTTTGAAGGCCTAATACTTTTAGGTCTCATTAAGGCCTAATGGAGGATTTGAGTCTTAAGGACTATAGCCAACATATGGAGTGGAGTATATCACCAATTTAACATGTGTGGAGACCTATTACAAATTTAATACAAGTGTTTGAAGCATATTGGCTGACCAAGATGGGTTAGAGGAAGAATGTGGTATAAGTACAATGCCTAATTGGCCTATTTGTGCTAGTTGAGCAAGCGTGGTGTTAAGCAAAGGAGAGAACCTTTGAAATAGAAGGTCTAGGCCATTGAGTACCATCAAAGGGTGAAGAAGATAAGTCATGAATATTTGATCATGTTTTTGAAGGAGGATGCATAGGTCATTAGACTTAATGAGCCTAGAAGAGGCTAGTTGAGTGAGTAAGCCCTTGAGGTTGTTTGAGTGTGATTGAAGGGTGAAGAGTGAAAACAAAGTAGTTCATCATTAATTGAAGAGTATAAAAAATTATTCTAGCTGATCTAAGTTTCAAGGTATCTGAGTGGGTTCTTCGTTGCCTAGGGGGCTAATTCCTCCTTGTAATGTGAAGTTTGCAAAAGTCTAGTTGTATTGATGCTCAACTAGATAGGGGTTATAGCTCCTTGTGGGATGGGTGTCTCACTAAATTTAGAAATTGTCATTATAGGAATATAGTTCATATTGTAGGGTTTAGTGGGTTTTATCACCCTTGAGGGTTTCCCACATAATCTCTTGTGCCATCTTGTGATTTCCTTATTTAATGGTTTGCTTATGCATTGTTTGATCTTAATTATATGTACACTTCATGAAATGGTAAATAGAATTTTATATACATTGTTGTCTCCTAATTAACACCTAAAAATCTCAATAACTAATTCCAAAAATTGGTATCAGAGCTATACCTTTGGAGGAGGCTTGACAACCTACAGGTGATCCTAAGTAGCTTAAAGAGTGGTAAGGACAATGTTTATCTCGCTTGTAGTGATGAATAAGTCTGTGGAGATCATAGTTGATGTTTACATAATAGTTTGAATATTGGAATTAGAAATGTTGAAGAAGAAAGACTATAATAAATCTATGTCCAATATCAAATCTAAGTTGAATGATAGATATTATTGAAGATGGTATCTTGATTAGCTAACATGAAAAAAGAAAGATAGGTAGTGGTTTGATTAGAAGCCTGGAGTATGAGAACTAATTGAAGTCTATCTAAATCTTCATGAAGTATCAAAGGTATGAGCATTTTTTTGTAATTTTAGTTGTTAATCATACATACTTTAAGTTGACAGGATCCAATAGAGGAATTTTGAGAAGGTACATGAGCTATTTCAGATCTCCATGAAACCTAATGGAGAGATAAGGCCTAATGGTGCCTTGAAAATATATGTGAGTGATTTGAAGCATGGTAAGACCTATTAGAAGTTGTCATCAATGTATTTAATAGGCATAAGTATTTTTAAAGGGCCTTATGGACCCTCTTGGTTCATTAGTTATTCATTGAGCAATTAGGCATAATTGGAATTAGGCCTTCTTGAGACCTATATAAGATATGAGAGCCAATGAAGCTTTCTAAGTGAAATAATATGTTTAATGGATATATATGCATGAAGAAGACTCATATAAAATGGAAATAAAGTATATGACAAGGATTGGTTCATTGAGAGAAATTTGAAAGTGAGATTTTGTGCAAGAAAATCCTTATGGAAGATGATTGTGTCTTAGTTTCTTATAAATAATAGACTAGTGTAACTTGCTAAAGTTTTTTGGTGTTCTTAGAAGCTCAAGGTGATGGATAAATGGATGTGGAAATATTTTCAAGGTCATATAGCATCTATATATGTTTTGAGCATGGTTAGGTTGACTCCTGAAAGGAAGAATAAGCTCAAAAGGTGAAATGTAGTGATATGAGGGTTTCAAGATGAGTTATGAACACAAACCCTAGGGTATGCTCTAATGTGGAAAAAGAGTTTATTCATGTTCTTTGAGGATCCATGATTATTGGATGGTTTATGTACAAGGTTTAATTTATTTTTTGTCATGACTATGATGCATATTTGAGTACAAGTAGTGTCCAAGATGACAAGTTTAGGATAAGGTTCTATAATCTTAAGATTGGTCTTCAAGACCAATGTCATTTTTGATAGAAAATGGATATATATGGAGTTATAATACCAAGTATTTGTTCAAAAGTAAGTTAACATGATATTGTTTATTTCAAAGTGTTCAATATGTTTTGAATATGATCTTTTTTTGAAGCATGACATGTTTCTAGTTGAACATGAAGAAATTGTTGTAGAGTGCTCTTAAAGATATGACAATGATGTCTAATGGTTTAAGTGACATCTTGATGAATTAATATGGTCATAAGAGGTATTTTTTTCATGTTGAAAAAACCATGAAGGAGTTCATAGTGTTCTAAAGGTGAGTATGTCCTATAGCATCACAAGGTTCTCATATTCATGAAGAGGAGTCTACAGATGTATCCATGATGGATGTATCTTGATTTGCAATATTATTTTGGTGACTAGATGAACTCATAAGGTCATGAAGGAATGTATTTTCATGTTGTTAATTTCATGAATTTTTTTTGAGTAATTTAGATGATGCTTTCCTGTAGCATATCAATACACTAGTGATTTTAATGAAGAAAATTGCAATAGTGCCCTTGAAGGTTATTTTGTAAGATGTCATGCTTCCTTGATGCCAAGATGACCTCATAAGGTCTTGAAGGAACAATTTGGTATGTTTTAATTTATTTGAAATGATTTATTATTTAAGGATGACAAGATATTAGTCATCATAAGTAGGGTTTTGAGTTTGTATGAGAGTTGAAGATTAGTCTTTTAAGACCAATGACTTTTTGGTAAAAGAGATATGGTTCATATATTCTAAGAACTATAGGTGATATGATAATGATTTTAGCATATTATTGAAATTATATTTTCACATCTTAAGATGGTAAAGTATATCAAAGGTTCCTTAAAGTGAATAAGGTCTTTAAGACCTAGTATTGACTGCATGTTGTTCGTAAGGGTACTTGGTAGTGTTTTGAGTCTTAATGGCTTGTAAATAATGAAGGTGACATGATTGATGATGTGAGAACCTCATGGAAATTGTTCTCATCTATGTAAGATTGTTATTTTAGCTCAATAAAGGGTCTAAAGTTCAAGATTCAAGACATAGGTTTGTAAGTTGAAGATTGGTCTTTTAAGACCAATGCTATTATAACATAAACAATGTTGTTTCAGATGTTGTCTTTGAGTATGTGCCTTGTAGATGAGATGTTTTTAGAAAAATAATGATCTAAGGATCATTAAATTCTTGTTGATGATATGAGGAGTTACTTTTTCATGTTTTGAAGTTGTTCAAGCCTACTTGAGGAGGTCTAATTGATTCAATAGGTTAGTAGAAAGTAAGAAGGAATGAATATGTGTTGATTAGGTCTCCATAAGACCTATTGGTATCATGAGGGTAGTATGGGCCATGAATCTCATTATTGAGTCATTAAGGAGACCTATTGAAGATGTCATGATCTAGGTAGAGTATGGAGTTAGGGGGAGCTAACTACAATAGTTTGAGTGGCTTGGAGAGATGTGCATGTTGTGAGGGGGAGAATATGTGAGATGCTTAGTCATGGTTGAGATATGGAGATGTCTTCTACAATTATGATTTAAATAATCTTGTATGATTATTTGATCAAACCAAATCATGGATATTGACAATGTATTGAATATTCATGCATAGATAAAGAAATAGCTTTGCAAGTGGTTAGGTCCTAGGATCAAAGGATAGTGTAGATGAACCTGAGATGAACATATGTCCACTTTTTTGAAAATGGCAAAGGGGGGGAAAGGAGAAGAAGAGGTTTCCATCAATGAAAAAGGGGGATAATGTTGGTAAGTGTTGTCATTGATGTCAAAGGCTTGATGTAGTTTGTGAATTGATGTCAAGGGTAATGACAAAGTGGTGATGTCATAGTATGATTAGTGCATTGGCATAGGCTTGGTAACATAGTGTGTTGAGTAGGTTGAGACTAAAGAGAAGTAGGTTGGTATACATGGAACATAAAATGAAAGTGTATGACATGTTTATAATGTGGTGAGAGAATTTTAAGAGGTTTCAAGGTGGTTTCTTGGTAAGGGTATGGTCTATAGTCTTAGACCTAGTGTGCATAAGAAACCTAGTGAGGTCCAAATAGAGTGTCAAGATGTGTATCCAAGTTTATGAAGATCATATTATCATGGAATGTGGTTTGAAAATATCGGTTAAAGGTTTTTAAAATTTTTTAGGTCCTCAGGAAGAAGAGATAACAAGAAATAATGTTGAAAGGATACTTATGCATGCATAATGAAGAGATGAGAGCTCGAGAAGAAAGTTTTATTATTTTTTGTCATGTGTAGACTTTTCATGGTGAATTGATCCTTTTTGTAAAGTTGTAACATGGAAATAATAACTTTTACAAGTATTTTTAGTTGTTTTAAGGATAAATCTTTTTGAACATTCGTTAAGAATGTAAACTAGTCAAAACCCTCTATAAACCCTTGTAGTAAAACAATTGGAAATAACTTGTTAGAAAGGAATAAAAGTGGTTTGGTTGACCAAGTTTGGATACTATATGATATATAAGACTCCTCCAAGCACCTACAAGTGGTAGTGGTGTGTCAAGGTAGTGAGCAGAAGGTACATAAAACTGCTTATTTCTAGAGCATTTGATGTTATAACTAAGGTTGACTAAGTCAATGCATGTAAGATATTCGAGGTTGAAGGTAAATAATTTTTATTTAATTAAATGGGGTTGGTTTTTCAGGTTATGTTCACTATGTCAATCATCTTAATCAATAAAGTTATCTTATCGTTAATCTACTAGATAGTGGAAATGGTGAAGAAAACTAGGCTTGGGTGAGAACCTATTTAGGGATGATGTGCAGGTTATTAGGTATGAATCCAATGGTTTTGGGTATTATTTAAAGACATATTACCAATAATTTATTGGTTTTCAAGTTGTGATTATGATTATACACATGCAAGAAGAATCCTTCAAAGTGACATGTCTGAGTAATGAAGATAATAAAGGTGTATGTCTCTTAGAATAAGCTGTATGTTCTTTGTTTGTTATGATACATCCATATATTGGTGATTGGAGTTTATATCAACATGTTTAAGGACCACATGAATGCATTAGAATATAAAATAAATATCTAGACAAGTTTTAGGAGTCATGTTCACGATGACTGTATTTTGAGCCTGAATGACTACTACATGCATGCTAAGGGAAGTATTGTGTTTGAGGTCTCATAACAAGTTTCAATGTATCTAATGAATGTCTTGATGTTTTTTTAAGACTTATTTGTTTGATAAAACATTTATTAGAGCTGAATAGACAAGTTATGTGAATTAATCATGCAATACAAAAATGCTTATCTAGTTGTGTTAAGACTATGAAATAAAGACTTGAGTGATTAGTCTGTAAGACCAATGAATGTTTCTAGAACATGAGAAATAAAATTTGGAGATTTATCTAGAAGAATAATAGAATATAATAAATTTTATTAGGAGTGTTTAAATAATCCTTTCATGTAAAAGAGATGAGATTCTATGTGACTTTATTATTGACTGTGTGTGACTAGTTTGAGTGGTCATCTTGAGAGAGTTGATTTGAAGTTGTTGAGATTGTGTATTGATGAAAAATGGATTTGGTGATGTGGTTTAGGTAATTATGTACCTATACACATGATTTTTTTATATTTTTATGTGATAATATTGGTTGAATACTTTAAAAGTTTGAGATAGTTTTTTCTGTGTATGAAGGCCTAATTGGTGAGTAGGCTAAAAGGCTTGTTTCAAGGTATGAAAAGGAGTTACAAGTGGCATGTACCCAAGGAGAGATTTTAATGTGTATATAAACTTAATATTTTAAGTTTTTGAAATATTTTTATAGGATGAAATTTTGTTAGGTTGTGGAGCTAAAAGCTTCACTAATGCAAATAGAGGAGGAGGTTTCAGAAGGTTGCTGAGTGTGTCAGGCACCAGCGTCGGTCAGGCCAACCGATGTCAGCAAGAAAGAGACAGGAAGGCAATCGATGTCGGTCAGAATTTGGCCGGCGTTGGCACCCCCAGGCAGATAGGGACCGACATTGATCACCTGTGTGGTTTGACTGCGAGTGTTTTAAGGGCAGTTAGCTAATGAACCAAGTGTTTGCATGTCAAGAGCCTATTTTAGACTGGAAGCTGCAGATCTAATTATTGTAATTAGATGTCTAATTATTGTTTGGATGAGACCTATATAATAGACTCATGGATTGTATTGTAAGTTGTTCTAGTTTGAGTTGAGCAAAGTTTGCTTCTTTTGTGTGTGAGGTGAGCAAGGGTGTTCCTCCTAGTTCCACAGCAGTACCAAGGTGGGTGCTGGATTGGAGAATCAGTAGGGTTCTTCATCTATGTATGATCTTGGTCATCAGGTGAGCATGGCTACTTTAGGAGATCTACATGGTAAGTAAGATCATTGATCTGCAGGTGTATGTGTGTGCAAGGTCAAGGTTCACAGGTGTGTAGAACTAGATTGATTTGCAGGTGTGCAAGATCAGAGAGGATAGCAACACAATAGGGAGCAGAATCAGGAGAGATCTACTTAGAGTACAGGTGTGTACTCAGAGCAAAGAGGAAGGCAAGGTAGTTCCTTCCATAAGTAAGATCAGATTTGGGTTGTAGGTTGTTGCAGTTTAGGGGAGATCTACTTGAAGTACATTTGTGTACTTGTGGAGTGCGTGGAGCACTTGTGGAGTGCGTGGAGCACAGGGGTACTGGCAGTAGTGGATATTGGCTGGTTGGAGGTGAACACCAACTCTGTGTTTGAGTTGTGTGTTGGGACCTAAGAGAGAGAGAGGTTTGAGGGAAGATTTACTATTTATGCCCTAGAGGTGTGGGAGTCCTAGAGGTGTGTAAGGAAGAAGAACTGTGGCAATCTTCTTTGTTGTATTTCCTTCTGAAAGAGTTTTAATACAAGTTGTGTATTGTCTCTCATATCAAGTGTTATTTCTAAATTCTAGTTACTTGTTGATTCTGGTTATTTTTGCATATTAAGTTGCTTGTATTTGGTAATCAATTGTGTGCTTCTGTTATTTTCCCAACACGTGGTATCAAAGCTAAGGTTGCAGGGAGTAGGTTTTGTGTTTGGTTATAGGTCACTCTTAGGGGTTTCTAATTGAGTGGGAGTAGAGCAATGGCAGATCAAAGTAAGCTAAGAATGGAGGAGTTGAAAAGCACAGATGATCACTTACGGTCCTATGGAAAGAAAGAGCAGGTAAAAGAAGATTGTTGGTTGGTAGCAAATCAACATGAAGGAACTAAATATGCAGATGTTGCAGGTGATGTGGCACAGGATGCTCTGGGAGGTTTCTTGGATAAAGTTGAATCTTGGTTAATAGATTTTGTTGCCTCTTTCCATGCAGCCCTAGGTAGAGGTGCTGGTGAACCTTGCCAAAGAATTGGCAAAGGGGAAGTGAAGCTGAAATTGCAGGCGGCCAACACATGGGTGTTGAAGGAGGTCATGCAGGTCCCAGGTTTGGAGATGTGGCTAATTTATTTAGAAAAGTTGGGTGATGAGAGATGCACAAGAACTCTCACAGTGGCTGCACTTGAATTAGTTGGTGGTAAGAAAATAGGTACTCTTTATCTACTTGTTTATATTACTGATTCTTCTTCTATTGCGAAGAAGTGGCTTTGTAGGCTTGATCACATGAGCAAGAAGGAGATGCATGTTCTTAAGCAGAAGACTGATATATTTGATAGGCTTAAGAATTGGAAAGCCTTGGTGTTCTTGGAGGAGATGGTGGATAGAGACCAGTGGATGGGGCTGGATACTTCTAAGCAGGGCAGTTTGGACATGGGTGTTGATTCAAAGGAGCTCACGGGTAAAAAGTCATCACTCACAAGAAAACACAGGTACCGACGTCGACAAGAGGACCAACGTCGGTAGTAGGTAAGACTGACGTCGATTAAGAGGACCGATGTCGGTAGCAGGAAACACTGATGTTGGTAGGTTGGTAGTCAGAACAGGCACATGGAAACTGATGTCGATCAGATGCAGACTGTGTGGTGACTGAGGTTGGTCACTGTAACAGATTTTGGGCAGACAGCAAGCTGTCAAGGAGTCTCAAATGCCCATATGGAGGACTGAAGGTGGTAAGTAAGCCTCAAATTCATTGTTCCTCTTCTTTATACTAGTTGTTGATTGTAGAGTAGGAAGGATCCAGGAAACAGTGGGAGCATGGCAGGAATATGATGCAAAACCAAATGTGAGATTTGGTAGGGTTGCCAGTAGGGATGAAAGCATAGAGATGAATGGATACCTTAGTTGAAGAATAGAGAGAACAGACATGTGAGACAGAAGACCAGGTCATATGGTCTTGAGGAAGCTGTAGGACAGTGGTACAGGATTTGACAGGTGGAGGACAAAGCAAGGCTTTAGTCAATGTCAGTGTAACTACTGTGGTTTGTCTTACCAGGTGGATGATGAGTCATGACATCATTCTATTGCTGTATGTGGATGGTATGCTAGCTAGCAGGTTTGTACATATAGGGTTTTGCTGAGCTAAGGGTAAGATTAGTTTAGTGGTTTGCTATGAAGAATTTGGAGCAGAAAAATTCTTTGGCATGGGAGACATGGAGATCACAGGTTGATTTTATCTCCAGTGGGAGCTGATGTGAATCAGGTGTTGGTGAGGTTCAGGATGTAGAACCGGAGCACACTAAGGGCTGGATAGTTTAGTGTCTGAAATCACATGAGGTCTGGTATAGACGTAAGTTTGCCCAAGCAGTGGGTGTTGTCAGAGAGTTAGGAGCTAATTCGGGGAAGTGAATTCTCAAGGATTTGAGAGGGACCAGCAGCAGGTATACATGCAGGGTCAGGACTTCACTACATGGGTTTGTAGGTTCAGATGTGGTAGGTTACTCAGATGACAGGAGGTGTACCATAGGTTGTTTGGTGGGTTGTCTTCAGGATTCATCTTGAAGAGGGATACAAGCTAAGAAACAGATTAGACAGAGTACAAGTACAGGTACAGTGCAGTTGTTAATTTCCAAGTGGGAGATTGTTAGGTTGTGGAGCTAAAAGCTTCACTAATGCAAACAGAGGAGGAGGTTTTAGAAGGTTGCTGAGTGTGTCAGGCACCGACATCGGTCAGGCCAACTGACGTCGGTAGGGAAGAGACAGGAAGGCAACCGATGTCAGTCAGAAGTTGGCCAATGTTGGCACCCCCCAGGCAGACAGGGACCGACGTCAGTCACCTGTGTGGTTTGACTGTGAGTTTTTTATGGGCAGTTAGCTAACGAACCAAGTGTTTGCGTGTCAAGAGCCTATTTTAGACTGGAAGCTATGGATCTAATTATTGTAATTGGATGCCTAATTATTGTTTAGATGAGATCTATATAATAGACTCATGGATTGTATTGTAAGTTGTTCTAGTTTGAGTTGAGCAAAGTTTGATTCTTCTGTGTGTGAGGTGAGCAAGGGCGTTCCTCCTAGTTCCACAGCAGTACTAAGGTGGGTGCTGGATTGGAGAATCAACAGGGTTCTTCATTTATGTATGATCTTGGTCATCAGGTGAGCATGGCTACTTTAGGAGATCTACATGGTAAGTAAGATCATTGATCTGCAAGTGTATGTGTGTGCAAGGTCAAGGTTCACAGGTGTGTAGAACCAGATTTATTTGTAGGTGTGCAAGATCAGAGAGGACAACAACACAACAGGGAGCAGAATCAGGGGAGATCTACTTAGAGTACAGGTGTGTACTCAGAGCAAAGAGGAAGGCAAGATAGTTCCTTCCATAAGTAAGATTAGATTTGGGTTGTAGGTTGTTGCAGTTCAGGGGAGATCTACTTGAAGTACATTTGTGTACTTTTGGAGTGCGTGGAGCACTTGTGGAGTGCATGGAGCACAAGGGTACTAGCAGTAGTGGATACTGGCTGGTTGGAGGTGAACACCAACTCTGTGTTTGAGTTGTGTGTTGGGACCTAAGAGAGAGAGCTTTGAGGGAAGATTTACTGTTTATGCCCTAGAGGTGTGGGAGCCCTAGAGGTGTGTAAGGAAGAAGAACTGTGGCAATCTTCTTTGTTGTATTTCCTTCTGAAAGAGTTTTAATACAAGTTGTGTGTTGTCTCTCATATCATGTGTTATTTCTGAATTCTAGTTACTTGTTGATTCTGGTTATTTCCACATATTAAGTTTCTTGTATTTTGTAATCAATTGTGTGCTTCTATTATTTTCCCAAAAAATTCTTTGCTTGTGTCTATGTTTAACATGTGAGTTTGAAGGCCTAATTATTTTAGGTCTCATTAAGGCTTAATGGAGGATTTGAGTCTTAAGGACTATGGATGATCTATGGAGTGGAGTATATCACCAATTTAATGTGTTTGGAGACCTATTAAAAGTGTAATAAAATTTTGTGAATCATTTTGGCTGACCAAGATGGGTTAGAGGATGAATGTGGTATAAGTACAAGGCCTAATTGGCCTATTTGTGCTAGTTGAGAAAGCATGGTGTTATGAGAAGGAGAGAACCTTTAAAAGATAAGGTACAAGTCATAAAGGAATATTATAGGGTTAAAATTATTATTAATTAATATATAATCAATTTAGTTAAGGAGGATGCACAAGTCGTTAGACCTAATGAGCCTAGAAGAGACTAGTTGAGAGAGTAAGCCCTAGAGGTTGTTTGAGTGTGATTGAAGGGTGAAGAGTGAAAAAAGAGGATGTAATAATCAGTTTAAGAGTATAAAAAAGTGTTCAAGGTGATTTGAGTTTAAAGGTATCTGAGTGGGTGCTTGGTTTCCTAGGGGTTTGGTTCTTCTTTGCAAGGTAAAGCTTACAATATTCTAGTTGTGTGGGTGCTCAGCTAGATAGGGGTTGTATCTCCTTGTGGGATGGGTGTCTCACTAGATTTGGATCTTGTCATTATTTTAATATATTCCATATTATAGGGTTTATTGGTTTTATCCCTCTTGAGGGTTTCCCATATAGTCTCTTGTGTCATCTTGTGATTTGCTCATGTGATGGTTTGCTTATGCATTGTTTGATATTAATTGTATGCACGCTTCATGAAATGTTAAATATAATTGAATATACATTATTTTTTATTAATTCACCCCACTTGTCCCCTTGTCACCTCTCAGTAGCTACTTCCAACATGTGTGTGTGTGTGTGTGTATTGCATGTTAACTAAAAATTCAGTTTGATTTTTATTTAAATACTTTTATGTCATGCTTTTAAGTCAATCATAAATTATCAAAAAGGATTAGTACTCAAGAAATTCTAAAAATTGTGCCAACTGAAAATTTTATTTGCTCATTTTTTGTTTCAACATATTGTATCATATTAGGTTCAAATTGTGGAGGTAATAAGTTTGTGAAAATTTTATTAGGTTTTGAAATTATATTTTGGAATAAAATTCTATGATTTGATAGCATGTGTAAAATATGGTAAGATAATGAGGAGGAATAATAAAGATGAACAAAACTATACAACAACTACAGAGGCAAGTAGAATAATTGAATTCAATTGTCACACGACAAAGACAAAGGAAAGAGATAAATTAAACATAGGAAGAAACAAAGCATGAATATGAAATTCAGTAAGAATAAGAACCAAAAAAGCAAAAATAATTTGAAGAAAGGGTGATTAAGGCCTTAGAGGGAAGGAAAAAATAAATCAAGGTGGAAGCTTTAGAGTATGGTGGAAGTTTAAATCTAGAGGAGCCAATAGAATGGTTAAATAAAATGGAGAAGTATGAAATAAGAAAAGAAATTAAAGTTTGCATTCTTAAAATTTAAGGGTCATTAAATGATTTGGTGGCATCACATGCAAAAAGGGAGATAGAGAAAGGGTGAAGAAAAAAATCAATACTTGGGGAAAGATGAAGAAGAAGAAGCTAAAATAAAAATCTCTTCCTATAGATTATGCACATATCCTCTATACAAGACTTTATAATTTAATGCAAAAATATCACACTGTACAAGAATATACATATGAGTTTTACAAGCTATCTATATGAGTGGAGCATGATGAAATAAAATAATAAATGCTTGAAAGGTATGTAAATAGTTTATTTTTTCTAATTATGATAAATTAAGCATGTATAGAAAAATAACATGGAAGATACTTAAAATTTAGTTTTGATGGTAGAAGAAAAATAGAATAGATAGGCTTTATAAGAATAACTAGGATTAAAATGGGACAATCAACTTAAGTAAGGGAATGAGGTGGGATTAATCCCACTAGAGGATAATCATCATGTGGGAAAGAAAATAAAAAAGATAATATACAAAATTTTCAAGATCAACAATGATGAAGAGGATTTTAGAGTGGCATAGGCTATTTTAGAAATATAGAATGGAATGGTCCATATAGAGCTTATGCTGGTTATAGATGTAGAGAATAACATAACAAATCATTTGAGTGACACACTATCATTAAAAATATTGGTGGCAAGAGGATTAGCTAATAGTGAATCTGGCTAAATATGAGACAAAATAACATAATACAAAATTTACAAAAGTCAGGAAAAAATATAATGATGGGTAGAACAATAAAATATAAGAAAGAGCAAATAAGGTGGTGATTAATGGTTGCATATAAATATTTTTCAAAAAGGTTTACCTAGGGAAGTATGTTTTGTAAATTAATTGTTGATGATTTAAAATTGCGCTTGTTCTAAACACCAATAATGGGATGTTTCAAGATGTGGGATTTGTGACTTGAAATAACCTCCAGATTTTTAAGAAGCTAGTTCTTCTCTATATTGAGTGTTTACTGGGAAAAGAGATAGGAATTTTAATTAGAAACACAAATGCAAGAAAGAAAATATAATCTATGGTGATGCGCCTGAATGTAATTCAACCTTAATCCTGAGCACAGTGAGACTATATGTAAGATTCATTTACATTTAAGAGAAAACAAGTGCATGATCAATGTAAAAGATGGAAACAATAGAAACAGAGGTTCACATCATAGACTACTTTTGCAGTGATACATAAAATGTCAACAAAGGCATAGGGTTCAATCTTCTTATTTGAATTTTATAGTCACATAAGAGGCGTAGAAACACGCACAATTATATAAACTTTTCAACTCAAGAAAATGAGACAAAAGCAAATGACATTCCTAATCATAGCTCTAGAAAGTCTAAGCTCTTTACAATAATCTCTCTCAAAAAATTCTCTCTGATATCTCATTATTTCCTTTTGGTGATCTATGCACCCTTATTTATAGCCTTTGATTCACTCTAGATTGTCTGCTTATTCCCAATCTAATGGCCCAACTGAAATCTAACTGAACTGGTAGTGTCTAATAGAAGATATTTTATAGATCCTGAAATGCTTTATCTTCTGGTAGTTCATTAGCTGAAATAGATTACAGGATGCTCCCTTCTCTTAAATGCTAGATAACACTTGGCCAATTCTTTGAAAATCTTCCAATTACTTAGGAGACACCGGAAAATGACAGTTGGTGTGTTCTGTAGCACCTTTTGAAGACACGTGACACTTTTTGCATCACTTATACTCTTTTGTGTCTTTGCTCAGGAATGTTCCACCTTTGACCCTTGTCGCTATCCGCTTCCTCAAAACTTAAAAGAAAATAAGACCCACATCATTTCTTACCTGAGTAACTTTAAAAGGGACATAGGGATATGTGTCAATCTCCACTACTTTTATTAAAGGACACATGGCAATCTCTACTTTACTTATCTGGGGTTATGTGGTGATCTCTGTTGCTTTTAGCTACCCTTTTAAAAACCTATGGAAGATGACATGTGGTGGTTTTCACTTTACTCTATTTATACCATAGAAACAATTGGGTTTCATTTCACATTTACACAGACAGTGACACCTGGTGGCTTCTGCTTACTTAAGAAATAAAACTTGGGACCCACCAGTCTTTACTATATCAGCAAAGAAAAATGAAGATAATTCAGATCACAACACATGGTGGCTTCTGCTCTCTTCTACTGGGATATGTGGCATCTTCCATCACTTTTAGAAAAGCAAACTTGAGACCTTCTGTGACTACCACTTGGCACTTTTCGCTTGATCCTAATACTTAGCTTGTTAAAACCTTTCGCTAAAAAGAGATGAAATGTGGGTGCAGATATGAAACTGTGGAGGCTGACACTTGGTGCATTCTATTGAGTCATTATGAGATACGTGGCACATTCAGACCAACTCATAGAAAATATTAAAGGTGCATCAAAGGATGACACTTGGCAACTTTCACTTTACTTCAACACTTAGAGAAAATAGAATCAAAAGGAAAATAAAAGCCCACGCTCTATTTTAAAACTTCACTGTCTTAAACCAAATTATGTGTGGACAACGATCTGGATCATGCATTGCTAAGAATCAAAATGAAACGTAGAGTATTTTTTACTCTATAGTTATTGGCAACCCCAAGGACTTTTGAGCCTACTCAAAAAGAATCTACAACTCCTACATGATCTGAAATTGCTAGAAAATAGAGTATTAACTAAAATGTTTCAAATAGATTCCATTTACAAGAATCTCTTTAGGTTCACCTTCCATCATTTCTAGCTCAAACAAATTTTGTTGTTTATGTAGAGTAAAAAATTACTCTACATTTCATCCTATTTTTTCAGTTGCACACTGCCAAATTTTGACCTCACATTCTTTGGTCCAAGATGGTGAAGTCGTGAAACAGAGCGCGGGCTCTATTTTCCTTTTTGATTCGTTTTGTCTAAGTGTTGGGGTAAAGCAGAAGCTAACAAGTGTCATCGTCTGAGGCACTTTTAATACTTTCTATGAGTTAGTTAGAGATTTCCATGTATCCCATAGCGACTCAATGGAATGCGCTAAGTGTCAGCGTCTGCAGTTTCATATTGGCACCCACATTTCATCTTTTTCTAGTGAAAGGTTCTAACAAGCTAAGTATCAGGGTTAAGTGGAAAGAACCAAGTGTCAGTAGCAGAAGGTCTCAATTTTTCTTTTATAAAATCATAAGAGATTAACATGTATCTTAGTAGAATCAAGTAGAAGCCACCAAGTGTCACAACTTGAATTATCTTCATTTTGCTTCACTGATATAACAAAGACTGTGGTGGGTCCCAAGTTTTGTTTCTTAAGTAAGCGGAAGCTGCCAGGTGTCATTGTCCATGTAAATGTGAAATGAGACCCAAATTGTTTCTATGATATAAATAGAGTAAATCAGAGATCACCACGTGTCATCTTCCATAGGTTTCTAAAAGAGTAGCTACAAGCAGCAGAGACCACCACGTAACCCCAGATGAGTAAAGCAGAGATTGCCACATATGTTTTGATGGAGCAGTGGAGATCGACACCTATCTCTATGTACCTTTTAAAGTTACTTTGGTAAGAGATGCTGTGGGTCTCATTTTATTTTAAGCTATTGAAGTTTTGAGGAAGTAGATGGCGACAAGTGTCAAAGGTAGAATAGTCATGAGCAAAGACACAAAAGAGTATAAAGTTATGCAGAAAGTGCCGCCTGTCTTCAATAGGTGCTGTGGAACACGCCAAGTGTCATTTTTTGGTGTCTCCTAAGTAACAAAAATATTTTCAAAAAATTGGCTAAGTGTTACCTAGCATTTAAGAGAAGGGAGTGTACTGCAATTTGTTACAGCAAATGAATTGCCAGAAGACGAAGCATTTTAGAATCTATAAGATATCTTCTATTATACACATTTAGTTAGGGAATATTTGATTTGGGCCATTAGATTGGGAACAAGTAGACAATTTAGAGTAGATTTGAGGCTATAAATAAGGGTGCAGAGATCACCAAAGGAAGAATCATCAATTATCAGAGAGAATTTGAGAGAGAATTATTCTAAAGAGTTTAGACTTTCTAGAGTTGTGACTAAGTAATGTCATTTGCTTTTGTCTCATTCTCTTGAGTTGGAAGGTTTACATAACTGTATGTATTTTTGCACCTCTTATGTGATTAGAAAATTCAAATAAGAAGATTGAACCCTATGCCTTTGTTGATATTATCTATGCCATTTGCAAAAGTAGTCTAGGTTGTAGACTTTCTAGAGCTGTGATTAAGATTGTCATTTGTTTTTGTCTCATTTTCTTGAGTTGAAAAGTTTATATAAATGTACATGTTTTTCTGCCTTTTATATGACTAAAAGATTCAAATAAGAAGATTGAACCCTATGCCTTTGTTGACATTTTCTGTATCACAACAAAAGTAGTCTATTCTGTGAACCTCTATTTCTATTGTTTCCATCTTTTACATTGATCATGCACTTGTTTTCTCTTAAATGTAAATGTATCCTACATATAGTCTCACTATGCTCAGGATTAAGGTTGAATTACATTCAAGCACATCGCCATAGATTATATTTTCTTTCTTGCATTGTGTTTCTGATTTAAATTTCTATCCCTTTTCCTAGTATTTACTTGATTTAAAGAAGAGCTAGCTTCTCTAAAATCTGGAGGTTGTTTCAAGACACAAGTCCCACATCTTTAAACTTCCCATTGTTGTTGATTAGAATCAAGCAAAATTTTAAATCATCAACAGTTTACATGCCTAAATTTTATAAGGGCCAGTCCATAATGCTTCAAACTTGGTGTGTTGACCTGGTTTGGTGGCTCTTGCAACCCATTTCAAAAAAATTGAGCCTATTTAAAAATGGAGATTTGAAGTCCATTTATCAAAATAGTCTTTAATTATTTTCTAATGTTTTATCAATGAATCATGTGCTGCATCCCTCTTTTCTTGAACTTCTAAAAGTTCTGCTAATCTAACTTGCATGGGGCCATTTTCTTCAATTTCAATCTATTTGATCAGTTGGAGAGCAGAAATCTCCAAGCTTAGGGGAATTACAGTAGGTTTCCCATATACCAATTCATATTGGGACATTGTGATCACCTGTTTAGGCATAATTCTATCAGCCCACAGTGCTAAATTAAGCATTTTATGCCATTCCTTGTGATGATCAACCCCTATTCTTTTAATGAGTCTAGTCAGGTTCTTATTAGTTGATTTTGCCAAACCATTAACCTGAGGGTAATAATTAGAAGAAGTTTTTATATATATTCCATGCTTTAATGCAAAGTCAGATACTTTGGACCCTAAAAATGCTTTAGCATTATCTAAAATTATGGTGCGAGGAGCCCCAAAATGAGTAGTGATACTCCCTAGAAAATCTAGGATCACATTTTATGTTGCTTCCTTGAGTGGCACTGCCTCGGTCCATCTGGTGAAATAATCTGTGGCTATTAAGATCCATTTGTGACCCATACTAGATACTAGATTTATCATTCCAATGAAGTCAAGACCCATTGAGCAAAAGGTTCATCCACAATTATAAGGCTAAGAGGCATTGCTGCATTCCTTCTCATCCCCACATAATATTGACAAGATTTACATTTTTTAACCAGCTAATAACAATCTGTAAATAAAGTAGGCCATAAATAACCTACTTCACTTATCTTTATAGCTATGGTCTTTGCAAAAAAAAGTCCACCAGATAATCCATGATGCATTTCATGTAGTATTTTCTTAGCCTCATCTTTTTTGACACATCTTAACAATTTACCATCAGAATTTCTTCTGAAAAGAACCTGTTTAATTAAAATAAAATGAACTCCTTGCATCCTATAGTATCTTCTCTTATTTTGAGGGAGTTCTCTTGGGTAAATCCCATTTTTCATAAAATGAATCTTGCTTGTGACCCAAGATTCCTGATCAACTTCTTCTATTCTCAATACAATTTCTTCTTCTATTCTTGAATTTATATCTTCAAGTATCATCTTTTCAAGCTCTTGGGGTCATATATTGACACAAACCCCTACCTCTGACTAATTTAGTGGGTTTGACTTCTACATCATATTCAAGGATCTTAGTTATCTAGTTTGCTCTTTTTTTTAGTAATTTCACCCTCCATGATGTATTCTCTGACACTTGGATGTGCTATAAGTATCATAATTTTACTTCCTGATAATATATGCCTAAATTTTTTAAGAGCTTTTACTATAACATATGCTTATTTTTCCACAAAGTTGTATCTGGTTTCATATTCTCTAAGAGTCCTTGAGAAAAATGCTATTGGATGTTCTCCCTCCTGCTTATCATCCTTCTATGTTAGAACAACAACAATACTAAGCTCTCCTCCATATACATACATTACAAAAGGCTTAGAAAAATCTAGATTTCTAAGTACTGGAGCTGTTAAGATAGCTTTCTTGACCTCTTCAAAAGCTTGCCTTCTTTCCGTAGTCCACTTGAAAATTAGGTCTTTTTCAGTAAAAGTGTCACTAGTCTTACTAAACCTACAAAGTTAGATATGAATCGACTAATGAAATTAATCTTTCCCAAGAAAGATTGAATTGCTTTCTTATTTACTCGAAGAGGTAAGTTCATTATAGCTACCACTCTTTCTGGGTCTATGGAAACTCCTTCTTTAGATACTATATGTCCCAATAATTTGCCTTGAGGGACCACAAAGATACATTTCTTAGGATTCAAGGATATTCCAAATTCTTGACATTTTTTAAACACAGCTTCAAAATGATCAGCAACATTCTTTGAAAAATAGTAAGATCATCAAGATAAATCAAGATAATTTTATTTATCAGTTCCCCAAATGCAACATCCATAGCTCTCTGAAAAGTGGCTCCAACATTTGACAGGCCAAATGACATCTTAGCATATGCAAATGTTCCCCACTCGGTAGTAAAAGTAGTCTTGTATTGGTTTTCTTTAGCCACCAAATCTAATTGTATCCAGAGAAACCATCTAGCAAAGAAAATCTCTCTGATCCAGCCACAGTTTGTAGAATTTGTTCCATGGAGGGAAAAGGATAGTGATCCTTCAAAGACACTTTGTTTAGATCTCTAAAATCTACACAAAGTCTTATATCACCATTCTTTTTCCTAACTGGTACTAGATTTGATACCCAGGTTGAGTGTTTGATTAGAAAAATTATTTTAAAATCTAAAAGTTTCTACAACTCGTCTACCATTAGAGGCTTAATTCTTGGATTCACTGGCCTCTATTTTTATCTAACAGGCTTAGATTCTTCAGTCAGTTCTATTATGTGCTGAATGATGTCTCTATTATATCCATGAAGGTCTTCATAGCTCCAGGTTATGACTCTATCATATTTTTTGCATAATTTAATTAGTCTTTCCTTCTCTTCTTGAGTTGCAGAATTTCCAACTTTTAATTTTTTCCCTTCACTCACTTCTACTTCAAAATAATCTACTTTATTTGCTTGGAACCTTTTCTTCTCCAGGCTTACATCTTCTGGATCAAAAAGGCTCTCTAAAGTGATTAAACCTTTGGGAAGCTTATTATTCTTTAATTATATAATTTTATCCTCATATGCCTCTTCAATATTTGATTGCAATTGATCGACAAATTTCCCTGATTGTTGCAAGAATGAGAGTACTTGAGAATCATTCTCAAATACTTGCCAATTCTCATCATTATCAGGGATAGCTAGCCTTACTATAACTTTTACTGACTCATTGTTAACTAATAGGCCATTTACTAGATCAAACTGCAAACCAATCTGTGCCATCCTATCAGCTTCAAAATTTTGAATCCTGGGAACTAATTCAATATTAAAATCTTCAAAATCTTCTATTAAGTCCCAAATTCTTTGCTTATAGGATTTCATTCTGACATTCTTTGTTATTTCCTTTTCTCTAATTTGCTTTACTACTAATTCTAAATCTCCTTTTACTATTAGATTCTTTATTCCCTTTTTCTTGGCTAATAGGAGTCCATGTACTAAAGATTCATACTCAGCATCATTATTAGTACAAGCAAATTGAAAATAGATGGCCCTTAAATTTTTTTCACCATTTGGAGTAGTACGACAAATTCCTGCTCCAGCACCATTTTTACTTCTAGCCCCATCAAAATTTAAAGTCTAGATTTCTTAATCTTTTTTGGATCTTTAAGTAGTTGGTGTCTCTTCTCTTAAAACATTTGGGATTTCATGGTCCTCATAAAAAATAACATAAGTGCCCAAACCAGTAGAGTTATAATTTTCATATGGGTCACTATCCATCATAGCTAACAACTATTTATTTTCTTTTTCTTGATTATGCTTAGTCCAGTCACCTATCTTAGTAAAATGGAAGGAATCTGATTTGGATTTGCTTACCTCTGATGCATTGTTCACTAAGGTTGTTGTCTTTAGATGAACTGTGTCTTTGAGCTTTCTTTTTTCAGTAGGTCCTTCAGTATATTTGGGCATTGCTTGATTTTGAAGAGCTTCTTGTAATAGTGTCCTTTGTTCAGGAATAGCTAACATGTCCCAAATTGATAATTGTGATGGGGTCATCTTCATCTAATCCACCACATTCATTGGTCCAAAATTTTGAATTCTTAGAAGATTAGGATATCTTGTTTTTCTTTGAACTTGCTCAATAGCTTCTTGATTCTGCACTGGCTGAAGCATTTCTTGTCTAACAACTGCATGTTGATGACATTAAAATGAAAGATTCTCCATAGCTTCATTGTTTACAACTTCAGGCTATTCCATCATTCTTCTCTTTGATCTAGTACAGTAGTCTGATTGCACCACTGGTTTCTTGGAAATAGAAGCTTCATTCAAAAATATTGATTCTTCATCTTCAACCCATGAGAACAAAGCATATTCTGGGGCTATTTCTTCTTCTTGTTGTAAGGACATCCCTTGCATCTGAGCCACTAGGACTAAATTATACATACTAGAAGATTGGGAGGCTTGATTGTCACTAGAACTTGTAAACTGACCATCCATTCTTCTTTGCTCTACCACCTTTTGTTGTAGATTACCCATAGGACAATCTCTAGGTGTATGAGCATTATTGCAAGGGAAACACCAGGCATTAGTGTTATCCACATAGGTATTTTGCCCTGGAATAATCTCTATATTTGAATTGGGAGGAATAGTCTATGAGGGTGTGGGGACTGCAACCAATTGGTTTGCTGGCTGATGGTTAGTTTGTCTTGGAGGACCCTGATATTGGTTTGGCTAAGATGAAAATATGTTTACTTGATAACCTTGATATGGAGGCTTAGGGAAAATATTCTACTATCTTTTTATATTGATAAGCTCATTATAAAATGTCCTTGAGATATTCTTGATATCATCCAGCTCAGATGATTGAGTGGGGACAATTTCTTTAGCAGATGTTTGAGGATAGGTGTACATAGACATAGGTGGGGTTATAGATTTAGGGGATTTTTGAGGTAATGGTAAGGAAATTTCTAGGAATATGGGCATGGGAGGCCTTGAGGGTAACTTTCCAACATCTATCAAATTATTCTCAGCTCTAACCACATAGTCATAAGCCTCAGGCAAAGTGTGTCCTCCAAGTGACTGAATCATAAAAGATATATCTGAATTCAAAGCCTTAAGATAAAATACTATAGCCATACCTGGCAATGGTCTAGTTGTATTAGGGATTCTTTCCCAAGTCTTTTGAAATCTAGAATTGAAGTCAGTCATGGCTTCTTGTGGTGCCCTTTGAATGGTAATTAATTGCTGTAACAAAGAAGACTTATCACCCTTCTCTTCAAATCTTTTAAAGAAAAGATCTCTGAGCTGATCCCATGTAGATATGGTATTTAGGGTCAAAGACCGATACCATTCTAGAGCCTTCCCTTTAAAATAAGTTGTTAATAATCTTATGGCCACATTTTGCTATGTGACAACATGTATAGTATAGACATTTGATACATCCTGAAGATGTTCCTTAGGTGTTTTAAAGTCTTGCCCACTAAATTTGGGCAGAGATTTTAGGGCATTCACTGGGATAAGGTCCCAAGTGTCTGGTGGTATTGGGAGAATCAAGGGACTACCAGTGTTCCAGCTTGCATAATTTATTGGGGGTATAGGGGCTCCCATATTTGCTCTTGGTATTGGTACAAACTGGTTGATTCTTCTTCTTGGACTAGTTACCAAAGGTGGAAAAAGAATACCTAGATTTATAGCAAATTGTGATCTGGTTACTGGCCCACAACTATGACTCCTTGTAGCTCTCTGGTTCATAAGATCTTGAAAAAAACTTTAAGATTGGTCCCATCAAGTGTGCCAAAAACTATTGATGATTTAAAATTGTGCTTGTTCTAAACACCAACAATGGGATGTTTCAAGATGTGGGATTTGTGACTCAAAACAACCTCCAAATTTTTAAGAAGTTGGTTCTTATCTATATTGAGTGTATACTGGGAAAAGGGATAGGAATTTTAATAAGAAACACAAATGCAAGAAAGAAAATATAATCTATGGCGATGTGCCTGAATGTAATTCAACCTTAATCCTGAGCATAGTTAGACTATATGTAAGATTCATTTACATTTAAGAGAAAACAAGTCCATGATCAATGTAAAAGATGGAAACAATAGAAACAGAGGCTCACATCATAGACTACTTTTGCAGTGATACAAAAAATGTCAACAAAGGCATAGGGTTCAATTTTCTTATTTGAATTTTCCAATCACATAAGAGGTGCATAAACACGCACAATTATATAAAATTTTCAACTCAAGAAAATGAGACAAAAGCAAATGACATTCCTAATCACAGCTCTAAAAAGTCTAAGCTCTTTACAATAAATCTCTCTCAAAAAATTCTCTCTGATATCTCATTATTTCCTTATGGTGATCTCTACACCCTTATTTATAGCCTTAGATTCACTCTAGATTGTCTGCTTGTTCCCAATCTAACGGCCTAACTGAAATCTAACCAAACTGGCAGTGTCTAACAGAAGATATTTTGTAGATCCTGAAACGCTTTGTCTTTTGGCAATTCATTGGCTGAAATAGATTGCAGGATGCTCACTTCTCTTAAATGCTAGATAACACTTGGCCAATTCTTTGAAAATCTTCCAATTACTTAGGAGACACCAGAAAATGACACTTGGCATGTTCTGCAGCACCTATTGAAGACACGCGGCACTTTTTGCATCACTTATACTCTTTTGTGTCTTTGCTTAGGAATGTTCCACCTTTGACACTTATCGCTATCTGCTTCCTCAAAACTTCAATAGCTTAAAATAAAATAAGACCCATAGCATTTCTTGCCCAAGTAACTTTAAAAGGGACACAGGGACAAGTGTCAATCTCCACTTCTTTTATTAAAGGACACATGGCAATCTCTGCTTTACTTATCTGGGGTTACGTGGTGATCTCCACTACTTTTAGCTACCCTTTTATAAACCTACAGAAGATGGCACGTGGTAGTTTCTACTTTACTCTATTTATACCATAGAAACAATTGGGTCTCATTTCACATTTACACAGACAGTGACACCTGGCGGCTTCTGCTTACTTAAGAAACAAAACTTGGGACCCACCACAGTCTTTGCTATATCAGTGAAGTAAAATGAAGATAATTTGGATCATGACACGTGGTGGCTTCCTCTCTCTTCTGCTGGGATACGTGAAGATGATATGTTGTTTTTTCACTAATAGTAAATAAAAATGATATATAAGTTGTGAAAATATTAGAAGAAGAAACAAAAGTGTTGAACTAATATGCAAATTTTATACTTGATAAGTTTTCCTATGGTTTACTAGAAAAGAGTGAAATTAAAAATTCAATGTTGATTCTATTTCAAGATAAACTCTACCCAATCAAGCACTATTTTTGATGAGTCCAAAAAAATACATAGTTGAGTAGTTGAGTTATTGAATTGGTGATAAAGGGTGTGGTGAAATAGAGCATGACTTTGTGTGTAACCCCAAAATTGATAAATCCAAATAAATATGGAACAAGGAAGATGTGTCTAGATATTAGAGTAATCAATTAAATCATCATAAAATGTAGATTTAATAAGCCTTACCTAAATGATATGATGAATGTCCTTGTTATAGATAGGATTGATCTATGGAGTGGGTACTATCAAATTTGGATTCATGATAGAGATGAATGGAAAAAAAATCATAGGAATGGTTTATATGAGTGGATGGTGATACTATTCAGATTGTCCAATGTACCCATCACTTTTATGAGGATGATGAACATAATATAAGGATATTATCTTGGTAGGTTTGTAGTGGTTTATTTTAATTATATTTTGATATTCAGTATGAGTAAAGAAAAACTGTTAAATAATTTGAGAGTGGTATTAAAATTGTTAATAAAGGATAATCTCTACACAAATATAAAGAAGTGCAAGTTTATGTAGAGAAGTTTAATATTTTTTAGATTTGTAATTTATTTAAAATGGTGTAAGAATGAAAGAAGAAAAGGTAAAGTGAATTAGTGATTGGCCTAGTCCAAGAATAATATTGATTAGGGATAAGAATTTCCAAGGTTTTAGAAAATTGTTATAAACAATAAATTAATACATTTAGTGGTATTGTTGCACCAATAATAGATTGCATGAGGGGAAATTATTATTTTTGTATAAAATATAAACAACATAAATATTTTAATTGTTGATGAAGAAGGTGATAAAAAATCCTATTTTAGCATTATCATATTTTTAAAAATATTTGAGGTAAATTGGAATTCTTCACATAACATATGTTTTTGTTGAGTCAAGAAGGAATTCCCATAACATATTTCACTGAGAAGTTGAATGAGATAAGAAATAAGTATTATACAAATGAAGTTTAATGTTATTCCATTGTAAGAGTATTGAGATACTAGAGGCATTACTTGGGGCTTAAAAATTTTATCATATTTACATGTACCATTAAGCTATAAAATATGTAAACACTTAAAAGAAGTTAAATAACAAATATGCACATCATTTTTCCTATTATTATTTTGGAAATTTTTACATATTATGTTGATTATTAATTTTATCATTTTATCTACAAATTTATTTTTCAAATGTAATAAATCAGATCAATTTCCCACTGACTTATGATAAATGGCATCAATGTAACTACTAATTTAGAATTCTAAAATAAAATACAATCAAAGTTTGTAATAAAATGTCTCACTGATGTGGATAGGGATTTTTCCAATTCGTCTAGCATGGCGATGATGGAGACAAAGGGGGTTCTACATTCTGTGGTGCAAGAGTAGCAACATTATGAGTTGTCTATGAATGGCATTGTTAGGGTGTCACCTTTTCTTATAGATGGAAGGAACTTACAAAATTATGGTCATTTAGAGGCATTGACAATCTCGAGGGGTGGGTAAGAAGAATGTGGGGGTCATGTGGCATCTATCCACCCTTGTGAAGCAAAGTTTTAATGCATCTAGATCCTCTAATGGTAATGTGTTTTCTTAGAAATGGTAGCTTAGGGTTTTGAGAGCGGCTAAGGATTTCTGAGTTGTGAAGTTTAAGAAGTAGGCTCTAGAGGAGGTGTTGGAATGTGAGGAAAGGTATGAATAAATGGGTTTAATTTTCAATTTTGATAGGTTTTGGATATCTACCCAATTTTTTTCATTGTAGTTTTTGATAACCTTGATAATTGTAATAATATTTTATAGGATAAATCTTGGAGTTGTGATCATCATCTTCTTTCTCTTAAGCCCTAGTTTCAATAATTTAATTCTCTTACTAAAAACCTTTCTCTTAGACTTATTCGAGTGTGACTGCCATATCTTCGTCTTAAATTTTGGATGTAGATTAGATTGCCAGTTAATGGAATATCCTAAGGAGATCTATTGGAAATAGATACTTCTTCTTTGAATTTTTCAAGGATGACTTATGTCAGGGTTTTTGTTTGCATGGATATCTCTCAAGATCTTTCTGAAAATATTGGGTTGAAGTCAAAGGTAGATGTTGGTTACAAACCCTTGACTATGAAGGGATTCTCTTTAGATGCTAAAAATATTATCAAATAAGACACATTTATGCTTCTTGTCAAAATTTCAAGCGTAAAGTGGAATCTTCATGGTGGAAGGAGGCAAATGATGAGCTCCTTATAGTTTCTCTAGATTGCGATTCTGATTGGCTTTTAGGAACAAATCCATAAATACAATGCAAAGAGGATGTACAAATGAATAAGTTTTGTAAGACAATTTTTGCTCAAGTTTTTGAGGTGGTTGGGATGGATGTGTAGATTTTAATAGCAAAAATATGGTCTATAGAGGTTCATATGTGGAATGTGATACATACCAAAATTTGTATTTAGGTAATTTAGGTAAATAAGAAGAATGGATGGTAGTAAGAGGTAAGAAAAAGGACATCTCTTTCCAAGTTCCCCTACCAAGATACTTTACTCTCATAACAGAGTGAAAAAGGGTGAGATGTAGTATTTTAGTATTATTTTGTGGTCAATTATATTTTTAGCTATAGAGTGGAAGTATTTGAATACTTTTAGAAAATTGGTTTTGTTTGAGGTATGTTGGTCAGATGCCTTGATGATGATGCCATCAAACTAGACCATTTTTAGTTTCTTAAGTTTTTATGTTATCGACAAAAGACCCCATAAACCTTGAAATTGATCAAAAATAATATCTCATTGATAAATAGAACCTAATAACCCAAAGAATAAATATACTCTAAACAAATTATAACATATAGCCATCAAAAATATTACTTGAAAATATAGTGATATTTTTTTCTTAAAAATCCATCATTATACTAAAGGTTCTTTCATTGCAAGGCCTCCATATTAGGATCTAAAGATTCTTATAATTAATCCACCTTTGTTTAAATAAATTTATGCACAATTTTTACAACAAATTTAGGTGGGCCTGGATTTGTGATCTAAGTATTAAGTGTCATGTTTCATTACAAATGCCCAAGCCTAATGAGTACATTTGTATTAACAACACGGTTTAAGGTAATATTATTCTTTTTTTTAGTTTCATAATTTACTTATATCTCAACCCATATTTTTTTAGTTATATTTGATAATAGAGGTACTTTTGTTTTTGGTTCAATGCACTCAATCTCAATTTTGGATAATTATTATTCGCCATTTATAATGTTTTAGGATCAATATATATATTTATATATAAATGTATGTATTTTTATATCAATTTTAGATAAATGAATTATTTATTGTAATTTTTTTGTAAAAGTGAATTTCAAGGTGAAGAAATTAAATTTTGGCAAAATTTTAATGTAGAGGCCTTCAATAAGTTTATAGTAAGAACATAAAAACCTTTCATTTTTTTTCTTCTCTTTTTCAAATGATTTTGTTTAATAACACTTTAAAAATGATATATTGGAACAAAAATTTGAACGTAAACTTTCTCTCATGTTTTTTCCTCCCAACTACTTGCACTATGATTCAACTTTATCATGCACTCCAACCTTTACCCTTCCTTCATCTACCATATAAATTAAACATATTCTTAAACGTAGATATGTTTTATATGATTTTGTTTGAAATTAATATTTATAAAATTATAAGGGAAAATGTATGTGTGGATGAAGGGCCACCTACAAAATCTACATACCTTTTTACCATTTCAATCTCATCCCCTGTCCCACAATGAAGAACAATTTATTTTGATAATGTATTCACCCCATAATATATTTGAACATATCATAATATCATATAATTATTATAGTTTATAAAATAATATAATTTATAATTAAATAATTTATTAGAGAAAAAACTTTATACAAATTTTTGATTAAATTTTAATTACATTTTGTGATCTATTAAATAAAAAATAAATTTGATATAAAAAATAGATTAGAAAATAGGATCCTAAATATAATTCTAATCTAATTTTTATGAAAACCTTTACATGATTATCCAATATTTAGGCTTTGTATCTCTCTAAGATAATCTACTAGAGTCCATCAAGATTTATCTAAGAATTCTTTAAAAACTACATTTTCATTCAACAAAGAGTTATTATGATAGATGATGTGTGGATTACCCATCTTATGGTTTAAATTTCTTATAATCTCTAGGAATGTAAATGGTCTCATCAATGATAAACGAAGTGATAGAAGATGGATAATTTGGGTGGAATTTTTTTGTAGTAAATTGATAAATAATTAAATTAAAAAACTAAATGAGCTGAAAATGAAGAAAAAACAAGAAATTAAAGGCAACTAAGAATTTTATACTTGTTGTGAACAATGTAATTTTTTGATTATGCTCAAGGTATATTTATTTTCAAGGCATCATGGAATACTCGTCTTTGCATATTCTAGGTGATGTCTTAGACAATACTTTATTGGGATGTGATTTTCAAGAGATGCATTTTGTATTATTGTCTATGGGGCTTGCGAGTTGATAAAAGTGTTGAAGATTAAAGTATATTTTACAATGTAATCATGTGGTTTTTTCTCTTATATTATCTTATACATGAGTTAGTAGTATGTAATTTTGATAAGTGGCATAAAAAAGGCATAGGTGGAGAGTATTATAAGGAAATTAGGTAAAATGGGTTAAATGGGTGTTGTGATTAACACATCCCATCTTGGTCATATATTATGTATTTTATGTTTAGGTTGAATTTAAATGAAAATGATTTTAGTTCTTTTATTCAATTTAATTGTAATAGCTATATGCATGTTTATGTTGCATTTTTGAAGGTCTCAAAATTAATTTAAGTATTTTATATCACATGATTAATTTGCATTAAAGAATATTTTGTTTGGGTATCTTGGAACTCAGATTTTAAATTTTTAAAACATGACTATTGAAAAGTTTAGATATGTTTTAATCAAAATATCTTACAAGTCATTATGACTTTATTGTCAATAGTCAGGTTTAGATTTATTTGACTATCAAACTAATCCAATGTCTTCTTTGAATTTATTTTTACCTCTAAGTGCACAAGCTATCCTAGATATCATGATATTTTGGCACATCTTCATCTAGCTTCCATGCTCATGATCTTCAATGTTTTAAGTCTAATATTTACTTGAACAAATGAGATTGATCCACGTGGTGCCATCTCGATAGCCCATAACCTACAGGATCATAATACATAATCAAAACATGAATACTATCTAGAGTAGTGTGATCTATCCACATGTCACCATCTCAAAAAATATAGATACTTTAACAATCATACATGTTCCAATTTTAATCAGTTGTCTAAAATGGTGACATCTACCCACATGGAACCATATCAAAGATCCATTATTGACAAGTCATTGCATAATTTTGAAAGCTTCACCACCTTTCAGTGAAATGATATTTATCCATGTGGCACCATCTCAATGACCAATAGCCTATAGGATCATAGTACACAGTCAAAACCTAAATACTATATAGAATAATGTGAGTTATCCACATGTCACCATCTTAGTGATTAATGATCTATCATAGCACATTAAAAAGGTTAGATCATGAGTGAGTGAGAACCATCCATGTGTCACCATTTTAGCAATTAGTAGTCTAGCACAACAAATTACATTGTTAAAATGTAAAGAATTTTTGGTGAAGTGAATTTTCTATGTGTGTCACAATGTTGCTAACTTTTGGTTTGCACAATGCATGGTAAATAAATTTCACGCTCCAGGTAAGCAAGTCCCTAATATTTTTCCAAGTTTTGCCATCCATAGTACCTACAATGAAAGAAGCAAAGTATACGATATATGGTCTAGCATAGTAGATGAGTGATGTGTTATTGCATGTCTTTGATTGATTTTGGTAATTATAAAGGAGTGTATTTATCATCAAAGACAAGATCTAAAGGCACATAAATAATACATATATCATATTAAGATGACGAGGCACCCCTACGTAGCGAAAGGATGCCACATGGCAATAAAAAAATAGCCAAAAGTTGACAATACAAAATGAAATTCAAAAAAAGAAATGAATAATCTAATAGTGAAGTAAAAGTTGTTAAAATTAATTTATATGAATTTATAAATAAATGTATTCAATTCTCAGATCCAATAGATCTATTCAGTTTGAAAAGCATGATTTGATTACATTTCTCTTTTGTTATCTTGTGTAATTTGTGTATTTGAGATCCCTAAATATTAAAGGATTCAAGTTTTCTAGAGAACTTAAAATTACATGCATAGTGATAATGGCTTCATCATCTCACAATCTTCCTCTCTATACCTATTTTATTTTCATCACTACTGAATTCATGGATACATTATTTGGTTTGGCTACATTTGAGCACTATTACAAACATTATTTGGCCATATGGGTGGAGGTGGACATTATAAAATCATTTAAACCAAATGACCAAATGTCTATCTTCACATAGTGATACAAAGATGATGTTTGGTCATTAAGGTGATAGGCATGTACAATGTTGTCGTGAAACTAGATGTAATGCCTTGCATCAACCTAATTTAGGATTTGATTACAAATGGGAAAATTTATTTAAAAATATTGCACTACTGGCTTAACAAAATCCATGTGGCTTACATTGGTGGAAACACATTTGAGAGATACTATAGGCTCCATATTATTGAAATAACCTATGGCTAGGCTATGGTTATTCATGGTTACTCATAAACTCAATAAAAGAAAAATTGCATCAATGGGCATCCAACCCAAGAAATTTCATGATCAAAGGCCCAATTTCATCCATACTTATAGTATGTTTTAAGCTATGGGTAAGAATCACCATGGTCCTATTAAATTAATTATATGGATTTTCCAAGCATTTTTTATTTCCATGATATATGGGCCCTAATTATGGTCATTATTTTGAATTTAGATAAAATTTCTACGCTTGGAGAAATAATTATCTCCAATTTGATACACAATATTAGAAACCTAACAAATCTACAAGATTGAAAATGGTATATGATGTCATACTTTATAGATGACATAACCTCTACAGTACACCCATCTTATGCATAACCTTGGAGTAATCCACAAAATACCCAATAAATGGTGTTTATGATGAGTTTAATATTCTTGACGTTGATAGGTTTAAGAGACAAATCTAGACACTCATAGAGACATTATATTTGATGGTGTATAGGGACATCTATAAGCACAACTTGTAACTAATGTAGAAGAATCCACAATTCCAGAAGGCTAGAGGGACAACATTATTTTTCAACCCTGCCTCCATTAACACTAGTACAACAAGTAAGTCTTCCCTCTTTTTTTTTACACATTCATGTTGTTTTTACTCTTTTGTCACAAACTTATACAATGATACCACTAGAGGTAGTACCACATCCTATTGAGAAACCATCTATAATTTCCATATCTCCATAAATTATCACTACCATTCCTACTCCACTTCCTCCACTTTCCACCACTATATCCCATTCATTTTACACTCTACTAGTTTCAGGACCAACTCTTAGTCCTACTAGACCACCATTGGGGATGTACCAAAGGAAACTAAGACTCCTCATCTATTCCCAAGGGTTGTATAATAAGAATAAAGGCTTGATAAATTTATATTTATTAGATGGGCATCTATTTTGGAGGAGTTAGAGGATGAGAAATGAGAAGTATTACCAATAGAAGAACAAGAAGAAACTTAGTCGAGAGGGACTAAGATATATGAAGAATCAAAAGCTGAATAAGAAGGGTTGACTCAGTTGAAACATAGTTAATATCAAAATAAAATAAATAAGAAAAGTATAATGAATTAGAATAAGATTCTAAACCCAAAGTTACAAATCAAGAACTTATATCATTAACTACACTTCTAAGCTCCCCACCTCAAGTTTCATGGCAATAATTAGATAAGGTGTTGGAGACTACACTAATATCTATATAAGATAAAATAAGGGATTTATTTTTCAAGGAGACCCAAGTTAATACTAATTATACTTTAGTTGTATATACAAGTCTCAAATATGGTCATAATGTAGAGATTTCAATTCAAAAAATGACAACAATAACCTATAAAATAATAATTTCCATTTCCTAAACTGGTTTAGGTGATGACAAGCCTTTAATTGTAAGTGCAAAATCCTTTGAGTCTTTGGTGCATCCTAAAATTACAATAAGAGATAATCATTATTTAAATTCTTTTATTTTTGATTGTCTTAGTCCAATTAAGAGACCTCAGGCATTTACAATGTTATTTTTGAAAATCATAGCCCATGGCATATTAAATTTTGTTTTCCCTGCTACTAGGAGTTATACTACTACTTTGAGCTTTCTTCAAACCCTAGTAACTCATACATCCATTAGTAAATCTATTTTATAGTTACCCATATATATTCATCAAGAGTCTCAATATGTAGGGCATCCAAAAATACCAAGTACATTATTCAGACACCTATATAAAATAGGGTCACTACCTAAAGAAAGGCAATCCTATATTTTCCTAAATTAGCTACATTTTCTCCAACTTCTCATCTTGATTCAAAATCAATGGTCCCACCAATTCCATTCCCTCATTACAAATATGCATCTACATATCCTATAAAAGCGTAATCTATTATTAACATTCCTCCCTAGATTCAAATATTGTAGGAAGAGGAGGAACTCAAACAAGTTTCAATTATCACTTATCATCTAAAGGTGGGGATCCATTTTTACAAGCAGAATAACACACTAAGAAATTTTAAGAGAAATACCATGTTATTAGAATGTGAATATATTCATGTAGAATAGAGAGAAGACATATTATCTCTAATAAAGAAGAGGAAGGTCCATCCTATAGACCCAAATGAGTATAAAGAAGATCCTTATAATATGTTTGATGCAACTAGGGGATTAATTTAGTAGTTTATAAATTATAATCAAATGAAACAAATGTTCTAGGAAATATATATTATAAAATCTCCATAGGTAATTGTATAGAATGTACAAGGGGAATCCAAAACACTATACAATACCATTGGTTCAATAAGGCATGTTAGAGCCGAATGACATCTAGAATAGTATAGTGTATCTTAGGAGTATAATAGAATGAAGGATATCAATTAAAAGTTCAATTTACTAGACCAAAATACTAGGAATAAGGCCTACACACACATTTGTTTGATATCATCCCTTGATGTTACTCTGGCTTAGAACCTCGTGACAACTAGTCAAGATAGCTTTTTAGAGTGGACTAATGAAATGCATGCCTTGATGCAAAAATTCATGTGTCATGAACAACGGGCAATATCAATTTTAAAGGAAATGAAGATTATAAATATATATACACCTCTGGGGAAATTAGTCCCAAGGCTTATTTTTGAAGGTTTGCTCCAAGTAGCTATTGATAATATCTATGTAGAAGTGTAGGGAACCATGTATAGAACTAATGAATGAATTATTTAATTAATAAATGTTTTTAAGGATAAAGTGGTCAACATAGATACATTTAATATGGAATTTAAGGCTTTAATGATTATTCCTTAAAATATGATGTCCAATCTCTCTTTTTTGTTCAAAACATATATCATTGATTATGAGATGATCAAGGTTGATTTTGAAGAGAGTCATGCATTCTAAAAATATTTAGATCCATTACAATAGACTCATATTTCATTAGGTACATATTATATATATCAGCTAACTCCAAGTACACAACCTTAGTTTCTAGGCTATACTATAGTGAAAACATCTAAAGGGATAAATTTTGTGATAATTTCAACTATTATTCCACATGTGCCTCTTTCAACTTCAATTGTAACTATGACTATAGTCACCCAAAATATAATCATGTAAGATCCATCATTAAGTGGTGCCACATCATCACATTAATTTACATATATTATTGCATGTCTATTGATTTTAATTGAGAATCAAGTCTCAACTCTATTTTTGGCACATATATATTATATTTAACAATTATGGTCAATTGATAATACTAATATGTATACATGGATAATATTCTTGAGTTTTGACACTCAATTCCTGAAATTGAAGATGTAAATTTGGACTTTACTTGATGGTGAATCATCCCCATACCAAGATATATATACTTGTATCCTTCTCATTTTAAAGGGAGGAGAGTTTTTTAATTTATATAAATAATAAATTATGAGGACTGTTCATTAAGATTCTCTTGATGTGTTTGTCTCTTCCAAATATTGTGACTTGTTAAATAAGCTCCATCATACTAGTATTTTAGTCTTTGGATTGTGTAAGATTGTTTTCAATATGGTTATTCATATTTTTCTATAGCTAATTTGAATTCCTTTTATTCATTAATCATAATCTATCTTAATAGATGTGAAAATCCATTCATACATTAGTATCAACTTTTAATTAAGAGCGTTGAAGTTTACTATATTTATTTCCTTGGACATACAAATATTTTTGTGTACTTTGTTTTCTAACAACAACCTAAAACAAGAAATATTTCCCAATCAATTATATAATCCATAGTACAAGGTCTAGTGTGGATTGGTTTCATCTATCTTTGGTTATAAACCCTCTTTTCTACTCTACCCTTCCATCCTTTTTATGTTTTTTTATTCGGTTAACATTAAGTAAGAATCTACCCATCCACCTCAAGTAGATTTTAGTTTCTTTTAGAATCCATACATATAAACCATCTTAGGTAAATAAACCATTCTTTACCATTATTCTACCACCAGGTTATTTAAAAAACTGAATATTCTATATCTCTTGCCTTGGAGTGAAGTTTTTTCATTGATCCTAAAATATTAGAGGTTACCTCATAGGATTTTGAAGCGTGCATAAAACCCACATAAACAATAATTTAACTCTTTTGTAACTATAAGGAGGGCCTTATTTATTTTTTAGTAAAAAAGGATTTGAGTTACACTAGACGTACCCATAATATTAACAAGGTATACTTATGATAGTGGTCTACTAGTCTGACCATTGTAAATCTATAGAAGACATAGGTTAGATAGAGGCATCTCAAGGGGACCCAAGACTCAATATTATTTCCAAAATAGAAGAGATCATCTTATTTTGTGTACAATGGTCATAGCCTAGATAGTTGGTTTTGTTATTGTTGTACCTAGAGTTGTCCATGATTTTCCAAAAAACCCCAAAAAGTATCTTAAGAGATAGGGCTATTGAATAATAAATTAAGGCTTTAAACTTTTCCTTAGGGATATTGAACATATTCCATGAAGATGTTGCATGTAAAAATTTTCCTTTCAAATTACAGGATGATGCTTATGACTAGTTTTTCAATATCCCAAATGATTCAATTACTTATGGGGACCAGTGTCAAAATATATTTTTGGCATAATTTAGACAAACCACTAGCCCAAGTATCATATACCAACATATTTGAGTCATGAGAAGAGAACCTAATGAGCCAATTAGAGCCTTTAACATAAGATTTAAAAATATGTATAAACAAGTTGACAATGACTATAGGCATAATGTTACTATATTCAAATCAACCAATATTACTTCATTGATGTTAGAATATGTTGGAGCTATCAATATTGATAGACAATTGAATACCCAATTACAAGTTTTGGCCATGCCAAATATTAGTGTTAACTTCCTAGCCCTTAATCATACTCTAAATTCTAATCTAAATGTTATGAATCACAAATAGAACAAAGTATATTAAAATTTACCTCTTGATTGTGCCCCACCTAACCAAAAAATCAATTATTTGAATAAATCTACGTCAACACCTAATCAAAAAATTTAGAACTAAACCCTTATAATAGTCAATATTGCTACCACACAAGGTATTGTTTTTTATTCTAAAAAAATAGAATTGGATGTTATCCAATGGATGGTAAAAAAATTGATTAATTAGTTCCTAAGCATGTAGAAGCATATGGGAAACACCATAGGAAAAAATACTAGCCAAATTTTTTAGTTCCATAGGTACAATAGGTATTTCAATAGATCTAGAAATAAAGTAAAATAATATGTGCTTAAAAATATGACTAAAATAAATATCTTGGAAGCAACATTACCTAATTTGTGCTAAGTTCACAATACAACATAACATGGCGAGTTGGATAATATAGAGTTTTCCACTGATTTTAAAATATTTTATAAGTAAATGGATAAATATGAAGATTCTCCAAATCATTCAAATCCATGTTCCTCCACTGCTTCAAATCCTTAATGTAAAATAATTATGTTTAAGGCATATGAACTCTCCTTCCTAGTTGAGGATAAAAATGAGCTAGAAGAAAATATATATGAGATCCATGGTTTAAATAAGTTACAAATGAATAATTACAATATGAGAAGAAAACGTTAATAGCCTCTCATGACTTACACACCTCTAAATAATAATTTAGTTACTCCTCTTGATCCAAAAGTTAATAATAATCTACGCCCTCAAAAAGGGAATGATTAACAATAGGTTTTTGATTCATAGAATAAGAGGGAGTACAATATAGTTGAGGATATGAATAAAATTAAGGCCAATATTACTCTTCATGGGATGGCTTAGATTATTAAACAAAGAGAACTATTATTAAAAGCACTAACCATTAATCTATCTGTTGATAAATACAAATTTTCATGTGCTAATATCATTATTCATTGAGAAAAACCCGAGGTAACACCTTTTCTATTGATTATCAGAATGTTTGGAAATAATGTGCATAATTGTCTTATAGACTTAAGTGCTTCAACTAACATCATGCATATAACTATTTCCAGCAAGTTGGGGTTGACTAAAGACAAGTTCAAGAGGGTATCTATGTAACTAGAAAAGCCTATAGTCCTAGTTATTAGGGAGTTAATAAATGTTCACATGCATATAAATCTAGATCCATGTCTCTAATAGTATATATATATTTTTTTAGTTGACATTACTGAGGCTTAGGGCCTATTTCTAAATCATGATTAGTCAAAGATATTGAATGGATACATGGAAATAATTTTCTCTCACATGTGGCCTCCCTATAAAGGTGTAGAAAATCAGATTCAAGCTGTTTGGGAGCCAAATATGAAGTACCTAAATATATAATATAATTAAAAAAATGAGAGGGTTAGATTTGCATCCTCACATGAAATTGTTTATACATTTACTACAAAGCATGAACCTCATGAACAAGAATTTTAAGATCCTTCAAAATTGTGGACACTTTATTTCTATAGATCTAGATTTAATAAATGCTATGGTGTGAACATAGCATTGATATACCATATTGGAAATAATATTTTATTTTATATAATTTAAAATTCTCTTACACCAAAAATTGGGCTAAGTATGAAGCTCTTATTTTGGGCTTATAGTTTGCGCTAAAACATAATAGAAAGCATATACTGATATTTTATGATTCAAAATTGGTTGTCAACCAAATCAAATTTAAATATCAGTGAAAATTTCATACTTTAAAAGGTATAAACACATGACTTGGGACCTGATTGTCATTTAGATCATTCAACATCAAGGTTATCCTAAGGTAAGAAAACCAAATAGTAGATTCACTAGCCACTTTATTTACCAATTTGGCACCACCTCAAGAATATAAAATGCCAAAGTTTTTTATGGAATTGGTACATTGTCCCTTGGTCTAATATAATTTGGAGAAATTTCAAGTGGTTGATGATGATCAATAGATTATATGGTTTATGAATAGTTTTGAATCCTTTGAATCTAAAATAATAGATGAAAAAATTAAGCACATGAGCATAAAAGATCTGGGTGATGACAATATCTTAAATCTCAAAGAAAATTGAAAACTTATGGGAATGGTATCCTTGGAAATGGATTTTGACATGGATCCATAGGATGAAATACCAAAATTTTTGAAAATAAGTGAATCTCATTTCATCAAAGAAAATTTTGGAAATAATGAACATCCTCAGTATGTAAAAATCATCCTAAGTTTTTCTAAAAAAGAGACAAATATCAAAGAACTTATTAATATAATATAAATATGTGGTTGATTTGACCTATGAAGATATGAAAATATTTGATCCCAGAGTATTTACAAATATCACTCCTCTAAAACAAGGAAGTAAGCCATTCAGGGAGTGTCAAGGGCTAGTGAATCCATTTTTAGACTCCCTCATTTAGACAAAATTTCAAAATCTATTGTATGTTATGAATGTATTCACAATCAATAATTCCAATTGGGTGGCCAAATTATCACCTGTCATAAATAAGAATTGAAAAAATAGGCTATGCTTTGATTTCAGGAACCTAAATAGGGTATGATAAAAGGATAACTATATTTTTCCCTCCTTATATTAAATAATCCATATGGTTAGTGGGTTTGAGAAGATGTCCATTTTCTATGGTTGGACTTTTGCATTTAAAAGGATTCCTTTCAAACTGAATAATAGAGTAGAAACTTTCTAACATGCCATGGACTTCAATTTTCAGGGACTTATTGACAAGTACATATTAATTTACTTGGAAGATCACATTATGTTTTCTAAAAATAGATCTGACATGTGACTCAATTGTAGAAAGTATTTTAAAAGTGCAAAAGATATTGAGTGTCATTAAATTTGAAGAATAACATCTTTGAGTTACATAAGGCAAATTGATAAGCCACATCATTACCAAAGGTGGGATTTTCATTAATCTGGAATGAATTTCGGACATTTCAAAGATAACACCTCATAAAAACATGAAATTACTGATGTATTTCTTTAGCAAGAGAAAATTTGTACGTAAATTCATTCTATATTTCTATAGATTGTCAAGCCTCTAAACTCCATATTGAAGAAAGATTCTAAAATAGAATGGACAATTGAAGCCAATAAGGCATTTTAAGATATCAATACTACCATTGCTTAGGCCCTAGTTATTATTATCCTATATTTTACTAAAGATTTATTTTTGTATTCATTTTATTAATAATATACTATAATAATAGTCCTCACACAAAAGTAGATGACAAAGAACATGCCATTACCTCCATGAGTACTAATCTAACAGATTCTAAACTGAAAGATTAAGTTATAGATGAGATGATATATACCCTTATCAAAGTGGTGAAGAAATTTAGGCAATATATCCTCTGAAACAAAATAGATGCCATTATTCAAGATCACACTTAGCCAAAATGAATTAGGAAAAATGAGAGGTAAATGGATGGCTAAATTACAATAATTTAATTTTGAAATCAGACTTGAAAAGATGGTACAAAGCTAAGGAATCATATAGTTCATGACTAAAAAAAATATATGTATTCACATTGAGGAGATAAATTAAAAATAGGTAGATAGAGGTGAATGATATGACCATATTATTCACTACCTACTTACAGGTTCATGTCCCCTTGAGTTGAACAAAGAGAAAAGATGAGCCCACATGTTCAAATCATCTCATGACATGACTAAAAGGGGAGTTTTATACAAGAATTATTAAGGCATATATTTGAGGTGTGTCTTAAGATAATAAGCAATAAAAAACCTATAAAATTTACTTCAAAATATAAGTAGTGGACATCCTTCTAGAAATGCTATAGCTCACAAAAGTTCTTGATAATAGGATACTACTAGAGTCCTATTTTCAAGAATGTTCATAATCATGTCAAAACATGTCATGAATGTCAAGTATCTAAAAATAAGGAATCACACACAACCATGCCAATACATCTTGTGATTTAAGGACATATTTTTACTCAATGGGGTCTCGACTTTGTTAGAGTAATCAATCTGAATTCTTTAGTAAAACATAAGTTCATTTTAACACCTGTTGATTATTATACTAGGTGAACATAGGCAGTGGATACGAAGAATTACAAATCTTAATATATTATTAAATTTATGGATGAGAACATATTGTATAGGTTTAGAATACTAGCTACTTTAGTGTATGATAATGGTATAGCCTTTCAATATACAAAATTTACTCAGTGGGCCTACAAAAAATAAGATTACCATCAAGTTTTATTCGAATTAGAATCCACAAGAGAATAGTTTCACTAAGTCCACTAACATGAATTTTATGTATTCCATAAATAAATAAACACAACATAAAACAATATAATGACATCTAGTATCAAATTATGCACTATGGGTAGACATAAAAAAGGCATAATCAAGCCCTCAAGGCTTCACCTTTCCTATTAATGTATGGACAACATCACATGTTTCACATTACTCTCAAACTACCAATGTATCAATTCATCCATGATTATATGGGAGAATATGAAAGAGTTTAATCACAGTTATTATATATAATTCAGATGGAGGATGCATGAATTAAGGTTCTATATAGCTTCAACAAGTTCTAGGGCATTTTCAATAAGTGGTTTGATAAAGGATACAAAATCAAAGCTTTTAGGATTTTAGACTTAATGATTTTATGGGATAAGTGAAATTAAAATAAAATAAAGCACGATAAGTCCTCTCCTTTATGGATGGGGCCATATAAGTATTTTTTATATTTTGGGTAATAATGTTTTTCATTAAAAGGACCTCTAAGGAAATGATCTTATTTTTTGAGTGAATGGGAATTTTTGAAACATTATTTCATGGATCCTCTAGATGAACATGCTTCTTAATGATAGTGATTTAAATTTTAATAATAGGAGTAGATTAGATTTATAGCTTTTCTAGATTATAATTATAGTTTTTTAATATTATACTACATGTTTTTGTAGGATAGATTTTCCATTTCCAACATTTCCTTATTTCTAGAGTAATTGTTTTACTTGCATAGATTAATTTGATCAGATTCAAAATAATCTAATGATTTTGTAATTTCATGAATATTATCCTAATAGGGGGGCATAGGGAATCACATTCAAATGGTATCTATCTAGAATATTCTTGGTGCATTTGTAGTTTTTGAATCAAGGTATGTGTCATACTCTAGCTAAAATTTTTATTTGGATGGGATAAATTTACCAAACTATTGATGGTTGTTTTAATGTTTTCACACAAATTTTAGAAATAATTTTCATTATGAAAGATTACCTACACATTTATATATTTAATTCTTGTTTGAGCGTTAATAAACACTGACTAAGCTCAAAAAGTGAATGAATATCTAATTTAAGAAATTATATTCATATAAACCTAGGTGATGGTGATTCTCAACCCTTATTCCATGAAAGTTAAAAATAAAAACTCAGAAGAGGGAAAATTCAACTATCTCTATTTGGGATACAAACACATGTCCAACAATAGATAAATGCTTAGAATGCAATAATAGGTATCAACGCTAGGGATATGGACATCTAACTAAAAATAGAGCAATGCCTAATGATTTAACTTTTAAAAGAGTTATGGAATGTAAAACCATAGGTTACTAAACTACTGGAATAATAAATCAGAGAATAAATATATCAATATCAACAACTATTGATTTGTACAATAATTAATTTTTTTATTATCTTATAAATAGTGATAAATTACAAAAGAGATACCTAGATGGAAAACTGAGATGAAAAATTAGATGGATGAAAATTAGTGAAGGGATAATGCATGGTGTCACCAATAGGAAACATGAGTCAAGATCCCTCCTCAATAACAACACTTTCCCCTATATGGTAGCACACTATGCTAGTGTCCTATTATACCATGTTAATGTCCTTATGCATTAAGGATAATGAGCTTTGAGGTGGACCTTCACTTACTTTTGAGGATCCTATACTTATGTGACTGAATGTTAGATTATTGTTTATTCCTTATTTTGAGTGATTTTAGTGTGAAACCCTAAGCCTCATGTTTTTAGGGTATATCAGGAGCATAAGTAGAAAAAGAGTGGTGTTGGCATGGTAAGTTAGACATGACCTCAACACCCCATCTGTTGATTATAGCCTATATACCAATACCTTGAAAGGGGGTCAATCCCAATGTAATTCTCTCAATCTAAGTGTTGGTGCAAGTGTAAGTGAATGTTGAGTGTGAGTTTGATTTCTTTGAGTGTGACTTGAGAGATGAAATCTAAGTAGTCTAAGCCCTGGGATGCTAGAGATGGGTGTATGTAGAAGTAGGGCAGAGTAGGGATCAATGACCTTGATTTACACAATTGTTTTTGAGTTTGTTTATCAGTATTTTCATCTAATTTCCATCTAAAGGATAAATGTATCAAAGTGGTATGTATGTATGTATGTGTTTTGGTGATTTATGAGACATGAAACGGGTCTAGGCTGACCCTAAGGTGTTTTCAGAAATGGAAATACATTTATTGGTGGAGGAAAGAGCAAGGGGACATTAACACTACCATTTGGTCAATATCATAGCACATTATAGTCTAAAGGACCATGTTAATGTCTAGGTGGTAGGAAAGGATGAAAAAGAGACCTAGGTGCCTAAGGGGTGGCTTAGTCCTACTTTTTGTATATCTAGGAATGGGTTTGAATCACATGAAAGTTGGAAAAGGATCAAAAGAGGCCTTAACATAGGTCTAGGGCTAAGCTGAGGATAAGGTGGTCTCAAGTGACACTCATTGGAATAAAATGACATTTTAGATGACTAAAATTTCCCCCTCTTTATTATAGGAATATATTAGAGTGAAATGATTAGGATAAAGGAAAAAGATATGTACCTATACTTACCTATAAGGAGAATCTTGTGACTCTAGGTCTGAGTCTATGAAGCATGCTCCATTACGTGTCATGTTAATGAAACATGAATGAATAATTAAGTACTTAATAAATATAAAATTGATACACTTCTAATGTATCTACTTAATACACTTAACTCACTCACGTTCTTCAATTTACTCTTTATCTCAAAACAAGCCTTCTATGACAGTCATACACTATTAGGTCTTTATGTATTAAATAAACATGAGACTGAATAAAAATAATATTAGAACATTTTAAAAATTATTAAAAATAAAAAATTTACTCCTAATGATGAAACCAATCTAAATATTGGTTTTGTATGACAATTTCACAAAATAGTCTAATACCCTATTTTAGGCCTAGAGACCTAATGGTGCTCAAATAGGTCAAACCATAAAAATTTAATTTAAAAATAAAAATGACTCTACTAATAGGTATTAAATGACATAAAAATGGTGTTCCAAGCTTTATTTCACTCTTTTAGACTCAAAATTGAGGAATTTAGACAATTTTTTCCTCTCTATCAAAAACATTTAGAATTCAAGGTTTCTCGTACACACAACCATAAATAATTATGTCCGTACATCTCCTCAAGGCCTAAAACCACATGGATCATCATATAAAATATATTTACACAAAATTTTTGTAATTTTAGAGGTCTAAAATAAACTTTATGACCCTTTTTCTCCACACAACCTTGAAACTAGGGTTTTTTTGTACCTATAAGATCTAAGAGCATGTTATTGATGGTTTATAGAGATGGAGGCATTTTCATTATTTATAATACATGTATCACCTTATTATCTCTCCACTAAAACCTTTAAAACACTAATTTAAAGACCATGCAAGACACTATCCATCCAATAATTGACTATAAATAGGAATTTTAAGGCAAAATAAAGTTTGTGTATACAGAAGAGGTTTATATGACCCTAAATGCTCTTTATTCCATTAAAAAACTTATTTTAAAAACTCAAACTAGTATCAAAAATAAAATACATGTTCTCGATTCATATAATACTTTTATATTTATTAACAAATATGCAAATACAAAGCTCCAATAATGGCAGATTGTCATACATGAACATTTTTGTTCTTAGTGTAACCTAAGTATGATGTAATTCTAGTCTATTGAGTTATTGCCTTCCTTGGAAACCTCATATTAAGTATGATATTTAAATCATACTCTTGTGATTCATTATTACAATCAAATAATGTGTAACTAAATTCCAAAATATGTTCTTTGACCTGTCTCAAATGAGAAAATACACACAATAAACAATCTTAATCAAGCATACATGGTCATTGATGATAATTATGAATTTCTTATGTTGTATACTGACCCCTTACTATGTATACTACATTATATAGAAAGTGACACCTACACTACTTTTAAAAAACATGTCATTTTCCTTTGATTTTATAATTTAAGCACTTTAAAATTCAAATTTGAAATTTGCAAGGAAACCACCAAATGGACTCCCTAGGCTAATTCATCAATACTTAAGCAATCCAAATGGTTAAATTATACTAAATCTATTCTTATAGACTCAAAAATACATACTAATACACAAATTATACAATCTCAAACTTGTTTACACACATGATGCTCCCACATCAATCCACCAAGGTCCAAAAGAGTCAATCATGTACTTGATTGATAAGTTTTTATCCATCAATACCATTATCCAAGTTGAGTATTCAATTGGATGATATTTCAAATTTATAAGGTACTAAAATAGTCTTTTTCCCTTGTTATTTTGACTACTTTGTTATCTTGAATGTTTTATGGTTGATCTAGTGGCTTCCTTGGTAGTTGTTGCTTCCAAGGAATGGTTTGATAAATTACACAAGCTGCTAAATATCCATTATTTTATCCTTCTATATATGGATAAAGATTAAAAACATTAAATATAGGAGAAATACCAATTTTTTATGGAAGTTCTATCTCATATGTATTAGATAAAAACTTCCTAAGGACCCTGCATGGCCCTATCTTTTTCAGTTTCATTTTGTTTTATTCTCCTTTTGGAAACCTTTATTTTATCATATTATCAAAGACAAGCTATCCAAATTCAAATTGCATCTCTTTCCTCTTAAAATCTGATCTTTTATTATACTTACTTGTAGTTGCTTCAATTCTTTGCTTCATTTGTTCTTGTAGCTCTTGCATGGCTACTGTAAATTCCTTCCCTTTTACACTCCTTTCTTGCTAGCCTAAATTTTTGAGAAAAATAATTCCCATACGATTCATACCATGAATAATTTAAAAATTAATTTTACCTGTACTTCTATTTGGTGAGTCATTATAATAAAATTCTACCTGTGCAAGTACTTGATCCAATTTTATGGGCTGTTCACTTAAAAAACTTATTAACATGTTCCCAAGACTTTTATTCACCACTTTAGTTTGTCCATCAGTTTTAAGATGATAGGTAGAACTGAAATTAAACTTTGTGCCAAGATTTTTCCAAATAGTTCTCTAAATATGACCCACAAATTTAGTATCTCTATCTGAAATAATACTATTAGGTAATCCATGTCTTATCCCTATCCATCTTTAGTCCTTCTTGTGAGATCAAAAGGCACAAATGGATTAGTTAAAATTTAAATAAAGTACATTTCTTAAGGTTAATCAATAACCTTTCTTCCTATAACTTATTTAAAACCATCCTCAAATTCTCAAGATGTTCTTCCTTAAATCTACTAAAAACCAAATATCATCAAGATACATAATAACAAACTTACTAATGAATCACTTAAAGCACTTCACTCATCAAATTCATGAGGGTGATGTGAGCATTAGTTAAGCCAAATGGCATTACCAGCCATTCATAGAATCCATCATTGGTTTTGAAAGTTGTTTTCCATTCATCCCCTTCTCTAATTCTTATATGATGATATCCACTTTTGAGATATATCTTATAAAAGTATCTATCACCACTAAGATAATCCAACAAATAATCAATCCTAGGCAAAAGAAATCTATAACTTATTATGATATTATTGATGGCTCTTGAATTTGTGCACATTCTCCAACCACCATATTTATTTGGAGTTGACACTATAGGAACTGTAATTGGAATTAATTTTTCTCTCATTAACCATTTATCTAACAATTCTTGCACCTGCATCTTAATCTCATCATTTTCCATATGAGTCATTCTATATATAGTTTTGTTAGGTAAATTATAACTAGGAATTAGATATATATGATGAATTATACTCATTTTAGGAGGTAAATAATTTGGTAGATCATATACTACAATATTCATGAATTCACTTAACAAATATTAAATCTCTAAAGGAAATTCATCAAGCTTGGTAGAAGTAAAAACTATCTTCAGCTTACCAATAAGCACATAGCTCACCTCTTCTTTTTTTTACATGATGTAGAAACTCTTTCCCACTAATGATAAATACCTTTGTGTCCTCTTTTATAGATGAACCATTCTATTTGATAGGTATGAGAACATGCTTCTTACCATCCTTCATAAATATATAAGTGTTGAGCTTACCATCATGGATAGCTTGTCTATCATATTGACATGGTCTTCCTAAGATGATAAGATAAACATCCATTCACATTATATCACATGTGATAGTATCTTTGAAATCTCAATCTAAAATTCTACATTACATTATTCATTAATTAGAATTTGATGGCTCTGTTGAAGCCAAGAAAATTTGTAGGGAGTAGGATGGCTTACCTTGTTCAATTAAAGATTGCTTACCATTTCTATGGACACAAAGTTATCAATGTTTCCACTATCAATGATTACTTGACAACATTTTCCCTTGGCCTTGCATGTAGTTTTGAAGAGTGTTTTCCTTTAAGGTCACTCCTCAAGCTCTTTGGCTGGTTTGAGCAAGATTTTCTTTAGCAATAGTTATTATCCTTCTTGTGGGGCATCCTTTTGGATAGGAGTACTTACACTTTGTTCTTTCTCCACTTGAGTGATATGATAACTTATTTAGATGGTAGATGGATGGTCTAAACATTCATATGATCTATGTCCATATTTGCCACACTTGAAACACCTACCATTGAATTATCCACTTTTACCTCTATAAAAAGGTCTTCTTCCTCTAAATGGATACTTACCTATTGATGTCGATGTTTCTATCTGAAAGTTAATGGTTTCTCTTTAATGACTTTGAGGCTAGTTCATTCTTCCTTGTTGTATTCTACTTTTATAAGGTCTTATCTTCCCTCTAACATGTATAAGTTGCTTTCTTGCAAGCTTTTCTTATAATTTAAGGCATAATGATATGCCTACTCAAATAATTTAGGCATAATAAGAGTGATCTCGTCTTGTATATAAAACTTTAGGCCATTTAAATATCGTAATACCTTCTCTAAGTCTTCCTTTGTGTGGCTTGCCCTTATAGTCAGCCTATAGAACTTTTCTATGAATTCTTTTAATGTCATATCTTTCTATTTCATATTATAAATTTATTTGAAAATTTAGTTTTATAGTCTTTATTAATGAATTTTTGTTTCAAATTTGACACCATTATACTCCAACTATTTATTTTCCCTTTCCTTTCCCTCTCCTCTTTGTTTGCACACCATCCCACTATAGAGAGGCATGGCCTTTCAATCTTGTCACAACAAATTTCACCTTATTTTCTTGTTCGACATTTTTATACTCAAAATATTTATCTAATTAACTAATATAATCAATTAAATCTTCAACATTCAAATTTCCATCATACACACGTACATCTACCTTTAATTTGGATATTGCTCTCACTATTGCCTTCACCAGCCTTTCTTCAAGTCATTCTATCTCTACTACCAATTCTTATTATTTGGATCCTTCATCTTACCTATCACTAAAATATCCAAGATCCACTCCTCTCATTATTTCTTTTTACATTTCTTGAAAAATATCATTCAAACTTTTGATCTTCCCAAGTAAGAAAGCTTGGGTAGGTGGTCTTCTCTATCCACACCTTGCTATTGATACCATATGACCTATCTGATATTTTGTTCAATACCTAGATCATAGAATTATGTATAATATTGTGCTCTAATAATAAATATGATTTAATTCTAATGTATCTACTTAAGACACATAACTCACTTACCTTGTTTAATTTACTCTTTATCTCAAAACATGCCTTCTATGATAGTCATACACTATTGGGTCTTTGTGTATTTAAGAAACATGAGATTGAATCAAAATAATAGAAAAAAAATTGGAAATGTATTAAAAATCACAAATTACCTCATTACAATGACAAAACCAGTCTAAATATTGGTTTGGTATGACAATTTCACAAAACAGTCTAATACCCTATTTTAGGCCTATAGACCTAATGGTGTTCAAAGAGGTCAAAACTGAAAATATTGATTTTAAAATGAAAATCACTATTATAAGAGGTATAAATATAAATAAAATGGTTTTCCAACCTTGATTTCACTTTTATAGACACAAACTTGAGGAACTTAGATAATTACCTTCTCTCATTGTCAATAACACTTAAAATTTAGGGTTTTTCGTACACACAGTTAGTAATACGTACGTCCATATGTATCCTCAAAGTACTAAAATAATTGGATAATATTATAAAATATTTTATATATATTAATTTTTTTTTGTAATTTTCAAGGTTTAAAAAAAATTATGATCCTTTTTCTCCACACAACCCTGAAACTAGGGTTTTTCTACATCTACAGGACCCAAGAGCTTGTTATTGATTGTTTATAGAGATGGAAGTATTTTTATTCTTTGTAATTATTGGATAACATTATTATATCTCCCATAAAACCTTTATAATACTCATTTCAATACTATACATGAAATTATTAGTCTAACAAGTGACTGTAAATATGAATTTTAAGGCAAAATAGAGTTTATGTATACAAAATAGTCTGCATGACCTTAAATGCTCTTTACCCCATTCAAAAAATTCTATTAAAAACTCAAAATAGTATAAAACATCAAATACATGTTATATATTCATAAAATACTTCTATATTTACTACAAAATATGCAAATACAAAGCTCAAATAATGGCAGACTATCATACATGAATTTTTTTCTTTTTAGTGTAACCTGAGTATGATCAAATTTGAGTCTCTTGAGATTTTACATTCCTTTAAAACCTCCTAGTAAGTCTCATATTGAAATAATCATATTATTATTTATTTTCCCAATCAAATAATGTGCAAATAAATTCTAAAATATGATCTTTGACCTGTCTAAAATGAGAAAATACACACAATAAACAAGCTTATTCAAGCATAAATGGTTATTGATGATAATTATGACTTTCCTATATTGTAGAATGACCACTTAATATGTATAATACCTTATATAACATGTGAAACCTACATTAATTTATAAAAACATTTTATAATTTAAGCACTTAAAAATTCTAATTTGAAATTTGGTAGGAAACCACCAAATGGACATCTCAGGCTAATTCATCATTAATTAAGCAATTCAAATGGATAAATGAGACTAAAGTGACTCTTATATACTCCAATACACCTACTAATACATAAAATACAAAATGTAAAACTTTTTTATACACATGATGCTACTACATCAAAACAAATAAAGAAATGTGAGAAAGAGTAAAGGAATGAATACACCTCATTGGGTACATGACCCAATGATAAAACATAGTGATATTATATGTGTGTATATTTAGTGATAAAATTGTGAATATCTTGGACTAATTTGATTTATTTCTCAATTATAATGTTTAGGTGGCTCAAAAATTCAAGTTGGCCTTGACTCCATCATTGCCCACCCCTACTTGCTTGATCATGATCAGTGCATAACATGGATTAGAATAATGATTTGTCCAACCATATAATGTAGGTGGATCAAGAAATCAATTTATCCTTTAATATATCATTACCTAAAATTATTTAGTATAATATGCATCTAAATCTGAAACTATGTGATGTAAATGAAACTATGTAAGATGGCTCTAGGGCCACTCAGAAACTCTAAAATGTAAAATGGCTCAAGAGACACACATTAACTCTGAAATGTAGCTCTGGGGCCACTTAGGAATGCCAAATACTACAAATAAAGTAAGGCATGAATCTATGTAAACCTAGTGCAAAAATGGTGTAAATGATGTCTTGAGTAATAATATGGAGTTGTCATTCCATCAGAGAGTTTTGGTTCCAAACTAGACATATAGGAACAATATGCCAAGCACACACCCCTAAATCTGATATCTATGTATATTTATTCTTAAATGAGTCATCATAGTTTGTTTTTAAGTATCTAAAATTAAAATATGGGTTATCATGTAATACATGAATGCCTCCAATTTGAACAAACCTATGTAATCTATGTAAAAATAGACTATATACAAAACCTGTTAGATAATCTGTGACTTAGACTATGTAAATTTGAATTTTAACTATTTTACCTTTATTATAATTCTAGAATTTTATATTTCTTGGGTTACTACATAGTAACACAGTCCATTGGTCAATAACGCATTACACTAGTGTCTTATGTGCCATGTTATTGACCAAATGTGTTGTTTCTATGCAAAATTAAGACTAATCTATATATGAATATTTTTAACTATGTTTTCCTAAGTGTGGGATATATATTATGTGTCTACATGCTAAAATTATGTTCTAAGTGCACTACGATTGCTTGATCTTTGTGAAAAATCCTTATGAATGCCCATATGTTTTGGGGAGTTGTTGAACCTTTATAATAATAGTCCTCAAAATAAAATTTATGCATCATGTGTGTTAGATTGAAAATATATGATGTATGTGTGATAAACCAATATAATGTGTATACATGACATAGGAATGTAAAATATTTTGAGCAAAAGTTGGTAATGTATGATGTATGTTAGATCTATCATTCATAAGGTTGTCAAGATAGATAAAACCTTGTAAGCGTGTATATAAACAACAAATTTTGATATAATCTTAGTAACTACCTAGGGGGATGGGTCATGATGCCCATCAAGGCACCCAAGATGGAAGGGGAGATGCATGAGGTCCCTCATGGCATCACAAACTATATGTATATGTAACATGCAAGAGAAATGTGTCATGGTCATGAATCATACATGAAAGCATACATATAAACATATGAGGCACACAAAGTATGCCACGGGGCCACAATATAAGGGACATGGGAGAATGTCACTAAGTTTGAGAAAAGGAACACACACAAGGACATGTTTAAATGTCCACATATGCAAAATAGCACATAAGTTTGGCTTAAAGCCACATAGAAGGACATTGTCAAATGTCCACATACACAATCAAGAATCATACACAAGGACATGGGCACATGTCCAAATCATACACAAAATGAAAGGAATTTTATCCTAGATCCATTGAATAGTTACATATTCAAATTCCCTTGAGTAGATATAGATGCAAATAAACACAATCAAATATAAACTAGTAAAGCTATAAATGATTTTTACATAACATGTGGTACAAATTTGTGTAAGAGCAAAGATGTATATAAGTTGAGTCTATAGTATTAGTATTTGGAAAACAAATAGTAAAGTATAGAATGATATAACCTATAAAATCATAAGTTGTGTAGTATGATGCTCCCAATGGGTAAATGCATCAATGTTTAATCTGTTGATGTGTATTTTCCCCCAATGGGTATATAGTAAAAAATATGGATCTGTGTAGAAGCCCTGAGTTCTATAATAAGCTATGAATACTTGAAAGGAACAAGTGACACATGTATGTATTATAAAATTGACTATACTATCATAGATATCATATGTACTACCTAAAAAATAGAAGGAATATAAACATGGAAATGCATATAATCTAAAATGTCTATTTTTTAAGAAAATATTTAAATGTTTTTTCTATTGTTGAACATGTTATATTATTTTTATTTTTCTTGAGTATAATATATATACAAACAACATGAAAATTAAATTAATACAAGGAGAGAGGAACATACTAACATATGAGTGTCGTAAGAGACTCACTATGTAGATATCTTATATCACATAAAGGAAGAGTGATCACACATGATGTGTGAGGAGGTATCTAAGATATAGAAACCAAATGTATTTATTAATATGTAGATAAATATACCTATGATATGGGGATATTAATCTATGGACCTGACTGAAGATACCTACAAAATTTGGGGTTCTTGGGGACCCATTTGGTAGAGGAAATTGTGGTTGGTGTGGGTGCTCTATATAGTACCACTAATCTGGGTGGTAATTAGGTAGAGAGAGGCTCTCTATAATTCAAAACATGTCTTTGAAAAAGGGATTTATATAATAAAGGTCTTTATAGGAGATTATGTGTACATGGTAATGTTATATTATTATACCTCACCTACACTAGTGGATCAACTGATATCGGATATGTGGTAATAAAATATATGTTTAGAACTATAACTAGTGGTTGTTGTGTAATTGGTTATGGAATAGGTAAAGGATACTCATATGGAAGGGCCTCATATATAATTGACTAATTAATATGTATAACTTAAGACATTTATGTAGGGAGGATGGAGTGGATCGAATATGTTATATCCAAGGCCTACCTAATATCATGTCAAATGTGATAGCACTAGGTACAACTAAGAATCTAGTAGCCACATACATGAGACCAATCTATAATAGAAGTATTATCTCCCTAATGGAGCTCTAAACATGGCCATTTAAGCCATAAATAACTATATGTATTTGATAAATATCTTGATCTAAATAACCCAAGTGTTGTAGAAGTGTAATAATACACCTATTTATTCTTGATCCAATGTCACCCATGACACTATGAATATGATGATAATCAATGTAAGATCATACAAAGAGTGGATATAAATATAGGTCATCATCAATGATATCCTATTTTAAGAAAGTGGTTAGAGGTATAGTTAGCTCTATAGTATGATACACACAAATGATATTATTTAAATGGTGTGGATCCATCGCATTAGTATGATAAGATGTTAGGGATGGATGTGCCTAATAATTGTAATGAACACCTGAAGTGCATGTTGTATCATTAGTTATATGTTTTGGAAATGGATCTAAAAATATTTTCATTGCTTTTTCTTCATTTGGTTGTGCTCTGGGTGCCTCTATAGGAGTTCCCACATCAATGATATTAACATCTATCAAATCTTGTATCTTATGTCATAAGTAGATGCATATGTTTGTAGTATGTCCTGATGCCCTATGATAATGAAAAAATGCACTGGAAGCATAAGACTTTGGAAGATTCCTAGTTTTATCAACCTCTTTCATGGGAGGGAGAGATACGACATTGCATTCCAAGAGTTACTAGGTCTCCTTGGAGGAGCTGGTAAAACCATGCAAGAATGCATTAACTATTGTATTTTGATTATTCTTTCTTTTAGTGGGCCTCACCTCATATGGGGGCTTATTGGAACTCTTATTTATGGAATTTGATCTAGCTGTGTACTTTAATTTACCATAGAGATAAGCTTGAATTCTTATTATTTCACTATATGGCATATATCTATGAATAATGTAAACTTTTTGAATAGTATAGTTTCATGTAATGTTGGTAATAAACTCTAGTTGAATGCATCCTGGAGTTCTCTCTCTACCATGAGGCTAGTCATTTTTGTTAATATATTTTTATATCACAAGACATATTCACCTATTAATTCATTAGATTTTTGCTTGAGTTATGCAAATTGAGTGTATGAAACCTTTTCACTAATGTTGATTGAAAAGTGTATCAAAAACATATCCACCAGTGGATTAAATGTTATGATGGACTGATTAGGAAGATCATAGAATAATTATAATGCATATTATTTTAAATTATGGGGGAAAATCTTAGTTAGGATCAAATAATTGGACACTTAGTCCATACATGTTGTGTGAAAAGTGCATAGATGATGCTCTGGGTCACCCTTACCATCATACAAAGAAAGCTTGGGTCCCAAAAATTATGAGGTAAAGGAGTCTCCATGATATGTTGTGTCGAAGGTGTATGTAGGAGCATATGAGAGTCCAATGCATAAGATGGTCTAGTGGCACCTTGCATATGTAACACCTTGGACTATAAATAATTGATCTCCTATTGAAGGGATTATACATCTAAAGAGGAGGGATGTGTAATAGCTAGAAGAGGTGTTTCTACTAGTGAGATTTGGCTAGTTATAGTAGGTTATTTCATAATCTAATTTCCCCCCATAGTAAGTGTGACAATATTAGTATCTATGGGGTTGGAGGATTAACCTGTAGTTTATTTCAAGAGATCTTCAACAATACATATAAGTTCATCTTGCATATCAGGATGTTTAGAAATGAGATCTTGTAAATGTCTCTTATTGATCTCATCAAATTGATTATTGAATTCTTCCATTATAGGTTGGGAAGTATGAAAATAAAAAGTTGTATATTTTAAACCTTTTAATAAATTAAATGTAGGAAAGCTAACATAAATAGAATAATGACTCATATCTAAGAGTTTGAAATTAATTAATGATTGTATAAAAAAATCATACAAATGCTAAGAGCATCTAAGGCTATGGTTTGGATAGTATTCAAAGTAAGTTAGGTTCACCAAATGATTTAAATTTTAAGAGATTTATGGAATGTAAAACCCTATGTTTCTAAAGGGATGGAATAATAAATCAAGGAATAAATATATTATTATCCACAGCCACTGATTCATACAATAATTGAATTATTTGCTTAGCCTATAAATAAAAATAAATTATAAAGAGATACTTATCTAGAAAATTGATTAATATGGACATGTGGGGTGCTAAAAACTAGTGTAAGGATAACACAAAGTGTCTACAATAAGAAACAAGAATAAAAAAACCCTCCTAGATAGTAGTTTGATCCCCTGGATAATAACACATTGTGCTAGTGTCCTAATGTACTATAATAATGTCCTTATGAAGTAAGGATAGTGAGATTTTGGGTGGACCTTCACCTAGTTATAAGGAGCTTATACCTATGTGACTAAATTATGGATCATTGTTTGTTCCCTATTTAGATTGATTTAAATGTTAAAACTTATGCCTCTATGTTTTTAGGGTTTTTAAGGAGCACACATAGATAAAGAGTAGCATTAGTAAGGTAGGTTGGACATGACCACATCACCCCATGTGTTGAGTGTTGAATACATACCAATACCTAAAAAGGGTATGAATCTCGATGTAGTTCTCCCAATCTCAGTGTTGATGCAAGTGCAAGTGAATGCTAGTATGAGTGTTGATTTGATTGATTTGAGTGTGATTTGAGAATGTAAATATGATTAATATGATATTTGGGTTATTATAGATGGGTATATGTAGAAGTAGGGAAGAAAATGATCAATGAACTTGATTTACACAATTATTTTTGAGTTTGTTTTTGAGTATTTACATCTGATTCCATTTAGAGAATAAATGAATGAAAGTGGTCTATTTATAGTGTTTTGGTGCTTATTGAGACATAAAATGGGTCTAGGTTGACCCTATGATTCTTTGATAAATGGAAAGATATATGTTGAGGGAGTAAAGAGTAAAGGGACATTAGCACTAACATTTGGTCTATAGTGTAATGTATAATAGTCCAAAGGAATGAGCTAATGTCCAAATGGTAGGAATGGGAAAAAAGAGAATTGGGTGCCTTGGGGGTGGCTTAGTGCTACTTTTAGTATATCTAGGAATCGGTTGGATTTTCATGAAAGCTATAAAAAGATCAAAAGTGGCCACAATATAGGTCTAGGGCTAAGTTGAGGATAAGGTGGTCTCAAATGACACTCATTTCACTAAAATGACATTTTAGATGAATACACCTAGCTTCCCTTATTTTAGTACTTATAAGATAAATACTTTGAGCAAATAAGATCAATAAAATCTTCAAATTCACCTATTTTTTAAAAAACTCTCATAATGATGAGGAATGAACTTCCATAGAGTCACACACAATCTAAATATTGAGAATGGTTAATATGTTGCATGATTACATTTGGAATCTCTTTTAATTTTATAATTTTATTATTTCTTTTTGGTGAATTTTGAAGTTATATATGATGATATAAATATTTTGGGTTATCAAATAGTCTAGAGTATTTACCCGCTAAGTTTTCATTTGTTGTGACAACCATACCCCATATTTAAAAAAATTAGATGAAAACTAAGTTTGTATTAAGAATTTTCATGATCACATGTTATGTATTACATGTTTAGGTCTAACTCAAATGAAAATGATTTTAATTCCTTAATAACTATTCAGTTCCATTGTAATAGCTATAATCAAGTCTCTGTTGTAGTGTTGAAGGTCTCAAAATTGATTTCAGTCTTTTATGTCATGATGAATTTATGATGAAGGATTTTTGTTTGGGTATCTTGGACCTTGGATTTTAAAATTTTGAAACGTGATTGTTGAAAGATTTAAATATGTTTTACTAAAAATAGCTTACAAGTCTTTTTTGACTTTAGTGTTAGTAGTTGGGTAGGATAAACTTTGATTATGATTTATTTAACTAATAGATTGATATAATGTTTTGTTCAAATTTATTTCTATGTCTAACTACACAGGCTAGCCCTGACACCATGATATTTTGACATGCATCTTCATCTAGCTTCCCCACTCTCAATCTTCAAAGTTCTAAGTCTACTATTCACCCCAAAAAACAAGATTGATCCACATAGCTCCATCTTGGTGACTCGTAGCCTTTAAGATCATAATACATATTCAAAACCTAGATACTATCTAAAATAATGTGATCCATCCACATGTCTCCATCTTAAAGACTTAGATATCCTTTGATAAATATACATGTTCCATGTTTAGGTCATTATTTATAACAATGATATCTATCCACATGACACCATCCCAAAGATCTGTGACTAACAATTAATTGCATAATTTTGAAATATTCGCTACCTTTTAGTGAAATGAGATTTCTCCATGTGGCACCATTACGTTAAACCATAGCCTATGGAATCATATTGCATAGTCAAAATGTGAATAATATCTCGAATAGTGTGAGATTTTCACATGTCACCATCCTAGTGATCCATGATCTACCATAAAATAGTACAAAGGTTAAAGAACATTTTGAAAACATACATCCATGTGTCACCATCCTAACAATCCATAGTATAACGTGGTACATAGTCAAAATGTAAAGACTCTTTTGTGAAATGATATTTCTCCATGTGTTTCAATCTGACTAACTGTTGGTTGAATATTTTGTCTATCAGCGTACTGGTAAACAAAATAGGTCTTACTAGCCAAAGCAAGAAGATTAGTCATCATAATGTGTAAGTTTATCACATCAGAATGAGATTTCTCTCTCTTCTCATCAAGGGGAGGTTTCCTATGGATATGTTATGTATATGTATGAACAGAAAATAATACTCAAGGGTAGGACCAGACATCCATCTCTCTTTCTTCAGAGATGATGTAAACAAAACAAAGCAAAAAATCAAGAGAATGATAGACAACACTCCTCTTCTTTCAGAAGAACTATTCAACCAGCCACAAGAATACACCTGGAAATAAAAGCAGAATATGACTAAAAGTATGGTAACCAACAAATCAAGACATAACACAAAGTCTGTACCTGAAATACTCAAGAGTGATATACGAAGGGCAATGAAAGCTCAAAGTCTTCTCAAAGTCCTTTACACAGTAGTGAAAAAGTAAACACACTAAAGGAAGCTATGGGGGCACAAAGTCTCTCCACAGTTGATTCTTCAGGACACCTTCTTGACAAATTTACTAATCTTGCTTATTAGATTAATGAAACAAAAAAGATATCACAGCACAAAGTCTGAAAAAGTCCCTTGTTTTCATTAACAGAATATGATAAACAGACTGAGCACAAAGTCTCAATGATGCCTCTCAATTTTGGCAAAGTTTCGTTCAGATTATCAAAAAGAAGATCATTTTATGATGAAAGAAAGTCCCTTATATAACCACTTCAAAAAGGACTCAGGAACAGTAATACATCATGATGTGTTTGGAAATTTTAGGAAGGCAAGCTGGAATTTTGGGGCCTTTTACCCATTTGATCTTCTCAATGTAGATAAAAAAATCATGTAATTGAAAGTTTACAACTTTCAATGTCTGCCTGGCAGTTTGATCTTATCTTCATTGTTCCTCCTTTTCTGATTAATTGAATCAAGTCCTGGATTCAGCTTGCTATTCTATTCTTTCCCCTCTTTCTGCTAGTCTTGGCCTTGAAATCTGTGAATGTATTCTATTTTGTATGTTCAAAGGATCAACAGTTGTTTTGTTGTCTTCAATTTGACATTCACGCACCTGCCACTATGTTTCCAATGGCTAGTTAACTGTGTTGAATTTGACATCTTCAAGCGCATCACCCCTTGGTCTTCTTTTGGTTTTCCACTTGGCACTTTTCCATATTGGGCTTGCCCTTTTGGGCTTTGAGAAATGATCCTTCAGCTTTAGGAAGTGTCTTCAAATTGATGGCTGAGAGTCCCCCGCAAGGGCACTTGCCCTTCGGGGTCCTTTGTTGGCCCTTCCCAAATTCCCCCGAGCTTTTCCCTGGGCTATTCCCTGTACACATTTCCCACAGACATTTTCCTTGGGGAAAATTCCCATGGACTATTTGAACAAGTGTTTGAACAAGCCTTTGAAAATTTGAAGGGTGTTTTGGTCGATGAAGTGTCCTCTGCAAGGTAACTTATCCTTCAGAAAAGTTATTTTCAGTATTGAACTGCCCCTTTGAACTTGGATGTTGAGCCATTTGTTGAACCGGTTCAAAGGTTCAATGAAGCGTGCCAAGCACCTTTGAACCAAAAAGCTGATGAACCATTGAATGACCTTTATCATTGAACTAATACATTGAACTAATTAGTTGAACCAAAATGGTTCAAGCCAATGGTTCAAGCCGATGGTTTAACAAATAAAATAGGCCAATAAATTAAGCATTGAACCAAATATTTGTACTTGCCTTTGAATTGACAGTTGAACCATTTAATTGAACCTATCTATTGAACCGGTTCAATGGTTCAACGAAGCATGCCAAGCACCTTTTGAACAAAGATGATGAACTATTCAATGTTGAAACAAAGCATTGAACCACTTGATTTAACCCGCCTTTGAACCATTTGACGTTGAACCAAACATTGAACCTACTGCTGATGTTTGCCGATGGAAATTCCTACAGAAGTTGTGAAGCCCATTGAACCTTTGATGTTGAACCAAAATTTGGTTCAATAATTCAACAAAAGCCTTGAACCAACTGATGAACCAAATGGTTGAACTAAAAGATGTTGAAACAAAGGAAATGAACCATCTGAGTGAAATAAAGCATTGAACTGCTTGGTTAAACTGAGCGATTAAACTATTCCTTTGGTTGAACCGACCATTGAACCTTGAACCCATTGAACCTTTATGAAGCACTTAACTCTTGCCAAAGACATTGAACTTTTTGAACTTTGAACCCGTTGAACCTTTGAACCCAATTGGTTCAATAGTTCAGGTCTCCTTTTATATTCAGATGCTTGCCGATGAAGATTTTCAATTGAACCAAAACTCTAAACTAATCCTAGAAAATGATTGAGTGTTGAAAACTGATCCTTTGACTAAAAATGCCTACAGAAGTCTTTGAACCTGTATAAAATAACTTGCCTGTAGAATCTGAAGATACAAAATCTGTAGAAATCATCATGTAAAATCCATTAAACTTGACTAGCAAAGTCTGCAGATTTTTTGAGAAGCCTTGAAAATAAGGAATTTGAATGTCTAAGACAAAATTTTTAAAATGGAAGATATAATTTTGGTCTGTAAGACCAAAATAATTCAAATGTTGTCTCCCAAAAATGAGTGATATTTTTGGGGGACAATAGCTGGCTCCAGTTGGGGAACTTCTGTTAATTGCAAAATGAATTGAAAGGAGTAGAATTCAGAATCTCCAGTGTCTTCAAGTGTACCATTGGGCTTCAAAGTCATGCTTTCCAAAAATGAAAGGCAACAAAAATGAAAACAAACAAAACAAAATAGAAATTAAAACTGTACAAGTATACATATATACAGAGGTAGTAATCCGATACTTCAAGAATTGAAGTGTTTCAAATGCTGCCCATTATGGGGCAGAGAAAAGAATGTGCCATCTTGATAAACCAATAAGAAGACATTTTGTCCCCAGAAATGATGAAGGGTGAATGGAGCTCTCCACCAGGAAACCAATTTTCTGCGTCTTCCTCTTGGTCTTTCCTTCTTTTTGCTCTATGGCAGGGTGTGGTCTTCAAACTGAAAACCATAACTCCTTGTTCTCCCTGTGAAGGGTTCCTTTGCCTGATTTTGATTTGCAACAGCATGGTCCATTACCATAATTGGTTGTTCTTCTAGTTCAGTCTAGTATATGACTGGATTGTCCATATCAAACTCCTGACAAACTATTAGATTAACATCTTCTTTGATGTGAAGGAGTTTGACTTCTTCATCTTGAGCAATCTTCAATTTAAGCAACAAAGATTCACATCTAGCTATGTTTTTGGTGTTGCTAACTTGCAAATTTCATGAAGGAAGAATATCTCCTTGAGGAGATATCAACACAGTTTCAACTTCATCATTGGTGGAAGAATTGATGTCATCATCAGAAGCTGATCTCTTATCAGATTTCTCTTCATTAGAGATGGAATATCCTTCCTTGTTTATACTACATCCTACCAATTCTCCTAAAGTCTTATTTGGATCAATTCCTGGATTGTCAACTATAGGAATTTCATCTATAGAAACATGAACATCCTCTATGGTAAATAAATAATTACCCCTACCTGAAGACTCAGATAGAATTTGTGCTACAGGGGCTAATGTTTGGGTGACCACGTATTTTGTCTCAGACAGGTCCGCATTTGGTTCTCCATCAATGTCCAATTGCTTAGGATTGACTTATAGGGATTCAAACTCGGTCATTTGAATTTTGGATTCCTTGACATGATCAATCATGTCAAATGACTGGAATGGATTTGGAAGAGAGGATGGGAGTTTGTCCTTTTGATTTCCAGGAGGGGAAGGACTAGTTTGCGAAGCTGAAGTAGAAGGTATAGAGATCTTTGATGTACTTACTTCTTTGGTAATCACCAAGTCCTTTGATTGAAAAGGAAGAGGGGTTCTCTACTCAACAATTGAAATTGCTGGTTGGGGTCGCTCCTCTGTCTTCTCTTTGTTGGCCTGCTGGGCTAACTGATTCTGGGACTGGATGAATACTACGTATGATCCTTTGATTGCTTCACCTTCACTTTTGGATTCATCCTAGTAATTTAGGAAACCAATGTGGGAGTTGCCAGCTGATTCTTCTAGATCCTTCCTAAAGAGATCAGTGCCATTTTCTTGCTCTAACTCAAGTTGGAAATAGGAAACATGATTTGTTTCCAGATATCCAACTACCGAGTTTGTTGGAGGTGCTTCAAGGGCAGGATTCCTCTATAGAGGAAGAAGATGATTTTGTTGCCCTTGACTTCTAATGGCGTTGCCTTGATATGGCTGATTAGGGAATGTCCTCCTTGGTATATCTTTATATAGAGGAGCAGAAGACATACTTTGTGCCATTTGCCTTTTCAAGGCTAGCAATTCATTTGCTAGCTTTTGTACCATTGGATCAATGGTGACTATGGGTGAGTATTCAGGAGATGAAGAGGGTTTAGCTCTGTTAGGATCTCTCCTTATCTTTCCTACCAAGATAAGGTCATATTCTAGCTCAATAGCCAAGTCTTGAGCAGCCTCAAGGTCTATGTGTCTAGCCTATCTCAATAGAAAACTCACTTCAGGTAGATGTGAGTTGATGAAGAAACACATGAGATTTTGAGGTGTTAGCTAGGCGATCATGGGAATCTTGCGCCTCAGCTTGTTGAACCTAGCAATGAAGTCTCTCATAGGTTCATGGGGCTACTTCTTCATCTATGTGAGCTAGGCCAGTAAGGCATGTGCATCTTTTGTAGGATTGAATCTTGCTTTGAACTTGGCTTTAAGTGTATCCCAGTCAGTCACTGATCCAGCCTGCAGATGGTAAAACTAGTCTGTAGCAACACCTTGTAATGTTTCCATGAAAAGCCTAACTGTGACGTCTTCAAATTCCACCCCTATCACACCACAGGCTATGGTGAAGGCTACAATGTGTTCATCATGGTGGACTCTTCCATCACCAAAGAATTTGGGGAAATTCTTCGTTGAACTGAGTGGTAGCTCATGCAGGGGTGGAGCTAGATTAAGTGGGCCAAATGAGTTACCCCAGGGGCCTCAAACTGCCATGATAGGATTATGAATAATAGGGATAACACATCTAAGCAGAGTTGCTAGATTATAGGACAAAAATGGAAAAGAAACTAGCCCTACTTCAGCGTAAAGCTTGAGGCTTCAAACTGCACTTTCTTTCCCAACAGCTCTGGTTTTGCAGACCAGATAATATAATGGAGATGGATGAAAATGGAGATGGTTGAAAAATGGTAAGGCTATAAATGGATAATGGGTAAGACCCAGATGGGAGTTTCCAGACTGTATAATGGATAAGGTGATAATGATAATGGGTAAGACACAGGTGATGTTTCAATCTGAAACTTGAGGTTCCAAATTGCACAAAATTACTGTGTCCCCAGTGGAGTTGCCAAAAATTGTTGATCCTTTAAACATACAAAATAAAATACATTCATAGATTTCAAGGCCAAGACCAGCAGAAAGAGGGGAAAGAATAGAATAATAAGTCGAATCTAGGACTCGATTCAATTAATCAAAAAAGGAGGAACAATGAAGATAAGATCAAACTACCATGCAGACATTGAAAGTTGTAAACTTTCAATTGCACGACTTGTTTATCTACATTGAGAAGATAAAATGGGTAAAAGGCCCCAAAATTCTAGCTTGCCTTCCTAACATTTCCCAACGCATCATGATGTATTACTATTCCTGGGTCCTTTTTGAAGTGGCTATATAAGGGACTTTCTTTCATTGTAAAATGATCTTCTTTTTGATAATCTAAACAAAACTCTGCCGAAATTGAGAGGCATCATTGAGACTTTGTGCTCAATCTATTTATCATATTCTGTTAATGAAAACAAGGGACTTTTTCAGACTTTGTGCTGTGATATCTTTTTTGTTTCATTAATCTAATAAGCAGGATTAGTAAATTTGTCAAGAAGGTGTCCTGAAGAATCAACTGTGGAGAGACTTTGTGCCCCCATAGTTGCCTTCAGTGTGTTTGCTTTTTCATTGCCGTGTAAAGGACTTTGAGAAGACTTTGAGCTTTCATTTCCCTTTGTATATCACTCTTGAGTATTTTAGGTGCAGACTTTGTGCTGTGTCTTGATTTGTTGGTTACCATACTTTTAGTCATATTCTGCTTTTATTTCCAAGAGTATTCTTGTGGCTGGTTGAACAGTTCTTCTGAAATAAGAGGAGTGTTGTCTGTCATTCTCTTGAGTTTTTCCTTTGTTTTTTTTACATCATCTTTGAAGAAAGAGAGATGGATGTCTAGTCCTACCCTTGGGTATTATTTTTTGTTCATACATATACATAGCATATCCATAGGGAACCTCCCCTTGATGAGAGGAGAGAGCAGTCTCCTTCTGATGTGATAAACTTACACATTAGGATGACTAATCTTCTTTCTTTGGCTGATAAGACCTATTTTGTTTACCAGTACGCTGATAGACAAAATATTCAACCAATAGTTTTGGGACAACACTAACCCACAGTCATCACAATGCATGATAAAGAAAATTCATGCTCTGGGAAAGTGATTACTTGATATTTTTCCAAGTGTCTTCATATTAGGAACATGTGATCAAAGCAAATTAAAATAAATAGGGTCTAACACCAGTGGATGAGTAATTTGTTTCCATGTGGCTCTAATCAATTTGGGTAATTATAAAGGAATGTCTCTATCATAAAAAATAAGCTCCAAAGGAATGAAAAGAAGACATATATCTTGTTAAGCTGAGGAAGCACCCAAAATCAATTAAAGGATATCGCATGGAAATAAAAAATCCACCAAAATATGTTAACGTAAAATTGAAATTCAAAATAACAAATGAATAAGTGGGTAGTGAATTAAAAGTCATTGTTTTAATTAATTTACACTAGTATTCAAATTAATTCATTCACTTCTCAAATTTAAGTTATATATTTGATTTTCAAGGCATGATTTGATTACATTGCTCTTTTTCTATCCTTGGCACTCTATGAATTTAAGCTCCTTAGTAAAATACTTTAGATTTTATAGAGAACTTAAAATTACTTGCACCATGATAATGGCTTAATCATCTCACTTTCTTCCTCCCTCTGCTATTTCTAGCACTAGTGAATTCATGGATATAATATTTGATTTGGCTACATTTGAAAACTAACTCAAACATTATTCAGCCATATTGATGGAGGATGCTACATTATCATATGGAACAAAAGACCAAATTTATATATTCACACAATGATAAAAATATGGAAATTCATCCACTAAGGTGGTAAGCCTGCAAAAAGCTACCATGAAACTAGAAGTAATGCCATATATCAATCTAATTCATGATTTGTTTGTAGATGGGCAAATTTATGGAAAAATATTACACTATTGGCTTAACAAAACCCTTATGGCATACATTGGTGGAAACACATTTGAGAGATATTATAGGTTTCATGTTCCTAAACAAACATATGGCTAGGCTATGGTGAATTCATGGTTGCTCGTAAATTCAATCAAAGATAAAATGTATTAACGACAATACAACCCAAGTAACCTTGCGATCAAAGGCCCAATTTCATCCATTCCTATAATAATTTTTAGGATAGGGGTAAGAATCATCATGGCACTATTAAATATATTATATGGATTTCCAAGCATTTCTTATGTCCATGAGATTTGGTCCTGTTGTTGGACATTATTTCTCTTAGATAAATAATTAGCTCCATTTTGATACACCATATCAATGACATAGTAAATAAAATAGATGAAAAATTGTATATGATGTAAAACTTGGTAGATATCATAACTGATACAGTGCACCCATATTATGTAAAACCCTAAGATCCATTTACAGAACACCCAAAAGATAGGGTTTGTGATTAATTAAATATTATTCACATCTATAGGTTTAAGATACAAATATAGAGACTCATAGATACATTCCATCTGATGGTGTATAGTGCCATATATGGGCATAACATGCCCAATTTATTATAATACATTAGGAGAAGCATTGAGAAAATGGGTGATTATTGGTATTACCTAGATTTCACCATAATTAGAATTGAGGGGACAAGGGAATAACATTTGTATCTGTCACATACTATTCTAGACAAGGTGGCCAAACAAAATATTGATATAGAATTATTTGATAGTGTATAAACTTAGCTAAGGGGTGTTAAATAAGGAATAATGTATACAAATCCTCTCAAAATTATCTACATATAATACACAAAATAGGGGCATCTTAGCTCTGCAATAAAATTTAGAATGCATTATGATTTGAAAATGGCACCATTTAGTTACAAGGATATTAGGAAGAAGTTCATGGAGCCCATTAACAAGGATGAGAAAAAATTAAAAATATTATATTGCTACCAATGGTGTAAGAGAAACACCATGTTATTAGAGTGTAAAAATGTTCAATTGGAATAGAGAGAAGACATATTCTATCTAACAAATAAGAGGAAGGTCTACCCCACAAACCCAGATGCATAGGAGGAAGATCCTTACATTTTATTGATGCAATAAGAGGAGTGATTAATTATATGTTTATAAATTATGATGAATCTAAAAAAAGGTTTAAATAAATATATGTTATAAAATCTTCCCAAGATATTGTAGATAATGTACAAAGGATAGCCATAACACTATACAATATCATTTGCTCAATAAGGCATGCTAGAGCTAAAGGACATCTAGGATGGGGTAGTGTAACCCATGAGTTTAATAGAATGAAGAATTGGAATTCAAAGATAAATTATATGGGTTATAATACTAAGAATAAGGCCTATGCACAATTATGTTTGATATCATCTCGTAATGATACTTTGGCCTAGAACCATGTGACAACTAGAAAAGATAAATGGTTAAAGTGGCATAATTAGATGCATGCCTTGGTGTAGAACTTATAAGTCATTAACAATGTAAAATATCAATTTTGAAGTATACAAATATTAAAAATATATATACACCTCTAGGGAAACTAGTCCTAAGGCCCATTTTTGAAGGTTTTATTCAAAGGGTTGTTGATAGTTTCTAGGTAGAAGTGGAGGGCACTGTGTATAGACCTAGTGAACAAATTATTCAATTAATTTTTTATGTAAAAGACAAAGTGGCCAACACATATAATTGAAAGTGTAATTTAAGGCTTAGATGTATATTCATGAAAATATGAAGTCTAAGATATCAATTTTGTTTAAAATATGCCATTTATTATGAGATTATCATAGTTAATTTTAAAATGATTCATGTTTTGTACAAATAGTTGGAGGCATTCAATCAAACTCATATTTTGATAGGGGCATCTTCTATATCTCAAACACATCCTTAGTTTCTAGACTATATTATAGCATAAACATATAAAGGTATAATTTTTTTGATAATTTCAACTATAGTTCCACCTATGCCTATGTTAACTTCAGTTGTAACTATGACTACCTTTTCCAAAACTATATGCATGAAGGCTCCATTTTCAAGTAGTTTGACATTAACACCTTAATTAGAATATATTTTTTCATGTCTATTTATTATAATTGAGATTTAAGTATCAACTCTATTTTTGGTAGATATATATTATATTTAAATTTTTTGGCCAATGTATGATATTGGTATATATATACATGCACAGTATACATGTGTTTTGACATTGATTTATTGAAACAGAAGATGTAAATATAGAATTTTCTTGAGGATGAGGCACTCACACGTGCACGCACGTGCACACACACACACACACACTTGTATCCTCTGCAATCTAGATGGAGGATAATTTTACAATGTAGATAAATAAGAATTTTTCAGGATTGTTTACTAATTTTATCTTGATGATCTTATCTCTTCCAAATATTTATATTCATTGAAGAAGTTATAGCAAACTAGTATTTTAGTCTTTCAATTATGTAGAAGTGTTTTCAATATGGTTATTTAGATTGTGCTAAATTTAATTTGAATGCTTTATGTTCATTAATCATAATATCCCTTTGAAGATGTGCAATTGAAAGTGGAAACAACATTTGATTATGAGCATTGAAGTTTATTGTACTTATTTCCTTAGAAAACTAGTTGTGTTTATATGTTTTGTGTGCTAATAGCAACCTATAGAAAGCATTATCCTAATCACTTGATCATTGCATAGTACAATGTCCATTTTGGAAGGGTTTCAAATTTTTTTTGTTTCAAAAACCCTCTTTTTTATGTCTTTTTATCTATTTCATCTTTGGTTAGAATCTACCTATCCAACCCAAGTAGTCTTTTATTTATTTTAGAATTAATACATGTAAAACATATGAGGTAAATGAACCATTGCTTACCATTATTCCACCACCAAGTTATTTACAAAATCAAATACCCCATAAATCAAATACAAAATGTATGGATTGCCTTCAAATATACTTACATTACTCTACATGTTACATAGATCTTTGTAACACATTTACTATAACTTAGCCACTATGTACCATTTCACAATCTCATATAACTCAGCCACTATGCACCATTTCACAATATCTTAGAATACAATGAAATTGGGAATAATATCTTACACAACTCTAACAATATTATTACATGTTAATCATGTTTCATAACTACCAAATTCATTTTATACATAAGACTATGCAACAATACCAATTTTCATAATAAACGAGCACAAATAAGGCTTGCATAAAAATCTTTATGCCCCAATTAACTTGCACATCATTGTGAAAATCCATACAAAGTTGAGACATTTTCCAAAAATATCCCACTTGTTAGACACTTTTCATTTAAGGGGTCATGCACTCATTCCTCAACATCTTCAATAAACCATGCCCATCTCTTTCCTATACCAAATGAGCTTATCGATAGTCATTGCCTTGGTTAATGAATCAAAATTTTATTTTGTGTCCACCTCCTCTAGATATATCTTTTTGTTTTACACCATTTCCCTCACTAAGTGATATTTCATATCAATAGGATATATTTAATAACGATACTCTAGATTCTTTGCTAGATAGATTTTTATTTGACTATTACAATTTATCCTTACATTATTATGTGTGAACCCTAAATTAGTGTATACCTTTTGAATTCACACCACTTATTTGATTTAATGAGTAGAATAAATATTTTCATCTTCAGTGGTAGATATAATAACATTATCTTGTCATTTACTCATCTAATTTATAATTCCACCAAAACATTTGAACACATACACATTGGTAAACCTACAATAATCAATATATCAAGACCAACTAGAATCCACAAATCCTTATACATCCAAAATCTTGCTTTCACAAGGGGACCTGAGATAAAAAATTTCACAATCATATGTTCCATATAGATATCTAAATATCCTCTTTGTTATTGCCAAATGCTCCTTGCCTAAATTGGGTAAGAATATGTTAACTACTCCTACTATTTGTACAATGTCATGTATTGTATATGGATCCTAGAAAAATGTCCTCCATCTCCTATTATATATTTCAACATTGTGTATTTAATAGATTTGGACCCACTTGAAAAGCGTGTGCATATAGTGTTGCAGTCTTACATGTTAAACCTTTAAAAAACCGTTTCAACATAATTTATCTAGTCTAACCATAACTTCTTTATAAAAAAAAATATTAAGGGTAAAAGTGGGTTTTAGCGGGGTTCATACCCAATACAAGAACATAAAGACATGGAATTAAAACCATAAGGAATATGAATTCCTACAAAAATCAACCAACAAAAACTAACTCTACAACAACAAAACAAAATTAACCAACACTACAACAATAGTAGACAAACTATAAAACTACAACAACTATGTAAAACAATGATGAAACTAGGACCCTTCAAAACTATTTTTATTTTATGATCTACGGGTCATTTTAGGAAAATAAAAAACTTTATTTCCATTACAAATTTGAATCTTGGAGTGCTGAGATATTTCATTTCAAACTATGTAAACAATTGAGACATTACTTAGTTTGAAGATGCACTTGTCTAGAAGTTTTTGTTTCCCAGTATGTCATCCACATTGAGGAATATGATTAAATAGTTATAAACTTAATTATTTTACTAGACACAAGGATCAACATGGATGTTTACATTCCCAAGGCCAATGACATAATGTTTGAACTTATGATTTAAAAATTGGGTGATTTCTCCAAGTTGTATAAGGAATTATTCAGCTAGTAGATCAAGTCCTCTTTCCCTTGCATGATAAATATTTTTGGTTATGATATTAAGATATCTTCTTCAATAAACCCATGTATTTTTTTGTCATAAAATCCATTTTGTCTATTTCAATTTTAATTGTAATGGTAATAGATAAAATAAACCTACTCAAAGTCAGTTTTGTAATAGGGGAGAAGGTTTCACCAAATTTAATTATCTCTACGTACGAGAATCATTGTAAAACTTGATGATCCTTATAATTATCCATATTCCCTTACATATTCAAATTCTTCTTGGAAGCCTATTTTTAGGCTATAGGGTTTTGTCCAAGAGCTAGATTCTTCTAACTCTAAGTCTCATCTTTGTCTAGAGACTCAATTTTCTTCTTCATAGCCTTCTTCCAAGAATTTATCTTTGTGAAGCCAAGAATGTCATTCACTATCATCAAGTTTTGAATATAACTTACTGATAATAGGGGAAAAAAATGAAAACCATATGGGCTACACCTATTATTCATTTTAAATTACATGGTTTAATCTCATTAGAGTTAGAGTCTCATGCTTTTCCTCTTCTGATTCTTATGACTTTTCATCTATTGCACCATACTCATAGATAGGATCTTCATAATCTACATCAACACAGATATTTTTTCTTTTCTTATTTTGAATGCTTCTTTGATTTATAGATTGTATGAGCCTTTCAAACTTCCCTAAAGAGCACATTACGCTACTTGTGACCTTTGACACCACTCCCATACCAAAAACATATGCACTTTGCAAGCTTGATGTCATATTTTGCACTTTTCTCCTTTGGGATGTGAGGATAAGCTTCACAAAAAAAACACCTGTGTCTCAAGAATGCATTTTACCCTATCCACATATTTAACAAATTTTTATCAAGCAACACTAATGTGGGTGACCTATTGTTAAGGTAACAAGTAGTTCCCACTGCTTCATCTTGGAATTTTTGCTCTAAATGTGCACCACTCAATTCAATCTACACCCTATACATTAGCGTCTTATTCATCTTATATACAACTCCATTATGATGTTGTGTATACCAAGTTGTATTTTTTATTTAGATACCTATCTTCCATTAGAATTCATTGAACTATTTTTAGTAGTAATCACACCTATTGTTAGTGTAAAATACGTTAATTCATTCCCTATCTAGTTATCAACAAGGGTGTTGAATTTATTTATAACTTCCAATTAATTTAGGAGAAAATATATCCAAGTCACCTATGAAACAAACATAAAAGACATACCTTTTTAGTGATGAGATATCAACCATTATGAACACATCACTATGGATCACTTATAAGATTCTTCTTGACCTTGTAACATTTTTTGGGAATTTCATTGAACTCTGCTTATTGTAGAGGAAATGTTCAAAAAATTCTAAATCTAAGAGATAATTATTCATCCCAGTTATTATAACCCTAGTCTACAATATGCACAAACATTTATCAATAATATGACCTAGCATCTGATGTTATAGCATTCTTTCCTCTTCTATAAATAATGTGTAATTGATCATTTTAGCCTTGCACTTAGGTACAACAAGTTGTTATGTATTGCTTATGATATTTTCATCAACCATAAATAGAGTATCCTTGAGCACACCCATTGCTCATATAATGGCTACATGAACCATTTTCACCTATCTCTGCTAATTGAGCTCTGGATAATAGTACCAATTATTTTGCTCATATAGATCAAGTTTCTCGCAAGGCTAAGAATGTGTGAGATGCTTATAAAAATATTCATCCTCCTATATCTGAGTCATAACTTTCCCACAACCTGGAAAGTTGGGTTATCTCTGATAAAAGTATCAAAACCATCATATTATTCATATTTACATAATGAATCCTTTGTAGGAATCATTTGGTAGTAGGCTCTAGAGTTGATAATACACACAACATTTTAGCATGCAAGGTTGAGGATAAAATATATGTCTCCATATCCAAAAATAAAGGCATTTTTAATTGAAGATTTCATAGTATCTAGTGGTTTTTTATTTTAACACCTTTTAAAAGTTCCTTATCTTGTCACAATTATTACACCTTTTTAGGGACTATCTGAAGTGATCTACAATCCTTTTTAAAGTGTCATATATTATTGATGTTCTAATACATCTTCAAGGATATATCTAAATTCTTAGATCTTCCTATAGATATTGAGTTCTTATTGCCAATCTTCCACATTCCTTTCTCCCTAGAGAAACCTTAGTTTGTTAAGGTATCATTTTTATGATAGATTTACACAAACTTATGCCTCATCTCCTCTGATAAAAATGTTGTTACTAATATTATAGATTTAACCTTGATGTATTACGAGTGATTTACATCACAAGATTTACTCATGAGTATGGAAAAGGTCACAACAACATGATACATGTTTCTACATCATTCACTTTTACATCCATGTATGAAAACTAATTGATCACAATGTCGAAGGAATTCATGTGATTTGCAACCAATTCATCATCACTCATTTGCAACAAGTAAAAATTATTTCATAAAAACATTTTTTCATCAGTGACTTTGTTTGGTACAATGTTCCCAACATGTCACATATAAGATTCATAGTCTCAAAATATTTTCAATTAAGGCATTTAGTTGCACTGAATCTAACAAACATAATATGGTAAATCTTCTAAATTTTTTATCAAAATTTTATCCATTATTGTGATTTCAATTTGGTGGGTACTATATTCAATAACAATCTACTAATCTCTATCTATCAAGAGATTCTTCATGTTTAGTTTCCATAATGCAAAATTTTAACCATGAAATTTATCAATTTATTTTCTTGTGTTTCCAAACATTTTCCTTGCACAACATTTCCATATGAAAACTCTCACTTCAAAACTTTTAGTCACAAGTTATTCCAACTCCCACAAAGCTCACAACTAGTGGTTGTGATATTAAATGTTTGGAATTAACTCATTCATGACATAAAAACATAAAGGAGATTTCTACTAATTATAATCTTGAACAAGTAGATAGAATTACAAGCACACACAAAAACATGAATTGATACCTAGGAAAAACTATTTGAAGTAAGAAAGCATAGCATAGCTTCTTTATGAGTTATAACATAAATTCAGTCATTTTACATGCTAGAACCAAATTTCAAAGATCTATAACCTTCATATATCACTTTACTATATATTACAATACACACACTTATCTATGTGTATTCATCATTCAATAACCATTATTACACATATATTTGGCCATATATGATTCACTACATTTTATATATTTCCTTATAAAAACCATGCCTTTATCAATCACTTAGCTTATAACATCTACAATATCAAGAAGAGTATAAATTTGCCAATTACTACACCAAGTGGAAAATATGTAACACTGCTCAACTAGGTCATGTCACAACACCACCAAGTCTTTTCTAACACTTATTTATTATAAAATATAAATTTATAAAATTACATGGAACATGTATAATTAAACTTGCATTGTTTGCATGTTGCACAATGACTTACAACACCATAATGTAACTCAACCACTTCAAATTCTATGAGGGTGAAATGAAACTAAGAAAAAATTCTATGCATATTTACCACTATTCCCACACACTAAAGACATTGTACAATTTACAAAGGTAGTCTTTACATAATAATATACAACCATCCCCATATATGTAACTTGTGCTTGCACAAAACATCATACATAGTAACTATATTACACATAATTATACGAATCCATATAAATTTGAGTTGTTTGTCAACTTAAAATTCATTATTCAAAGGAAAATATAATCTAAACTTGTGCTTTTCCATGAACATTTGATACACATACAATAATTTCCTTTCTTACTACCTAAATAGGAACTTGTCTCTAATAGATTTGGATAGAGCACATTGATGCCTAAAAAAAATACAATATGTTTAGGTAAATGTTGTAAACTAATATCATCATCCAAATAATTTATCATGTTTAGAATATGAAGGAGTCAATCAGGGTAAATTTTGAAGATTGATATAACTTATAGCAAGATTCCTTCCCTCTATCGATTGTCTAAAAATAAAAAGTCAGTGCAAATGTTTAATTTATTTTTTAATACCAATAATATGCTAAATAAATGATCACATATTGTAATTCTCAACTAGGAATGTACTAGTCATAGAATTTTTACTTTTCAAATTAGTGTGTTGATGCTTTCATGCCAATTTATATAAACTAGAAATTAGCCCAAAGGTCTAAGTAACATTGGAAGGGATTATTTATTAGGATACATTTTGGTGATACAATTTGGTACATACTAGAAAATACTAACATTTAATCATATTTAAAGGTTGAAGATGTAAATCATATAAAACCAATGGAGCTCAAGCACTCGATAAAGCAAATAATTTTTTAGGTCCTTTAGGCTCTCTTCTACTCCTACTCATGGGAGAAGTTTCAATCTCATCCTCCCCTTCCCCATCCCAATACATATAACAATCCCTTAGAGATCTGGATGTGATGTAATCCTCATGGATATTGCTCAAACCTTTTCCACTCTCTCTAGGCAACAACATAGAGCTTAGTGCATAATTTCCCACAACCATATCCCTATTTGTATTGAGATATCAAAGTGTATTAAACATTAAAATAAGAAATTAGATGAAACAATGAAATAAAACCTCATAACATACACATTGATGATTGAATTTTTCCTTTTATTATTTTTACAACTATTCTATCATGAAGCCACAACCATCTCTATAATTGGCACTCATCGATTTGGGATAGCTTCTCACTCTCTAAATTTTAGGTGACCTAAGAAAAAAACTCTCATTTAATCCATGACTAAGGAAATGAGAATAAATGGAATAATATGGTCTTAAGATATATACTGAATGGTTTTACTGACTAGGATTTGAGGCTTTCGAATGAAATGTGTTGACCAGATGTAATATCTTGGAGTGATAAGGTTGTAACATATGAGGAAGCAAAAGATGTATACCTTTCATTATCTAGGAATTTAAAATGTGAGGAAGTTTTATACATGATGAGAGGTATAAAAAATAGAGAGGGAGATACCTTTTCCACATATGATAGAGGAAAGATTTATGGATGCCCTGTCTTTACCACCTATAAGAGAAGTAAGATTTGTCGAAGGCCTACCCTTTTCAACTATGGTAGTAGATAGATTCATGAAGGTGATTCCTTTTCTACTTTGTGGTGGAGGAAATATTTGAGATATTATCTTATCTATGTGGACTTAATAGAGATAATGAGGATGCTCTAACATTTTCTATCAAAGAGGAGGAAGTGATTCCACTACGACTTGTTGCCTCACATCAGGAAGAAGCTAATTTATTAGGAGGAGAGGAAGTGGCATAACTTAATGAAGTAAGAAGTCCTCCTCCTCTACCAAAAACATTTTATAAATAATCAAAATGGAATTACAATCAACTTACATGGGCAAAAAATCAACAAAACTCTAAGAGTCACACTTTCTAAAATAAAATTACACCCATTGTGAATCATGAAGGCATCGATAGTTAGATGGGAAAGAAGTTGATGTAGAATTATGGGCCATTATAGGTCTCCATATAATTAATCCCTAACAACATCCTAGCTAGGTCCATGGGATGATGCCACTTGGGAGCATCATTACTTGCTTGTAACCCTCTCTATGCTTTGACACATGGCATGTTCACATTGAATATAGGACTCTCAGCTACTTGGAATATCTAATGCTTCCTCTAGGATCTGAATGTATCCATGTGGTGGCATATAGGGCCTTTGGGTCTCATAAGCTTTAAGGATAACTTCTTGATCCCACACAGGCCTAGGTTACTTTTGATTACAAGACATGTGACACCTTTACATTTAATCAATCTTAAAAAATTAGACCATCATGGTCACTATGGGTCTCTATAGAGGTGAGGCCATCCAAGACATTTGATGTCCACCATATATTACAATATGTGTCAATCTATTCAAATCAATAAGTGTTATGAGAGTAACTCAACATGGGCTTATAGTGTGGCATTTAGGCATTAGTGTATTTCTACGAGGTTATTACAATTTTTAGTATAAATATGTATGTTTCACCTTCTTTTTTTCTAAAGTCCCAACATTTTTTTCTTTATTTAATTTTATTTATGTATTCATGCATGTATGTTTATATGGATTTTTTTGGGAAAGTATTTTCTTTTCATTTCTAGAGTAAATTCCCCTTTTAGGTGTATGATGTGGGCACCCTTTAATGCTTAAGAATTAAACCTACCAACCCTCCCTACTACCTGGGATCGATCACCAATCAACCACCATTTCTCTCAATTGGTGACTCCTCTACCACAACATTCACATTATATCATGAATGGTTCCCCCTTATGCACCCATGTGCCATTGAAAAAGCTTCGGTATTCACTTCAACTACAAAAAAAGTAACAAGATAAACTCCATAAACTCAATGTATTAACCCCACATCAATGTCATTGTAGAATGTGTATGATATGGGCCCTCTAGTGTATGGTATCACATGAAATATGTTTTCATTACCACTCATCATCACCAACCAACTCACTTTGAAATATTTCACCACTTGTAAGTTCTACATGGCCTTGATATAATTTTTCTATGTCTCAATATATTGGTAGCATAGATGAACATAAGTTATAATATAGACTTTCGAACCTTATTATATTATCTCCATATCATTGGCATCGCAATACTGACTTGAGTTGCACATCGAACATGGTGTCTTCTCACAAAATATTATATGCATGTTCAGTTCATATTGAATATAAAACCTCAAACCATTTACATACCCTGAAACCATTTGCTTTTATATTTCATCATGATCCACTCATATGAAAGACTAAAAAAATTCATATTCTTGTATATTGTGATCTTTTAAACTTAAATTATATAATCTTTTATATAGGGTTGTGTATGATCTACAAGAGGAAAATTTTCCCTCAAATGTTTTTCCATATATTTCCAAGTGTTGATTTTATTTTACAATTTATGTCTCTCTTTATGTAGGTGATCGCAGAAAATCATTTCACGAACCTTCAACTTTGTGCATGAAAAATTAGATTTATTTTATTCTCTCAAAAATTTCCATTAGAAAAATATTTCCTAAGTTACCTCCATACTCTAAAATTTCAATGTTGATTCCTTCATTCCTTCCCTCTAAAACCTAAACCATTCTTTCTTCCATTGATGGTAGATGTTATTATTCTTCCTCATTTTGTTGAACTTGTTCCTAATGAATTTTTTTCATCTATTTCCTCTCCCTAATGAATTTTTATTTGATTTGTGACAATTAACATTAATTGTTCCACTTGCCTCTATAACTATTCCATAGCTTTGTTCATCTGTGCAATTCTTCCTCAACCTCTTGGAAAATTTACACCTATTATTCAATCAAAAAATATTATCCAAAAATATAATTTAAAAATTCAATATAAACTAACAAATATGTTACCTCTAATATTCTAACATTCTATGATACAAAATGATGGAACCAAAGACTAGCAAAGCAAAAACTCCCAATAGGCCCAACACTTAGAATTTTGTGAAAGTAATAAATCATTATTGATTCTTCTTGGGTGAATAAAATAATTAAATAATAGTATTAAAATAAATATAAAATCTAAATTTTATTTTAATTTCAAAAAAAAAAAATTATAAATGAATAAAAAGACTACCCAAAGTTAGCTCACCTTCCTATTCCTAAACAATGATAGTTTTAGTAACTTTTTTGTGCAACTTTGGCAACCACTATATTTATTAAATTTTAGATACAAGATTGGATCAACATAAAAATATACACTTATCCTATAAAAACTAAAAATTTACTAATGGGTTAATTTAAACTCAACTTCACATATGGTTACAAAAATATCATATTTCTAAAATTGAAAATTTATAAAAAATTATATTAAAATGCATTTTGGTCACTTAGATGATCACGTATGGCCTAATTTTTTTTAAATCATCCATAAATAGATCTCAATGGTTTGTATAAACTATTATTTTAGAGACCTTCATTTTGGTGTGAATGAGAACTCAAACAAACTTACAGATCAAAAGTTATGGCCTTCAAAAGATAGGTATCTGCATCAATAATCAAAGTACCCTTGATTGTGCCTATTTCCAATATCATGGTTTCACACATAATTCTTTACCCTTCTTTTCCAATTGATCCATAGACACTGACATCAATCTTCTTTCTCATAGACATCAAGTTCTTTGCAAGACCAAAAAAGTAAAAAACACCTAGGACAATCTTGATCTTTCGATATTTGAATCATATATTTCTCTTATATTAAACCACAACCATTTAGGTTGATTTATCTCTAAGAAATACATCACTACCATCATATTATATATATTTTAACAAACACTTCTTTGCATGAGTCATATTGTAGAAATATCCATATCCGATCAACCATGCATCATTACATTCATATGAGCTTCAGGGTATGAGATGTACATCTACATCTACACCAATAGAGACATTTTCACTCTAAAATTTAATAGTATCTTTTGGTTTTAATTTTTCCACATTTTTTCATTCTATAGTCTTTTTTGAATTTCTTTGTCTTCCCCAGTTCCAAAACTTTTTCAAGGACCTAAATGAAGTTTTAGATATTACTCTAGATTTCTAGTGTTTATCGCCATCCTTCAACTTTCCTGTCTCTTGAGTGTGACCTCACATAATCAAGGTGTCATTTGTTTGATATCTTTTCACATAACTTATCCTCATATCCTCTGATAATAGTGTTTTCACTACATCTTTTAGTGTTGACTCTAATGTAGTATTAGTGATTTCTATCACTAGATTATGCCACAATTATAACAAAGGTCAAAAAAACATTATATAGCTTTACTCCTAATTCATTTTGACATCCATGGATGAAAATTAATTGACCACATTGTTTAAGGCATTCAGATGATTTGAAACCAAGTCACCATCACTCATTTTGCAATGAGTATCAATTATTTCACAAGAACATATTTTTCATCAGTGAATTTTCATTGTACAACATTCTTATCTTTTCCCACAAAATCTCCATATTATTTTCACTTGAGACATTTAGTACCACTGAATCTGATAGACATAATTTGATAAACATTATCATTTTTTTACCAAAATTTTCCCATTATTTTGATTTCAATCTTATGTGTCCTGTGTATGCAAAATTAATCCACCAACCTATTTCCACCAATATATCCTCCATTTTGAGTTTCCATAATTCAAATTTCTAAACATTTATTTTATCAATTTCTATTATTTTGTTTCTAGTCACATTCTTGCCACAACATTCTTTTACCAAAACTCTCACTTCAAAAAAAAACATTTGTCACAAGTTATTCCAACTACATAAATATCACAACTAATGGATCTAATACTAAATATTGCAAATCAACTCTTTCACAACAAACAAACATAAAAGAGATTTATACTAATTTAAATCTTAGACAAGTAGAGAGAATGAAAATCACACCAAAAAAAGAATTTTCATCTAGTAAAACCCCTTTAAGGTAAAAAATTTGGCACAATAATTTTCTCTATTATAACATTAATTCAACCATCTTCCAATTCTAAAACCAAGATTTAAGGTTTTACAACCTTCATACCATGTTTTACTATATAATACAATGCACACATATAATTATGTATATTCAATGTTCAATAGTGTTTGTTACATATATTATTAACTATGTTTTACTACATGTATTACATATCTTTTTGTAGAAGAATTTATCAATCACTTCACATGTAATATCATTATAACACAAGAATATGCATTCACCAATTATTGCATCAATTAAATAACATGTAACACTCTTTAGTAAGTGTATGTTAGGATGCCAATAAAACATTCTTAAAACTCATTTAGTCTGATAGATACAGTTATAAAAGTATATGGAACAACTACAAATAACCTTTCAATACTTTTCATGTTGCACACCTCCTTGTTACACCATACTATAACTTAATCCCTTAGTAACACTTCACAATCTTCCAGAATGTAATGAAACTAAGAAAAATATACTGCATAGTTATATTAGCATTATTACACAATGAAGGCCTTGTGTAATTACTAAAGGTAGTCCTCACACAAAATTTCACAACTATTCTACTTTACACTACTAGTACTTATGCAACAACTCACTCATACATCATTACACAGATTCGTGCAAAGTTGAGACATTTCTCAATATAAAATATATCATTCAAAGGAAAATTAAATCTAGACTTATGATTTCCCGTGATCAGTTGATGAACATGCGATAATTTCCTTTCTTTCTCCATAAAGAATATTTGGGCAGAATATGTGGATGCCCGATCAATCTATATGTTTAGGTAAATGTTGTAAACTGATATCAACCTTCAAATCATTTATTATGTTCATAATATTGAGGTGTTAATTACACATATGAATTGACTATCACGTTCATTCTGAAACATCCACGAGTAGATCTATCATAATGTCTCATTAAGCACGTAGACAAATAACATGGGTGCAACAAACTATGCCAACACACAATATCTTATTTTTATGTATCTATATTCCAAATAAAATACTTCTTCAAATCATTGAAATAAGTAAAATTGAAGTTTAATGTCTTGTTAATATATACAACTTAAAATTCTAAAGAATAAGGAAATTAAAAAAAAACAATATCCTATGGTCATCATATATATATATATATATATATATATATATATATATATATATATATTCATGTAATATTTTTGATGGCATGTGTATGTATGTATGTACAAAAGAAAGGAACCATAAAATATTATCAATGTTTTCATTTGTTTCCAATTTAAATTTAGCTATTTTTTATTAGAGCCAGTTTGTAGGTTTATGTACCTCAACGACACTTCAATCACATTATTGATCCTTAATAGATCTAGGTAGGATTTTTACAGTTTTATTGCATTGAGTAAGGCTATCATTCCACCCATTAAACAACATTTGTAACAATCATTTATATTAATGGTCATCACCTTCCTACTTGTATCATTTTATGCAAGTTTAACTGGTGGAGCTATACATAATCACGGTATTGAAGATTATAAGGAAATTTGTCCTAAAGGTCTTCCATAAAGTATTGGATCTAGCCCAAAATTTTTTTTACCTGATATTGTGCTTGTTTTGCCTATATTTGATAAATTTTTCAACTAGTTTGAATCTTTTACACTTGTGGGTCAAGTCCCCCTTTTGAATTTTCTCAAAAATTAGGTTCAAAACCATTGGCAACCCCATTGTGTTATGCTTGATAATGTGTAGAACATGATCAAATATTTCTCCTTATTTTGATTTACTCATGCTTACCACTATAAGGGTATTCTAAGCCATGGTTCCTGGTTCATTTGGAAAACCCTAGTGATATTTTCTAATTGGACCAAAGAGTTCCAAGTCTCCAAGAAAGATAGTTCAAAATACAGTCAGGATTGAGTTCCCATGTCTTGCTCTACATCTTTAAAGCTTTGTTGAATAGCTTATCAAACCCTTGGGGTGTTTTAATTTCCATGACAAACCCAAATTCTACATGTCTCATACACAAAAATGAGCCGATGTTGAAATTAACCTAGACAAGGATTTGAAGGAAACCATTGATATAAAAATTACTAAAACCCAATTTTCATAGTGTGTTATATATATTAACCTCCCAAATACTTCTTTACTATATCAATCCTTATATCATATGACTCTATAATGCCATTAAATAGATACCTCTTGATAAGATCCATAAGAAAAAGTGTGCCAAAAAATAAACTGAACAATTTAACTACAAATGGGTGGATGACTTGGATTGATAAGAAGAATGATTTGGAATCTCATGGTGTCTCTAGAATGAAACCAGTTGTGTATCAACCTAGAGTTGGTCTATGACCCAACTTATCTACCCTGAAGCAAAATTAACCTATGTCAACCACTTCTAAGGTATCCCCTCCACTCTCCTACACTCCATAAAGAGAGATCACTATTTTGCCTTTACAACCTATATGTTTCAACTAAGTTACCACGACCCTAATTTATGATGAATTTCATAGAACCAAAGGATGATGTGGTGTTATTTGAATGCAAAACTATGTTTACACAATCTTATATTCCCTTTCCTTAAAATGACGAAGATTATACTTAATAAAAATGATGGCCTTCCTAAATGAGATACTTTATTAATGACAAACCGATAAATATTTCCTTCACTAATAAATTTTTAGCCTTCAAGGACCTTGAAGAGGTAAATAACATGGACCTTGATGTTTCCCTATGCTAGTATTCTCTTAGAGTGTTTGTAGTCTTAATGAATTGACCCAAAAATACACACTTAGGGACAATTATCATAAATTTAATAATATGAAAGTGTTGTGTCTACAAGAAGTTTAAATTTTAGATTTATTTTTTCAATCTACTTATTTCATGATTTTTCTAAATTCTCTCTTCTAAGTGTCTAATCATGAACCTAGATATGGAGAATTCATCATTAAAATCATGTCAAATATTTCATAAATTATTTTTTCTTGGGGATCTGACCCTACCCATCAAGTGGTGTGGACCCTTTTTAATTTTGATGATTGAAATCTTGGGATGACCAACCTATATGCTTCTAATGATATGATCAAGTGATCCTTACTCTAGCCACTCTTTAGGGATTTCAACATGGTGGAATCCAATGATCATAAGAACTTTAATTTCCCTATGCATCGGTGTGTGTGGGAGAAAGAAGAATGGTTTTACATGCCTAATAAGTTCAGTCACTTCGATCATAATCACCACAATAGAAGAGACTTGATTTATTCTTGGTTCACTTGGTATAATTTTAGAGAAGGTCAAAATAGAGTGTTTAAAACTTTGGATTGGGAATTACTCACAAAGTAAGACTTGTTCTCCTTCTCTATATCTCAAACACTCACCTAATTTCTATTATCAATAATGTCATTCTTTTGGATCATCAGCCTATTAAATTTTATACTGAATGGAACTCCCATCTGACTATAGTAATTAGGACTTAATTTTACCTCAATACTATTCATATTGATCAAGATAGAAATTTGGGACATATTAGATAGATCTTGAACCTAGTGCCTAAACCTTGAAGATACATATGATGGATTGATTAGTGGGTTGATGCTACTACTCAAACTACCACCTATTTAAATTTATATGGTAATTAAGTAGTTATCTTTAGTTAAAGTGATCATGAAGTGTCATATCATGAATTCCATAAGATCTCATATGAACTTGATATCTTATCTTTTAGTTTTCACTTACAAGATTAAGCTACTTAATGGAGACAAAAACTCAAAATTGAGGAAGTGTACAAGGCCTGAGGTTCATAGCTCTGAGATAAAAGTAATTTTTTAAGACTAAGGGATAACTCTATCAAATAATTCCTTTCTCTTTTGTGTTGTAGATGAGTTATATATAGATTCCATTAAAAATTATAATTCTATGTTTGCCAAATTCCTAGATGTCCTACATAATATTATGAATTACAATTAGGAGATGTTTGCCTCTCAACCTTTTTCCCATACCATGAAGCAACACTCTATAGATGCCTTCAATTTTTCCCATACAATTTATCTCAATCACAAATATTTTCTTATGATAGATATATTTATCTAAATTATCTCAAGGAAGTGGCCATGTATATGGGTTCTAACAAATGCCTTGTCATTAAAGACTTCCTTTTTGATTTTTATTAGGTCCTATGGGACACTATTGGTCTTGATCTTTAGAAAGTCTATTCTGATGTTGTTTTGTCCACCTCTTTTGGAACCCTTATCAATTAAGGTAATATAACATTATGAAAACGATAGATATCTTGATCTAATTACCAATTGGAGACTAATAACCCTTCTTAATGTATCTTATTAAATAATTTCTAAATACCTTCCCTCAAGCTAAGACATCTTCTTCCCCTAATTTCTATATGTGAGAAAGACAAAATTTTCAACATATGTATATTTTGAATAACAATATTACAGTTTGGGAGGGTATAAAATGGGTCAAAGAATTTGGTCAAAATACCATGTTTGAAATAATTAATTTAAATAAATCTTATAATGGTCTTTATTAAGAATTCAACATTTCTATGCTTCAAGCTTTTGGTTTTATCTCTCATGTTTTTCATACTATTAATATGTTCTTTAAATAAACTTGATCTTGCACTGTCATTAATGGTGTTTAATCTGACATATTCAGGTTCCTTAGGTCTATTATCAAAATTTCCCCTTGGATCCCTTGTTCTATGTGCTAGTTTTGGAATGATTAAACTATATTTTGGCCAACTAATCATAAAGATGATTGGTGAAAGGCATCTCTCCCCCCCACTATGATCAACATATCATCGAAGAGAATTTTATGGCTGATTATTTTTAACCCTTTTGGAGGAAGAAGATCTAGTCAATAATGTGGTGGTGTGCCATGATATTGGTTGTCTTGAAATTACATTTTTGGGCATTCCTTTTTCTTTTTTGACCTCCCTTTATGATATTTGGTCATATGTTGTTTATAGGGTTGAAAATAAAATTTCCTATTAGATCTCTAAGCCTCTTTCTCTATCAAGGAAGTTTTGAGTTTTATCCAAGATGTTGGATACTACCCACATTTACTATTATTCTATTTGAGATCATTTAAAAGGTGCATATCCCAAGTTACATAAGTTTTTAAGGGATTTTATTTAGGCTAATTTAGAAGGCCATAAGGATTTCCATAGGATAACTAGGTATATATACTATAGGCCTAAATATGTTTATAGATTTGGGTTCATTGACATCATACTCCAAGGCTATTATGTAAGTGTTAAATTGGTTTATACCTAGAAGGATCCTATGACAAGTGTCACATCAAGATATTTCCAACTCTAGAACATATAAGTGATAAATGTTAGAACATTCTAAGTTTTTTTGTGAAAAGTTTCACACTAGAAATTAAAGTAAAAGAATTGATTAAAAATATAAAAATATTTCCTAATAGGACCTTAGAACTACTAAAATCTAAGTATAATACTTTGATACCCTCATTTAAGCAAATAATTAGGGAGGAATGGAAGATGGGTCCTGACTACTAGCCAATTTTATATACCCATTTATAATTAGAAGACAAATAATAAATAAGAAGGAAGGAATTCACTATAATTTCATCCATATATAACTTCCTTCACCCCCAAAAAATATCGTAACTAAAGATAATGAGGTGCAATCAAGGGTTTAATGAAAAATTTGATAACCTATTTAATTTTATGTAAAAACTCATAAGAAATGAATCCATCCTATATAAGTTACCAAATAAATTGAATATGTATCTAAATATGATTTGTCTACTGATGCTCATCAATACTATAATAAAAAGATATATAAAATTGGTTTTCACACAAGAAATTAGTAGGGTTGTGTTAGGAATGACTGAACTCATCCAATAACCATTAAAGCCATAAGGTCTCATAACTATATTTGATATCCCATTAGTTTTTAGCCTCAGTAGATGATAAGGAAACAATTGTATTCCTATCACAATGCCATGAAACTGGACTTAAACTAAGAATTTATAAAAAAAAATTGGATGTATATTAGTGGGTATCAACATCTCATACCCAATTTGAGTCAATGTAACCCAAAATATTTGAAGGGCCCTATAATGTGTACTGAATCCCAAAATTTATAGTGCCCTAAATGTAGTGCTCAAATTACTCTCATGGGGTTCTTGTGATAGTCACAAGACAAGGTTAACAACAAAGGTGATGTTAGGGTGAGTGTGAGTCAAGTATAAGAGACTACCTACTAGTTTTTGATACAACCACATGACTAAAATGGAGTAGGGGTTGGGTTATAGTCACCCATATTAAACTAATGAATCAAAATATGTATCATACTTATGTTTTTTAAGATAAATCCCATGAGGTGACTTAAGAATCTAAATTCCAAGGAAATAGTACAAAAGTCCTACATTTCTCATATCAAGCTACCTCATCAACTTAAGTTTAATATTCTAAATTATTGGGTTAGAATTTCCTATTAGTTTTAGATCATATATATATATATATATATATATATATATATATATATATATATATATATATATATATATAACAACTATTAGAATGTGATCCCCATGCCTTTGGATAGACACATTTAGGTTGGAGTGGAAACAAGAGAAACCATAAGTTAGTAGAAAATAGTCCCTCTTCTTAAACCAAACATGCATAGATTTATTGAGCCCATAATTATATTGACATAGTTTTCATACTAGGAAAGAGTGCACAAAACCTGGAGATTGCTTCATACATATCACTTTGAAAGAATGCACTCTTCACATCCATATAGAAAACTTACCAACATTTTAACATAAAAAGATAGAGTTAAAGCTAACCTTAATACATTTTTATCAATGGGAGAAAATGTCTCAGAGTAGTCTACCCATTCAATGTATGAAAATAACATTGTAAATAGGCATGATTTTTATTTGTCTATTAAAACATATACTACATATTTGGTCTATTATCCTCTTTACTCCATACAATATTATGTCACTTAGGAAGTGGTACTTTATATAAAGTATAAATATTCATTTGATATGAATAATCCTCATAAATAAAAACATCCTACTATTATTTTAATTATGCTTCATAAAATAATATGGGATAATCTAAGATGGAATGACTCAATAAGTAAATTCTAGATGTCTATGATCGAGTATGCTAAGGAACATAAGGATCACCCACTGAAGAACCAATTATCTCAAGATTAGAGTTAGACCATTTTGCATAGGGAGAGCAGGAGGTAAATAAGATGGTTATTAAATATGATCATCATCACTATCTAGAAGAAATATCTATGAAGTAGGAGGAATGTTAGAGGGAGAAAAATGTTATGCGGGGTCCACTAGGAAAGTACTCATCAAATTTGACATCTTGTCATAGAAACACATCATGAGATACAAGGTGAATAATCTAATAGGATTTAGAATCATCACCATAACCAGAAATAATAAGTGGTATACTCTTCTTTTCCATATCCTTGCATTTGTTATCAATAACACACACAAATGTAGTACTCCTACATACATTAAAACTAGATACATTAAGCTTGATTCAAGACCAATACTCTTAAATATTTTTTTTCTATATTTTATTTTGAGGGATATATATATATATATATATATATATATATATATATATATAATTTAAATTTTTTATAACTTCTTCCTAGTATTGAGGATCCCTAGGTCTCTATAATTAATCATACAATTTTGCATCCCCTTCAAAGTGATATTTTCACAGTTTGAAAAATCATTCTATTAAGGGGTATAGTGCACTATGAATTGATTCAATATTCATGTGCTATGAAAAAGTGTTGAAATGTATTGCATATATATTCACGCCTTCCAAATTATTCATGCATATTTGTTTGAGTGGAAGAGATGAATGTTTATATACAAAATCCTTAAATACTTTAAAGTTATCAAGTACTTCAATCTTTTAGTTGATTAAATATAACCATGCTTTTATTTAATAATCATTGATGAAGGTGAGTACACATGTGGATATAAATAAAGAGAGGGTGGAAAGGATCATGATATCACTATGCACTAGCTCAAAAGGGGTTTTATCCTGATATGCCTTATCCTTAGAAAAATGGACCTAGTTCTATTTCTCAATCATAAAACCATGATAAAATTCATAAAATTAGGATACCTTGGGAAGGATAATTATCAATTTACATCTACTCATCTGCTTTAAGTATCCATCACTAAGATGCCCAAAATGTTCATGCCAAAATTTAATCAAGGGACTAACAAAAGAATTAAAGAAGATTCGATAGAAGGATAAAATATATTAAAGGTATAGAGAAATGAACTATCATATACATAACTAGTAGGAAATATACCTTGTGTATCTAATCATTCTCAATTTATATATTGTGAAAATTTTGGGAATATGTAGCACATGATTGATACATCCATCCTACATCTCAACAATATTGGAATCCAAACCATCAACTCTAAAAGGGTTAACCACTTTCTAAAATCTAAGAAATAATAAATAAGATTTTGAGAATGTGTAATGTGATTAGGGGAATAAGAATAAAAAATCCAACCGTATAATGTTTCAATGAATGTCATATTAATGAGTGATTTCCCTTTGCTTATTAAAGGTAATGAAGAGGAAGCAATAAAAAATATTATGTTTCTTAACAACATCTTCCAATGCTTCCATATTATTAAATTATATAGAATCAAAATGATTGGCCCCATGGAAATAGTTAGATGGACCACAAGTCTTCTTTTATTTAGACTACTATCTAGGTTTTGAGAGCTTAGAGGTGTTAGTAGACTCTATAAGTTTATAAGACTTACAAGACTGAGAGACCTGAGCGAGGGGTTCTACTATTTCAGTGGAGGGTATAGTATTGGCTTTGATTAAAAATGCACTTGATTAAAATTTCCTTCAGTATGGTAAAAAATATACTAACGATGGTCTTAGACACACTCCAAAACTTTGATACTACAAAATAGCAAGAAACAAATATATAGATCCTTAGGATCAAGCCAAAAGACTAGCACTAGGAAACAATAGTTTGAATACCAATAACTATGATTAATTTAGAAAAGGGATTAATAGATTATATTTACTTTATAAGTACACAAGTACGTAAAATTTTATCTCTATTATATCAAACAAGTACACTTGTAGTTATTTAATAGGAGGGATAGAAGAAACTGAAGGACTATCCTTAGAAAGATCATGTGATAAGTGTCACACTTAGATCTTCTCAATTTTAGAACATACAAGTTATAAATATTATCATTTAGAAAAATATAACTTTAGTTTGTGACAAGTGTCATAATAGTAATTAATTGAAAATATTAATTACTAATATATAAATATTTTTTAATTACATCTTAAAACTACTAAATTTTAAGGGCAATACTTTAATACAAGGTGTTTATTACTACTAAAATTTAGTATTCTTAGATTATTGGGATCCTTCTAAAGGTGCTAAGTCTAAGTTAGATAAATCTATGAGGGATTTTCTTTAGGAAAAGTTAAAAGGGCATAAGGGTTTTCATAAGGTATCCTAGGATATCTATTATAGGCATAAATACGTTAGGATCTGTCAATTTATTGACATAAAACTCCAAGTCTATGCCCTAAGTGTTAAATGTATCATAAAAATCATAGAAGGGAATGAATCTTGGAAAATTCTATTAAAACATTACATTGCTCAATTAACCCCTCTTTTTCCTAAGGCATGGAATGGAATTAATTTTAAATAATATTCTTCTTTCTCATGTACTAGTTCAAATTGGTCACACCCTTGTGGTTAAAAGTATATGAAAAAGCCTAGAATATTGTCAAACCTAATAACCTCATTTGGGTTGAGTATGAATTAAAAAAATAAACAATCAATTTTTTGTGTGTTGAAAAGTCAATTTCTATGATGAGTAACACTAACATTAAACATACAATAGTTATAAATGTGTACGAGTATCACATATCCTGCATCTTCCTTGCTAGTAGGGATGAGATAAGTCACAAGAAGCTCAAAAATGTGTAATCTCTTTTATTAAGATTAAAATAAAAATAATTACAATCGTAAATCATACTAGTTTATTAAAAAAAAGGTAGTCTTAAACCAAAAAAAAAAATTTAAAACATATATACCAATGTCCTCATATAAATAATAATGTCTATTAAGTTTTGTAGTCATTCTATGAGAAAGAATGAAATGTGCAATATCTATCCTAATACGGATTCACATAGATGTACATTTATAATTTTTATCATATACACCATCATAACATATCACTCATCTTCTAGAAACCAACCTAGTGTTTGATTTATTTATTTTATTAATGTAATCCTAATACATAACACATAACATTCACATACAATTATAAGTTTAATGAGTATAATTTTAATGATTTATTACACATTACTATTTATGGACACTAAATGAATTGGGTACTTCAAATTTTTATAGAATTCATAGGTCTCCAAAAATGTATATTTGTCATTAGAGATCAGGGCAGGTCACTAAAACACTCAAATCTATAAATAAAGTGTATATACTTTTTGGAGTAGGTATGTGCTTTCTAAATGTTTATGGAAGTATAG